>BLSH010237271.1:136400-173128 GCA_018402905.1 Glandirana rugosa | reverse complement strand
TGTAACTTTGCCGTCTTGTATAACTCTAATTCAAATCTCCTTCCCTAGGAAGGCGAGAGTAACTTCGAGGCTCATTATTATTTCCGTGCAGATATAGTTTTCTAGTCACATATTCATGCTCTCTCTCTCTCTTCTTCTCTCATTCTTCTTTCTTTAATCTCCATTTCCTTCGCTCCTACTCGTACACTCAGTGATATGACACTTGTTCGTCTGACCCTTGTGATCTCCGGACCTTAGACTCTCTACGGATGTTTGGATCGGGTGCCGAGGGTCTAGTAGAGTTTAAATACTTCTAACAGGTCTTCCTATGATCGTTGGAAAATTTCATGGCTTATGACTCAGGAGAGACTTGCTAGTATCCTTCTGGACAATCTTCATAAATTTGAGATGATCTGGGAGCCGTGGGCTAGGTTTGTAGGCATCTCTCAGATTCCAGGCCTCTAGTGTTCCCAGTCTGCTTGTTCACAGTATAGTGACTCACATGCTCATCCTCGCTTCCTTTACCTCTAATTTCTTTCTTCTTACTCTCTTCTTCTCTCTCTCTCTCGTACTTATACACTGATCTTTTGATATAGACGTGCCTTTATTATTACTCGGAGCTTCAATGAGAGCGGAAGGATCCCTTCCTCTAAACTTAATCTCAATATGTTCTGCCGTTTCAATGTTTGGTTTATGTTCTAGTTTATCTTTATCTGCGCAGGAAAATAACCGACCTCCGTGGGGGGACTTGGAGGGTGGGCTCCATTTTTCCGACACAGTTAGTCCCCATGTGGGTGTCGGGGAAGTGGCTTGGCCTCTGGGTTCCTCCGTGCGAGGCTTAATACAAAAGTGGTCAGTGAGGCCTACCCTCACCTAGAGGCCCGATTTTGGGGCTGACATTCGACCACAAATATCCCTTCAAGGGTAGTCATATACTCCTTCCCGATCCGCCTCCCATGTTAATGTTTTGTTTAATTCCAATATGGTGGTCTAGAATCACGACTCCCTAGCAATAGTAGCCTCTTTGGGAATAGGGGTTCTGATCTCTCCTAGCTAGAGTCCTAATTTGTATATTCTCAAAACAAATCAAACCTCATGTCCAAGCCTTCTTTGTAATTCTAATGTTTTGTTGTACAAGCATCTTATATGTCATCTGATAAATGTGGATGTGGACATCTTCTTGTTGTCTTTCAAAAATTTAATAAAAATCTATTGAAAATAAAAAGAGGAGATGTGCTATGAAATACTGGGTGCAGTGCGTTTTCCTTTCTTTTCCTTTTTAGCGACCTGTTGATTAAACCTCTCGGTCCTCCCTGGGCTGTCGTGGTGACGGGAGAGGCGGCTAATACCCATCCCTATTCCCAAGTATTATTATTTTTTTTATTTATTCTTTTCCCCGTCCCTTCCCCCTTATATCCCCCCTCATAGCCTGTCTTCACCCCGTCACTTCCTCCATCCCCATCTTCTTGCCTTCCCATACCCCACCCTGACCAGTTTAATGAATTTCACCTATCTACCTATGCGCCGGGCTGCCGAACACGGGACCAGTATAATGCTTCTTACTCACGTAATGGGGAGAATGGTTATAGAGACCACATGCAATTCCAAACCTTACACTAACATACTTCAATTGGACTCCAAATAGTGGAAGGAACCTTAACAACTCTACGGCACTTGAATCACAGTTCATTCTACACCCTTACCTGATGTTCTACGGATGTGAGCCCAGGTGACCGCGAACCATCTAGATTTGGAGTTACTTGTTTAGTTGTTGATGTACTTTTTATCTACCTTCGGTTATACCTCTATTTGTTACTATGTCTATGATACAGAACATATGTGGCGTTATGTACCGTGGCTCTCTCTGAGATACTATGCGGAGCTAGCCTACCTTTTATTGTCTCTATCTGCCCGAAACATGTACACTTTTATTGGAGCAAACTCGTTATTCTGTATCACCTCTGTTACTTGCAATTTCTAATAAAATTTTTATTGGAAAAAAAAAAAAGTAAATACACCATAAATTAATTCTCGCCGCAACTTTATCGCAAACCAATCAATAAACGCCAATTGTGATTTTTTTTTTACCACAAATATGTAGAAGTATATATATCGGCCAAAACTGATGAATACATTTGTTATTTATATATTTTTTTGGACATTTATTGTAGCAAAAATTAAAAAATATTGTTTTTGTTTTCAAAATTGGTGCTCTTTTTTTGTTTATAGCAGTGATCAGAAGTGACACAGAGGTGATCAAATACCACCAAAAAAATATCTGTTTGTAGGAAAAAAAGGACGCCAATTTTGTTTGGGTACAATATCACATGACTGCGCAATTGTCAGTTAAATTGACGCAGTGCCGAATTGCAAAAAGTGCTCTGGTCCTAATGTGGGAAATCCTTCCGGGGCTGAAGTGGTTAAACCACACTTGCAATTATGCTTATCAATACATAGGCCTTTTACACCAACAGTCCAATAAAATATACAAACTTATATCCAGTTTTTATCTAAGCGATATGCTTTAGTTTTTCTACAAAACACAACACATTTCTTGGACTTTGGTCCACTTTATCAGGAGCTTAAAGGCTAAGTTCACATTTGTTCACCTTTTTGCAAAAAATATCAAAGCTTTCTATTAATTCTACACACACTTACCTTACTATTCTCATCAATGTTTCCAAACGTATTCATTAGTTCTGCCTTACTTCCTGGTCAGATTATAGGTCATGATACAGAAAGGAGTTGACTAGCTGACCTCATTAGCACACACTCTGCATCATCCACCCTCTTACCTATCACATCTCTGCATAGCGGGAACTACCATTCCCACATGCGGTTTTTTGGGGGGGTTTAATGAAGGGGAGGCATTTTGGAGCATTTTCACTAATCACGCATCTGAATGGGCTGCTCTACAAGCAACAATCGTACCAAAAAGCTTCAGAATTTTTTTAGGATGGAGCTTGGTGCACTTTTAGCTGTGATTTCTGGAGCAGCGCATTTCTGAGATGCAAGGAAACACACAGATGTGAATAGAGCCTCATTGTTCTTGTGTTAACGGACCAATTCCACTTGGCCCCATTCATATCTAGCATAGTGAGAGTGCACATTTTGTGGATCGTTTTTCCTGTGACACGCATAGGGCAGCCTGTTAATTTCAGTGGGCTGTGATACATGTGCGTCATGGGGCATTTTGGCGTGTTGTGGGTTGAATGTTTTTTACTGTGCGCTTTGCAGCATTTGCCACTATTTTTTTCACATGGCAAAATGTGTGTTTGCTTCTGTGTTTAGTGTGCCATTAACAATTAATGACACTGATAGTGCAACTAGTAATTTTAGGTGTATAAAGGTGACCATACACTGGGTGGGTAGGTAGGAGGATTGATGATGGAGAGTGTGTGCTAATGAGGTCAGCTGGTTAACTCCTTCCAGTGTCATGACCTCTAGTCTGACCAGGAAGTCAGACAGAACTAATGGGGACCCCATGATAATGTCCTATTGGACGAAACACATCAGGGAAGAGACACTAGTGCTGACGTCAAGCCACTGCGGGATATCGGGTCGGCAGTGGCACCCATTGACATACGTTTTTATGATCCATTTCATTTTGGATTTTAACGTGCAAATCTAATAAATACTACACTATGGAGACTTCACCTGGCTCCTGGCGAGCTTTATTTACTACAGCTACATCTGGATGGTGCGAGTTGCTGAACAGCCTACCCCACAACAGATGGCAGATCTACACTGAGTGCACGTTTGCTACTGTAACAGTAGCTAGCTTTTCCGGTGAGTGTCCATTTCACAGGGGTGTGGTGGATGATTCTGGAGTGCTGCACTGGATCACCTCTTCACTTTTCAAGTCACCGCCAATTTTTTGTACACATATTTGCAGTGAACTATTTTGTTTTCACCAATAAGTTTATATTGCTGATCCTATCATGAGACTGTTCATTTAAATCTATAGTTTTCACTTTATTGGTTTTATATTGATGATTTCCATTCAAGATTGGACTTACATATATATTTTTTTCACTTTAGCATTTTTTGCACTCTAACACTTTTTTGAACTTTATTTCGATGTGCTGTCCAATGTACTGTCCATTGATAACACAGTATTCACATTTCATTGCTGTTCATTTACTTTTGGCGATAACACTTTTTCTTAAGAACTAATGGATATGTTTGGAAACATTGATGGGGACAGTAAGGTAAGTGTGTGTAGAATTCACAGAAAGCTTTGATCTTTTTGCAAAAGAAGTACATTAATGTTATATTGGTACATAGGGGAGCTGGACTTTAGAAAAAAAGGTGAACTTATGTTTTAATAGCTGAACATATTTATATTCTTCTCTGAAGATAAAAGGAACATACATAAGCGTCACAATCATACAGTCAGGTCCATAAATATTGGGACATTGACACAATTTTAATCTTTTTGACTCTATACACCACCACAATGGATTTGAAATGAAACAAACAAGATGTGATTTAACTGCAGACTTTCAGCTTTAATTTGAGGGTATTTACATCCAAATCAGGTGAACGGTGTAGGAATTACAACAGTTTGTATATGTGCCCCCCACTTTTTATGGGGCCAAAAGTAAGGGGACAATTGGCTGCTCAGCTGTTCCATGGCCAGGTGTGTGTTATTCCCTCATTATCCCATTTACAAGAAGCAGATAAAAGGTCCAGAGTTCATTTCAAGTGTGCTATTTGCATTTGGAATCTGTTGCTGTCAATTCTAAATATGAGATCCAAAGAGCTGTCACTATCAGTAAAGCAAGCCATCATTAGGCTGAAAAAACAAAACAAACCCATCAGAGAGATAGCAAAAACATTAGGTGTGGCCAAATGAACTGTTTGGAACATCCTTAAAAAGAAAAAAACGCACGGGTGAGCTCAGCAACACCAAAAGACCCGGAAGAAAGCGGAAAACAACTGTGATGAATGACCGAAGAATTCTTTCCCTGGTGAAGAAAACACCCTTCACAACAGTTGGCCAGATCAAGAACACTCTCCAGGAGGTAGGTGTATGTGTGTCAAAGTCAACAATCAAGAGAAGACTTCACCAAAGTGAATACAGAGGGTTCACCACAAGATGTAAACCATTGGTGAGCCTCAAAAACAGGAAGGACAGATTAGAGTTTGCCAAACAACATCTAAAAAAGCCTTCACAGTTCTGGAACAACATTCTATGCACAGATGAGACCAAGATCAACTTGTACCAGAGTGATGGGAAGAGAAGAGTATGGAGAAGGAAAGGAACTGCTCATAATCCAAAGCATTCCAACTCATCGGTGAAGCATGGTGGTGGTAGTGTCATGGCGTGGGCATGTGTGGCTGCCAATGGAACTGGTTCTCTTGTATTTATTGATGATGTGACTGCTGACAAAAGCAGCAGGATGAATTCTGAAGTGTTTCGGGCAATATTATCTGCTCAAATTCAGCCAAATACTTCAGAACTCATTGGACGGCGCTTCACAGTGCAGATGGACAATGACCCGAAGCATACTGTGAAAGCAACCAAAGAGTTTTTTAAGGGAAAGAAGTGAAATGTTATGCAATGGTCAAGTCAATCACCTGACCTGAATCCAATTGAGCATGCATTTCACTTGCTGAAGACAAAACTGAAGGGAAAATGCCCCAAGAGCAAGCAGGAACTGAAGACAGTTGCAGTAGAGGCCTGGCAGAGCATCACGAGGGATGAAAACCAGCGTATGGTGATGTCTATGCATTCTAGACTTCAGGCTGTAATTGACTGCAAAGGATTTGCAACCAAGCATTAAAAAGTGAAAGTTTGATTTATGATTGTTAATCTGTCCCATTACTTTTGGTCCCTTAAAAAATGGGAGGCAAATATACAAACTGTTGTAATTCCTACACCGTTCACCTGATTTGGATGTAAATGCCCTCAAATTAAAGCTGGAAGTCTACAGTTTAAGCACATCTTGTTCGTTTCATTTCAAATCCATTAAGGTGGTGTATAGAGCCAAAAAGATTAGAATTGTGTCAATGTCCCAATATTTATGGACCTGACTGTATAACAAGATATCTATCTCATTTTGTATCCATGCATGATCTTGCTTCTTACCTTGATGGAATTGGGCATGGGGGGGTACCAAAACACTATCCCTGGAGGGGACAGAACAGGTGGGCTGAGGGGGATATGACAGGGGGATCCACACAGAAATTATGTTGCATATGAAGAAGTTTACAAATTGTTTTTGCATTCTAAGTCCTGATTAGGCAAAGTTTTGCCCAATCAGGGTGTAGTGAATAGCTGGTTGTTAAGGAGCGGGGCCGGGAAGCTGGCCATGGAGTCCTTAACAACCGACGAGTCATCAGCTGTAAATGGGCTTCTCCGCTGACAGCTGAATAAAAAAACATTCCCGGCAATAAAAAAAATTATGTGGGGTCCCCCCAAAAATCCATACAAAACCCTTATCCTAGCATGCAACCAGGCAGGCCAGGAAAGGCAGGCAATGAGTAAGCACCCCCCCTCCTGAACCATACCAGGCCTCATCCTCACGACTCTGGGCTGTGGTTGTGGGGTCTGCAGGCAGCGGTTCATTGGATGCTGGAAGCCCCCTTTAACAAGGGGGCCCCCAGATCCCGCTCCCCCATGTAAATGATTAACCCTACCCATTTACCAAAAAAGTGTCAAAAAGTAATAAAAGCACAGAGACAATTTTTGACAATTCATTTATTAAAAAATAAAAAAATAATGTCCCTCGATGTAGATCCATCATCAATAACGACGCAACCACCAAACCCGAAAAAAGAATAAAAATGCTCTGCCATCAACTAAGGCCAACCGCTGAATGCCTGGCTTTCCATTTGACAGTGCTTATATAGGTAAAGGGTGGAATTTTTTTTTCTTTTTCATGTTCGGCGGGGACGTCGGCGTCATGATGACGATGGATCTACATCAGGGGACACTGTTTTTTATTTTTAATAAAGGAATTGCCAAAAACTGCCTGATGTTTTTATTTATTTTTAAACTTTTTTGGTGAATGCATAGGGGTACTCCATGTACCCCATGCTCATTCAAATGGGGGGCGGGATCTGGGGGGCACCCTTGTTCCTTTTTATTGTTGCACTTTAAGCATCATTAAAATCACTGCTTCTATAAAAAATTATCTTTTAAAAAATTTGTTTGCATTGATACATGTTGCCCAGGACAGTACCCAGACTCCCCATACCCTTTTTATTGCCAAGTATGTGCATATAAGTCTTTAAAATAGTGAATTTTATAAGTTTGAGGCCCATAGACTTTCACCTTTCCTGCCAACACTAAAGCCGAAAGATGACTACAGCACGGGCCTTAATTGCCAGGAGATTGTCCATTGACGTTTTCCCGAACAAGCACTGTCAGCACATCCCTGCACGTCACTGTGATCGCCGAGTTTATAAGACTCGGCTGATCACAGATCGAAGTAAGGGGCCGATCCTGGCCTCTTACCACGTGATCAGCTGTCAGCCAATGACAGCTGATCATGTTATGTAAACAAAAGATTTGTGATCTATTTTTTTTTCTCTCACGCTGTTAGTGTGAGGGGAAAAAAAGCTGATCACCGGCTTCTGTCAGAGAGACATTGGTCCCTCACACAGAGAGCCATGGCTGCTCACCGGTGCCCACCAGTGCCATCTATCAGTACTCACTATTGACACCTACCAGTGCCCATAGTGCCATCTACCAGTGCCCACAGTGCCACCTACCAGGACCCACAGTGCCACCTACCTTCGTCTGCCAGTGACACCTATCAATGCCCATCAGTGCTGCCAATCAATGCCCATCAGTGCCTCATCATCAGTGCCACTGATCAATGCTGCCTATCAGTGTCACCTACCAGTGCCCATCAGTGCCACCCATTAGTGCACCTCATTAGTGATTATCAGTGCCACCTATCAGTGCCCATTAGTGTTGCCATGTCAGTGCCTATCTGTGCAGCCTATCAGCACCCATCAGTGGAGCCTATCAGTGCCCATCAGTGCAGCCTCATCAGTGCACATCAATAAAGGAGAAAAATTACCTGTTTTCAAAATTTTATAACAAAAAATGAAACTTTTTTATTTTCAAAATTTTTGTTTTTTTTTGGAAAAAAAAAACCCAGTGGTGATTAAATAGAAAAGAAAACTCTATTTGTTGGAAAAAAATGCTAAAAATGTAATTTGAATACAGTGTTGCATGACCGCGAAATTGTCATTCAAAGTGCGACAGTGCTGAAAGCTGAAAATTGGTCTGGGCAGGAAGGGGGTTTAAGTGCCCAGTAAGCAAGTGGTTAATAGGGTTCACCGTTCAGGTTAGAACTTTTTCTCTGTTCGGGAGTACTGGTGCAAACTGAACAGGGGGCTGTTTGGCCCATCTCTAGATATAAGTTTGTATACTCAATTGGGCTATTGGTGTAAAAGGGCTATGTATTGATAAGCATAATTTTAACTGTGTGTGGTTTTTAAGAAATGTGTAACTTTGTAATAAACTTTATATTTGAATGATACACAGACGTGCTGTTAAAGTCCCGCCATTCTTGGAGGTAACAAAACCTCCCCCTTATTTTAAATACAGTTTCAAATAGGGATGTGGCACTGGAAGGCCAGTCAATTAATCTAACCAAACAACAGTACTGTAAATAAATCAAAAGCTCTCTATTGAATGGGCTTTGGGGACTGATTTTCATGCAAATCTGGTTGACATAGCTCTGCCAGAGCTCTGATCCTTCTTTCAGCAGTGATCACATGACCAATGCAGTGACATTTGGACAAAGGGAGGTATCATAGGAAATGCATACCAGTGTATTAACTTGCATGTATTTATGTATAGCAGTAAGAGCAGTAAGGATGTGGAATTCTCTTCCACAAACAGTGTTTTCAGCTGAGAGCATAGATCATTTCAAAAAACTATTAGATGGACACCTAAGGGACCACAACGTTGAGGGATATACAATGTAATACTGACATAAAAGCGCACACATAGGCTGGACTTGATGGACTTGTGTCTTTTTTCAACCTCACTAACTATGTATGCCTGTATGTTACTTTTATTTCTGTATATGTATACTCTAAATCAGTGTTTCCCAACCCAGTCCTCAAGGCACACCAACAGGTCATGTCTTCAGGATTTCCATTTGATCAGTTTCACTGCCTTAGTAATTACCACAGCTGTTTCATCTGAGGGAAATCCTGAAAACATGACCTGTTGGTATGCCTTGAGGACTGGGTTGGGAAACACTGCTCAAAATGATCAGGGCTGCTTTTTAGGGCTCCTTCACACAAGTGGCAAGGACTGCCACTTGTCAGAAAAGCAATGCATGTTCGGACTGCTTTTCAAAGGCATTTGATAGGCAGTGAGGAGGTGATATGTTGCCTCCTCGCCACCTGTTTTAACCCACTAAATACTACATCATTGTGGCATAATGACATGCAATGCACGCTGGGCAGTTGCAGCACATCCCCATTCACTTGAGTGAGTCGTGTTCAGTGGGTGGTGTTGCAGCTTCTAAAGGGAGATCAGTTGGGGGTGGTAAAAATGAAGCTCAACCATGTAGTTGTACTGCCCCTCAACCTCACATGTAAATGAGCCCTTAAACTGGGATGCCTTGAGACTGAAAATACTTTTAAAGGATGCCGTGACTGAAAAAAATGTTGGGAAACATTGCTCTAGAGGAAAGCAAGATCAGTTTTGCATAACAGTGGCCTCGCTTATCAATAAATCTACAATGGTAGACCATTAATCTCTGATAGAAAGCTTAAAATGTGTTTATATATATTATTGTAGTATTATTAAATACAGACTGCAAAAACTGGACATGGTTTACACAGCACATTGCTTAAACTGTACTGCTCCCTAGGTACCCTCTAAACTTTAGAACAGTCACCATGGAAGTCCTAAAAATCATTCCTAACTTTTGTCACTAAAGATAATAGGTCTGAAATGAGATATTGCTTTTAGTATTAGATGTGGCAAAATGTTTAAAATGTAATAGAAAATATAGAAAATATACATAAATGTAGATTTTACCTTATATTATATACAAGTACAATGTGTCCCATTTATCTAATGGCTTCTAATTTTTGGGTAAAATATTTGATAAAATAATTAATAATACATTTACACTGTTGTATCCTCTACTATCTTTCACTTTCAGCAAGTTGTCAGCCATGATTTAGCTGGTATATGAATACTTGAATCTCAGAATAGACTTCTTTATTGACTGAACTGGATTAGATTTTACTCTAGATCTAAGCCTCTTTAGCAATATTGAATAGTTGCTTATTCACAGCTGATGTTATCATATAGCTATTTGCTTTTGCCATTATATTTTTAGGTTTACAGTATATGTTTATAGACTGCTTGACATATACAAAATAAATGTGGAGGCAAATGCTACACTGACAAGCTCATTTGATAGTAGAGTAAAGGGCAATACTGATGTTTAAAAAATACAGTAATCAATAATAAGCAACCAGATTTCCATTTACTGGAATCAAATCAGCTAAGAACTCCTTTTTGTTATTATGGGTTGCTGCATTTTACCCAGTTATTGCATTTGGCACTGTTTTAATAAATAATACCTTGAAATGTACTGTGGAGAACTTTTTAGAGTCTTATAAGCTGTAAATGACGCATTATATATGCTCAAAATCTGGTATACACTCCATTGCAACTATCAACCGGCTTTGTGTTGCAAGTCCTGTGCCTGCCTTCTCCTACCTTGTGTTCCTTACTTTTGGCCCATTATTGCGAATGATTGACTAACCAGGAAGTTATTCTGTACATGCACTGAAGTGAATGCTGGATTTTGAGGATTCACGTCAGTAATAAAAGGCATTAGATGTGGGACTAGGTGACATCTTTTCATAATGAGGTTTAAAAGAAATCTCCATAGGGCTGTTTTAACCATGGATTAGTATAAACAATTAGATGCATATTTTCCTCTCTAACATTTTTTTTATATCTCCATTTCTATATATATGTTGCTTTTTAACTTTGAACTCACAAAAGAAGACCTTGGGTGGAAGTTACATTCCTGTCATGCTGAGATTGCTGGCTGTCACATTTGCTTGTTCTGTCAATCAAACTGTAAAACCACCCAATGGCTGATGTCATAACTGATCACATGTGCAGCATAATGGCAGAGGCCAAGATGGCAGCTTCCTTGGCTGAAAATGTTAGGAGGGTTTACTTCCACTTTAACCACTACAGCTTTGGAAGGATTTACCCACTTCCTGTCTAGGCTTTTTTTTACGATACGGCACTGCGTTGCTTTAACTGACAATTGCACGGTCGTGTGATGTTATACCCAAACAAAATTGACTTCCTTTTTTCCTCCACAAATAGAGCTATCTTTTGGTGCTATTTGATCACCTCTGTGGTTTTTATTTTTTTGCGCTATAAACAAAAAAGCCTGACAATTTAAAAAAAAACTTTTTTGTTACTTTCTGCTATAATACATATCCAAAAAAAATATAAAAAAACTAATCTATTCAACAAGTTAGGCCAATATATTCTTGTACATATTTTTGTTAAAAAAAAAAAATCACAATAGCCGTATATTGATTTGTTTGTGCAAAAGTTATTGCGTCTACAAACAGTGGGATAGATTTAGGGACTTTTATCTATTTTTATTGTTTTTACTGGTAAAGCTGATGATCTGCCATTTTTAGCGGGACTGTGACATTGCGGCGGACAAATCTGACCCCAAATTACACTTTTTGGGGACCAGTGACTATAACAATGCACTGATCAATGTATAAATGACACTGGCAGGGAAGGGGTTAACACTAGGGGGTGATCAAGGGGTTAAGTGTGTTCCCTGGGTGTGTTCTAACTGTAGGGGGGGTGGGCTGGCAGGGACATGACAGAGATCGCTGTTCCCATATCACTGGAAACAGAAGATTTCTGACTTGTCCCCTGTCAGAATGGGGATCCGCCTTATTTACATAGGCAGATGCCCGTTCTGCCTCTGTATAGGGTCGCAGGTTGCTGGCGGACAAAAAGTCTGCCAGACCTGCGGGCGCGCTGCAATCCCTCATGCACGGACTGCTGTACAGCTATGGCATTTCGCACAGGAGAGCTTACCTGCCGCAGTAAAACAATGTTGATTCTGGTGAGCAGTCACATACATCATTATGCTGTTGGACTATTTTGTAATAAAATAGGATTGGCTACGCTCACAAAGCTGCAATTTATTATGGTAGTTTTTTTTGCCCGTGAAAATCATGGTTGTTTTTGTTGTTGGATCATTGATTGATAAGTTTAACCACTTCCCGACCGCGTACTGTATATGTACAGCGGCAGTGTGGTTAGATTCCACAAATCAAGGTATATAAGCGGTGATCCGCGCATGCTCGGCTAGTGGGTGGGACCATACCAGCGACTGCACGTTCTCGTGCCCGTCGCACTCTGGAGGAGTGTGCCCGTGACTCGGGCGGACCTTATGTCCACCGGCGAGCCGCGATGACCTGCCAGAGGGAGAGAACAGGGAACCACAACACAATGGTTCTCTACTCTGCCAGTGGGCATGTAAGAGATCTACTGATCCCTGTCACTGGGATCAGTTAGATCTCTTATGCCCATGGTAGCCCAGCCCCCTCACAGTTAGAACACGCCTAGGGAACATAGTTAACCCTTTCCCTACCCCCTGCAGGTTAACCTTTTCACTGCCAATGACATTTATATAGTAATCAGTGAATATTTCAATTCATGTTCGCTTTATAAAAGTGTCAAAAATGTCCGACATGTCCTTCCCAATATCAAAGTCCCAATAAAAATCGCAGATTGCCGGCATTACCAGTAAAAAAAAAAAAAAAATGTAAAAACACCAGAAATTAATTCTCATGGTTTGTAGACACGGCACATTTTGCACAAACCAATCAATAAACGCCATTTTTTTTTTTTACCAAAAATATGAGGAACAATATAAATTGGCCAAAACCGATGAATACATTTTTTTTTACATTTTTTTTTTTGATTTGTATTTTAGTAAAAAGTAAGAAATATTGGGGTTTTTTTGCAAAATTGTCGCTCTTTTTTTGTTTATAGCGGTGATCAGAAATGACGCAGAGGGGATCAAATACCACTAAAAGAAAGCTCTATTTGTGGGAAAAAAGGACACAGATTTAATTTGGGTAAAACTTTGCAGGACCGCGCAATTGTCAGTTAAAGGGATGCAGTGCCGAATCGCAAAAAGTGCTCTGGTCCTACAGTGGGAAATACTTCCGGGGGTGAAGCAGTTAAAGCACATGAATTTTTGAGACAAAAAGTGTTTTTTTTTACAAAAGTGAATTTTCTCACTGTTAAGGAAATTTCTGGCTGTGACTCTAAAAATAAAAGTTAGTTTTGCAATTGCAGGAACAGATCCACAAGACGCAATCTCTGTGTTTAAAATGTCCGTTCTGACAAGATTTATAATTACATGATATTTTATACATAGATAAGAAAGGGGTGGTGTAAGATGTTATTAAAAACTAAGAAATAGAAATATATTATTAAAAGCTAGCGAATAGAACAATTGCAAAAGTAAAACATAGAGAGGGGAGGGGGGAGTAGAGACAGAGAGAGAGCTTCTAGCAGAAATTGTATCTGTGTGATAAGTGAAGGCCACAGAACACATTACAGCAGCGTGAAGAAAATGGAGTCTCTTGGGCTTAAATGAACAATACAGTGAAAGTCCATGTCAGTTCCCTCCTTTTGTTTATTTGACACCACTCTTCTCCATGTAACATTCAGCCCATTGCCGGTAGCTCCTGCTATGTTGGCGCAGGGAGACAGGGGCTAATTCACTATATCGCGAATATGCGATCGCATAACGCTCAAAATAACGCCCAGTAAAGGCAATTAGCATATCACGTAGGTAATCGTGCGAACGCAGAATAGCGTTATTGCCGCGAATATGCCTTCTTATATGGGAATAGCTGATGTCAACTGGGCTTGAACCTGCAGAATCCATTGAAGGCTTGTATGAACATGATTTGCTTGAAAAAAGGGTATGGGAACTACCGCAGCAAAATGGAAAATATAATGCTGCATACAATGCAAGGTGTGCTGATGACATCTGTAGGATATGAACCTGGAGCTGTAAGCTTTAGAATGCATCGGAATAAACCACTACGCTATAGACTTGACTACAACCACAGAGAAAAAATAAATTTACTAATCTTGTATTCTCTTCATTCTCTACAAACTAACTGCTGCCATGTTAACTAGTGTGAGATTATTCCAATTGCACACCATAATATTAATGAATGTGTACATACCATTGCATGCATTGCAAAAGTTCATAGTATGGAAGCAATCAAACTGATGATGGGCATTGGCTAATTGGTGAATATGCTTTCACATATTTTCAAAATATAAGGCTGCTTACAATGCAAGGTGTGCTGATGACATCTGTAGGATCTGAACCAGGAGCTATAAGGTTTGAACATATCAGAATAAACCACTACACTATAGAGTTGACTGCAACTAGACAGAAATAATACATTTACTAATCTTGTATTCTCTTCATTCTCTACAAACTAACTGCCGACACATTAACTAGTGTGTGAATATTCCAATTCCACACTATAATATTATTGAATATGTACATACCATTGCATAAGTTCATAGTATGGAAGCAATCAAACTGATGGGCATTGGCGAATATGCCTTCACATATTTTCAGAATATAACGCCAATTACAACACAAGGTGTAATGATGGCACCGGTAGGATCTGAACCTGTAGTTGTAAGCTTTGAAGGTATTCAAAGGATCCACTACACTATGAAGTAGATCACAGTCAGCCATAGAAAATACATTTACTAATCTTGGATTCTGAAAATTCTCTACAAACTAACTTCCAGCACATTAACTAATGTGTGATTATTCCAATTCCACATCATAATATTATTGAATATGTACACACCATTGCATGCATTTAAAGAATTCATAGTATGGAAGCAATCAAACTGATGGGCATTGGCTAATTGGCGAATATGCGTTCGCATATTTTCAGCATCTAATGCTGAGTACAATGCAAGTTTCAGAAGGTCATACCATTGAACTACTCTGTGAGTAAAGCCTCGTGCACACGGGACGACAATCGTACGTACGATTGTCTCAAATCGTATGTTGGCTGTTGTATCTAGCATACTGACTGCACTACACGATCGTACGACCAAAGAAAGAACGTTCAGGTGCGTGTAATTAGCATCCGGCCTTTCCTGCCTTCTGAGCATGCGTGTTTTGCACAATACAACTTGTTGGACCAACTTCTCTGTACACACGATACAACGGTCGTATGACCGCTTGTTGGTACGACCACGTTTTCTAGTGTTTGCTCATACGACTCCCGGTGTACGACCGTCATACGTCGGCTGTTCTAATCGTGCATACTAACGATTGATTTTCGACCTGTTGTATACGATCGTCGTCCCGTGTGTACAAGGCTTTAGATAGCCTTGTTTAAATGTCTCATGTAGGCTTGCTGTAATGGCTTGTATGGTAATACAAATCAATGTACCAGCCAAACATTGAACAGTCAGAATTATTTGACATTCGTGTCAGCTGGGATTACTACTGATCTGTGATTAGCTGAAGCTATTCACATGGTACAGGTTGTTGAGGTAAGCCCAAGTACCATGTGATAGCTGGGGCTCAATCCAAGCTCACCAATCTAGGTAACCAAGCTGATATTAAAGTTGTGCCTCAGTCCTCCCACCACAGAAAATTTACAAGTCAGCAGCTACACATCCTACAACTGCTGACTTTAATTATTAGGACACTGTCCTGGAAGCTAGTGATGTTGGTACCCCAGTCCATGTTTCCATTGGCTCTCAGGTGCTGTGGCCTCCATTGCCGATTCCCTACTGAGCATGAACAAAGGGCACTGTGCTTTCTGAATGGCCTAGCAGCAGGGAAGGAGGAGGGGTGACAAATTTCTAGCATACCTCGCTGCAGTGAGGTCTGTTGGAAGTTGGGACAGGTAAATGTCCAAAACAGGTACCCCCCCCGAAAAGGTGCCAAACGTGGCATCAGAAGGGGGGAGAGAGATAAGCAGAGCTTCCACTTTTGGATGGATATCTAAGGCCCCTTTCACACTTGTGCAACTTGTTCTGCAACTTGGGACTGCAGAGTCATATGTCAAGTTGGACCCCGCAATTTCCAATGAGTAGGATTCATAGCTGTCTGACTTCAAGTGGTATCAACTTCAAACTAATCCCTGAAGTGTTTTGGTCTGAGTTTGATATGACTTGTGGTCCCTAGACCTCAAGATTACACAGGCATTGCTTCAAGTCACACCAAAGTTGCATGACTTTCAAGTCACACAAGTGTGAATGGGGCCTAACTCAAAAGGTGTTATCCTGAAAGTAATGCAGTTTGCCCACAACATTGTCCCAACTTCAGGGTATGCCTGAGTAATATTGAGAGCTAGGAACCTCAGGTCACATCAAAGTAGTACAGGGACTACTTTTAAGTTGGTGCCACTTGAAGTAGCAGAGATATAAAGAGTTTCACGAAAAGTCGGCTAAGTGTAAAAGGAGTGTATAGAAGTAACCCTCTCGGATATATATATACACACACACACACTCCTTACTGATTTACATCAGCAGAATACATGCAGGAAGTGTAATGTGCCTGTAACCAGGAAGTGATGTGTGCGCATGGGCATTAAGCAGGGCCAGCATTAGGGGGGGGGGGGTTCAGGCAGTACTGTTGTAAGGGACCTCAGTGTCTCAAGGGGCCCTTACAACAAAGTGTTTAGCAGTCTTTAACATTGGAGTCTATGGGAGGGGGACACCGTTCTCCTGAACCATAGGTGATAAAAATACTAAACTTGGGTCATATGGAGAGGGCCCCCTGGACCACGTTTGGGACCTCCAGCACCTGTGGTTCAGCTTAAGGTCTTATTGCAAGCATCGGGTGAGGCTGTGCACGTTTTTTTTTTTAACCCCATGGATCCCACACTTCACCTGAACAAGTCATGCTTAGAAGGCTACACCCGGTAAGTGTGACAGGGTGTAGAATTCCTACAGGGGCTGCGATATGCGTACACCCCTGGATGTGGGCGGATGCGGTGGAATGGCCCAGTGAGAAGGCCCTGGGGAATGTTGGTGGTCAGAGGGGAGGGGGGGGGAGGCAGGTCTAAAGCAGTTTAAGAAGCCCCAAAATTTCTGATGATTGCCCTGGCAGAAAGAGAATGTGTGGTGATGCCACATTACAAATAAATTAACCCCATCCCCACCAAATCTAGCTACCACATCCTCCCCTACATGGTGTAAGCACAAGTTTATTTCCTACACTTACCCATCAAATGAGTAGCATCTCTTTTTTGAAATGGAACCTCGCTATATCCACCTATATAGAGATCCTGACCAGCAAAGGCACTTCGGGGTGAACACAATGACATTCCTGGGGCAGAGGCCAAAACCACACTTGCTTGCGAATATTTGATCACAATTTTTTTTTTCTTTTTTTAGTAATAGGCAGGTGAATGACAAAGGCTCAGTTTGAGACGTACAACACTGCCTATCCACCAGCTAAATTCATTAGGAGTGCTGGTTCACACTTGTGCAATGCAAGAACCCTGCAAATCCACTGCAGGTTCATGCATCGCATTTCACACTGCCATGTGTGACCTGCTGGGACCATCAATACATGGTTAATGACACCCCCATTTCAACTCACATATCACAGTGCAAACCAACAGTTCAGACATTAATCTGATCGCATGGGCGTGAGCACCATGCAATCCAATTCTGGTGTGGACCAAAAGAGAAAAAAAAAAAAAAGGGTCCTGTGCAAGTTCGGTCTGAATGCAATTCAAATTCAGCCATCCTATCTATATGGCTGAAATTGCATGGACAGCGCATGTGACTTGTACTGCGGTGTGAATCAGACGCAATCTTGCACAGTGCAGTGTGAAACGGCACTTACCTTCAATTCTCCAGAACTGTTGAAAGAAAAGACTCCACTTAAACATCCTTTATTATTTACTTGCAGGTGTGCTGAAGAGGTTAGGTTTTTTTAATCCACGATTACACCTTCTCGTAATTTGTCATTATGAAGACGGATCACTTCCCCAAACCCAGCTCCCCCCAAAACACATAAAAAAAAAAAATAGCTCCAGAATTTACATTTATTTGCACAGCAACACAATTCAGTACATGCATTTAGTGGCATTAGTATATTAGGTTTTATATTTAGACAAGGAATTAGCAATTGGGATCTAATGGCCCTGCTCATAGAAGCTTACAATCTAAAAATGTTCCAAGCCTTATAGTGGACATAGCTTTAATTTCACAGTGTTTAGCAGGCTACACATTTCATAGTACAACTACTCTCAACAGACACCAACCACCAACAAATGTTTAGATGCAAGATTATACCAAATTACAAAAAAACAGTCTATCTTAAAAAAAAAAAAAAAAATACAAAATATTAAAAAAAAGATGCATATTTCAAAATATGACCACCCACCACCCCACATTCCACATTCCACACACATACATTGGTGGCGGTTCTGCTGGAAGATGCATTTCTGTGTACATGATTAAGCAATAAGATCAAAGAGTAGAAGGTCAGCAGATGCTCCCAAACCATGAATGCATGGTCAGACAGAAACAATACACAACACTTACAGCAAAGCCACACTTTTGATGGACAAAATGCACAAGAATTTCAACGAACAGCCAAAGTGGGGCATTTGTCATTATGCACAATATCAGCCCTACTCCCCCAAAAACCACATCAAATAACACGGCCTCTTCGCAGGGCAAACCAAGCTCCTCTAATGCAGTCAATTATATAACATAGGTTGTATTTCACACCGACACGCCCAATGGAAGTACACACCCACCAGTGTCATTCAATCTGTCTCTTCATGTCTGCCTAACTCAAAGTGATTGCACCTGATAAACAAGAACACTTATAATTTGCAAATGTGTTAGCCCACACGATATTGTCAAAATGCCTGCCTTTACACGCACATGAACTTTAATGGCATCCCAGTCCTAGTCTGTAGGGTTCAATATTGAGTTGGCCCACCCTTTGCAGCTATAACAGCTTCAACTGGGAAGGCCATCCACAAGGTTTAGGAGTATCTATGGGAATGTTTGACCATTCTTCTAGAAGCACTTTTGTGAGGTCAGACACTGATGTTGGATGAGAAGGCCTGACTCGCAGTCTCCGCTCTAATTCATCACAAAGGTCACTCATCCATGTCTTTATTGAACTTGCTTTGTGCACTGGAGGGGGGATTATGGTGTGGGATTGTTTTACAGGGCTTGTTCTTTCACACTTGTGCGACTTGAAATTTGTGTGTTTTTATAGCGATTTGCCGCAATGTTTTGCTGCAATGTTTTGCAGTGATTTTTATGTGACTTGAAGCAATAGCTGTGTAATCCTGAGGTCTATGGACCTCAAGTCGCATCAAAGTCGGACCAAAGTAGTGCAGGGACTACTTTGAAGTCACTGCAACTTGAATTCGCACAGATATGAATGGTACTCATTGAAAATCATGGGGAATGGCTTGTCATGTGACTTTGCAGTCTCAAGTCGCAGGAAAAGTCACACAAGCGTGAAAGGGGACTGAAGATAATTTCCAATGAGCACCATTCATATCTGTGCGACTTCAAAGTAGTCCGACTTTGAAGCAACTCGAGGTCGATAGACCTCAGAATTACACAGCTATTGCTTCAAGTCACATCAAAATCACGTAAAAAAATTGCAACAAATCGCGGTAAAGTCATGCGACTTTCAGGTCGCACAAGTGTGAAGCCTACAGACTAAGACTGGGATGCTATTAAAGTTCATGTGTGTATAAAGGCAGGTGTCCCAATACTTTTGGCAAGATCGCAGATTGTGCAAGATTTGCAATGGTGGTGGAACCCTCTTCCACATAAATGCTACATTTATATAAAACTTGGGGAAGGACATGAGTTATGTTTAACAACGCAGGAAAAGCTGGTAGCCTTTCTACAGGACATGGCATGTTTGGGATTTGAACCTATGAACCCCAGCTTTGCTCAGCAGAAGTGCTAAGTAGGGTTGCCACCTCATCCCTTTAAAACCGAACACATATGAATTACACAGGTTCTGTGGCTGATTAAGGTGGTAATTAAACTCACTTGGTGATTAATCTGAATGAAATTAGCCTTAGAACCTGTGTAATTCACATGTGTTCGGGTTTAAAGGGATGAGGTGGCAACTCTAGTGCTAAGCCCTTAGCCATATTCATGGAGTATCCATTGCTGTGATGTCAAACAGTTCTAAGTCTCAGGGGTGCAATAAATGAACCAATGCAGATGTGCTGTGGAAGGTTGGATAACCATTGAACAACCTGTTGCTGGCATATGCCATATGTTTTGAAGGTTTGTTATGGATCAGTACTGTGAGCATTCTGCTATAGAACATCTCTCATTTTGGGGCATTTGCCTTGGTAAGAAGCTGCAATTATTGCTGAATGGGAAATGTTAAGGCTGATTATAGTCCTTGCCCATAGAAAACATGTGACACAATTTTCAATAGTGGTGGAACCCTCCTACACATAAATACTACATGTAGACATAATTTTGGTAAGAACATGGGTTATGAGAACAGAAAAGCTCTCTACATGAAGTGATATTCTCAGGATGCAAACCGAGAACCTCTATGTTCCTAGGTAGAAGCATTACCCTGTTAGCCACCAGTCTGCCAAGTGTGCAACCCTCCTACACATAAATACACATAAATACACATATGCTGCATTTCTTTGGACATATAGGTGGTGGAATTACATCAGTCTGGAGTTTATTCTGTGCTATTTGGTGATGCTTGAAGTGTAAAACACTGATATTATTGCAACAGCTTTATTATTATTATTATTATTATTATTTATTATATGTATTATTATTATTATTATTATTATTATTATTATTGATTATTTATTGTTTGTGCTTTGTGAAGATACCTGTGTGAGTTTAGGAAAAGATTTTTATGAGATGGACAGGACCAAGCAAAAGACAGGGAAAAATATGAGAGGATTGAACATTGTAACATTTTTAAAAACAAATTAGATGATGAAATAGCAACATTGTTGCAGGGACAATTTGTTTGAGAGGAAGATACATTTCATCTAAACATGAAAACGATTTCTTTAGGGAAGTTACAATTGTATCATTAGAATCAATGGCTGAAATTTGCATAGGGCTTCTCAAGAAGGCATATTAGCCAACACAAATTTTCCTTCTCAAAAAGGCATTATAGGCAAGTGCGAATTTGCGACTTTACTATACCGCCCTCTAAAAAAGGCATGGGAGTTAAAATGAGGGAATTTTCTTGTCTGAGCACGCTCAGTTGTGCTGATGAATAGTCAGGAAAAAAGGGGGAATTTGGCTCTTTTCAGACTTTCAATGATATTTCAGGTTATATATCACTTTTTTAAACAATTTAAAAGCAGATCATCATTAAACAAGATATTACATTTTTAAAAACAATTTAGGTGATCATATTATGCTCTAAACATTATTTCCATGTGCAATTCCCTTGCTTCTACCACGACTAGTTTTTTAGTCAGTCACTGTTGTTTGGGTGCTATAGTGAATTTGATTCTGGGACTATTTTCTCCCTCGGGGCTTTAGTGAATTCCATTTTTGCGCTAATTAACGCAAATTTGCGATTCTGCGCATTAAAATTAGCGCAAAGGCATAATCGCAATATAGTAAATGACCCCCACAGCGTCCTGTTCAGCTGTCTCCTAGTTTTCTCAGAATAATGGGTTCATCAGGGCTGGTGGACCAACTATTGATACAGTGGGTGATCACACAGAGGCACAGCCTGATGAGGAAGTAAATAACAAGTATGAGAAACAGGAACATCACAATGTAAACACCTAATTTCTGTAACCATGTTGCTATGCCATATAAAAAATCACCAAAACCTCCTAATCCCTGGATTCCATCCATCTTTAGCAATATCTCTGGCCTCATTCTGTAGTTCTTTTATCTTAGCACGATGCCTTTTAATAATGTCCTCACTATCAGAAATGTATATACAACAGTCAGTGCGAATAACCTTACACATCCCACCTTGAGCTGCAGTGAGACAATTTAACGTTAATCTATGCTCTAATACTACTTTTTTAATCTGAGCCATTTCTTCACGTAATAAACCTATATCAGTGGTAGTAAGGTTAATAATTTCAACTACAATTCTCACAGACAACAAGAAAAGAAAAATCATTTTTATCTTAAAGGATATGATCACTTCAGGATTTTCTTGCAATAACTGGCGTGGATCTAGGTGGGCTTTCCTTCCAACTTGAAAGCAGAACCAGTTGTCAAAAGCACCAAATGTGGTCCGTCAAATTTTGGTTCTAGCTGCTTTCTGATGTGTCACTTGACCACCACCCAGTTACCTGGAACAGAATCTGGGTCGGGGATAGAGATGTAAACACCTTCATGTACTTTATTCAATGTTCTTTGCAAAATCTGAACATATTCTAACAGACTAGAATGGCAAGCCTACAACTGTTGAGGAAAATATAGCACTGTTTTGGGTGGCCCTCAAAATAAAATCTCATAGGGGGACAGCCCATGTGGTTGCTTAGGGATAGTTCGTACAGAATATAGGGCTATTGGCAAAGCTTCCACCCATCCTTTTCCTGTATCTGCTTTAATTTTTGCACATCTGTTTTTCAAAATTCCATTAAGTCTCTCAACTTTACCACTGCTTTGTGGATGATAACGTGCATGGAAGGCTTGCTGTATGTTAAGTGCTTCCATTACCTCTTTCATCACTTCTCCGGTAAAATGGAGTTCCTCTGTCACTCTCAATAGTTTCAGGAACTCCATATCTACAAACTATTTAATTCAAAATTTTATTTGCTGTTGTTTTTGCATTTGCTTTGGCTACCGGCCAACATTCATTACAGCTTAAAAACATGTCAATGCACACTAGAGCGTACTCATAGGTGCCTATTCTGGGCATCTGAATGTAATCTATTTGAATTCTTTGAAAGGGGAAATCTGGCTTAGGAGAATGCTTTTGGGGAACATGGACAGGCCTCCCTGCATTGTACAGAGCACAAGTGAGACATGAAGCACAAAACCTGGCTGCAAATGCATTAAATCCAGATGCTATCCAATAGCAGTCCGTAAGTGACACCATCGTGGCCTTAGCAAGAAGACTGACACCATGTGCCAGTTGTGCTAAAACTGGGTACAAACTCCTGGGTAGACACCACCTGTTCTCAGTGCTCCACAGGCCCTGCTGATTTTGGATAGCATTACATTTGATTACTTATCCTTCTTATCCTACTTATCCTTCTCTACATCAGGGGCCCAGTTCTGCAACTGAATTAAAGTTTCTATATCCCACTGTGCTTGGGGTATCTGTCCTCACTACCTGGGCGACCCCTACAGTGGGGGTGACTCCAAATGACATAAGGGCAGCATTGGTCCGCCAAGGCATTTCCTCTGGCTGTCATGTAATTTCCCCTTGCATGTCCTTTTACCTTCAAAATGGCAACTTCTGCTGGTTTCTGAAAGGCCTCAAATAGCCGCTCTATGAGTTTTGCATGTCTCACTGGCTTCCCTGCACTAGTCAGAAAGTTCCATGCTTTCCAAATAGGCCCAAAATTGTGCACTTTTCCAAAGGCATATCTGCTGTCAGTGTAAACATTTCCCCTTTGATTCTCTAGGAGTTGACATGCTTTGACTACAGCACACAACTCAGCTTCCTGTGCTGACATTTGGGGTGTCAATGCTTCTTGATGTAAAATAGTGTCTGTAGTGGTTACAGCAAACCCTGTGTGTGGCTGACCATCATCAGTGTAAAATCTGGAGCCATCTATGAATAGGTGTATGTACAATCTGCTAAAGGCTCATCTTTTGCTGGGGTGACAGAGGCCCTTTCTACGTCCATCAGAGCCATACAATCATGAGAAAAACTCTCAGGTTCTGCATCAGTATCATTTGTTGAATGTTCCTCATCAGTTATAGGAAGAAGAGTAGCCGGATTGAAAGTAACACATCGTTTGATTGTTAAATTTGATGGAGCAAAAAGAGCAGACTGGTACTTGTCAAATCTACTGGCAGACACATGTCTGGTATTTACTTGATTCATGATTTCCTGTACTGCATGTGGAACATACAGGGTCAGAGCAGAATCTAGTACAAGCTCAGTTACTTTGTCTAGCAGCAAAATGCAGGCTGCTATGGCTCGCACACAACTGAGGGAGCCTTTGATGACAGGGTTTAATGAGGCTGAAACATACATCACAGGCCTCTGTTTGTCTCCATGTAGCTGGGTGAGTACACCTGCAGCAAATTCAATGACTTCATGACAAAACAATGAGAAGCTCTTTTTATAGTCAGGAAGTCCAATGGCGGGAGCTTCAGACAAAATTTTAATAAGCTCCTTAATCTGCAATTCATTGTCCCATGTGAGTTTGAAAGGGTTTGTAGTGGTAGCCGCATATAGAGGGGCCATACGTTCTGATGCATTTGGAATCCAGTCCCTAAAATACCCCACTAACCCCAGGAAGGCACGTAGTTGCCGTACATTTCTTGCTTTTTTACATTTTTGTAGAGATTGAACTCGATCTGGGGTTAGGTGATGGATTCCATGTGAAATGCAGTGACCCAGGAAGATCACTTTCTCTTGGCAGTATTGTAGCTTCTCTTTGCTGACTTTGTTGTTACTGTTATAGAGAAACATGAGAAGGCTTACTGTTTCTCTGCTACAAATGTCCTTTGTATCAGAACAAATAAGCAAATCGTCTATGTACTGAAGCAAAACTGTGTTTGGGTGTGAGGGGGACCAGTGGTCCAATACTTGCTTTAACGCAGTATTATATTCAGAAGGGCTACTCACACAACCTTGGGGCAATTTGTCCATGCTAACTTTTGGGTATCATGGGTAAATGAAAAAAGGTGCCAGCAATCTGCGTGTAGGGGCACTGAAAAAAAGCATTCACAAGATCAATCACTGTAAAGCAGATGCTGGAGGCAGGTATTCCACTTAGTAAATTGCGGGGGTTGGGCACAATTGGGGTGTCTGCCTAAATTATATTGTTAATGGCTCTCAAATCATGCACCATGCGGTATGTCACTTGCCCACCCTTATTTATCCTTGTCGAATTATTACCAGAGCAATCAACTATATCTTCACATTTTAAAAATGCTCTGAATAAATTAAGCTATGAGTGTCGCATCAATCTACCATCATTATAGTGCTATAATTACTTGAGTATTTAAATGCCACCCATACCTTCCACAGGTCATTGAACTTTTCAGCGTTGTCTGAGGCAATTAATTTCTTCCATTTCATACACAAATTGGACCTTCAAGAGCCATTCCTTAACTGTAGGCAACCTCCTTGATCTCCAGTACCGAGGTATCAGATCCCTAGCCGCCACTAAAAAGTATCTCGTCAGTGATCTTTTGTATCGTTTCATCGTGCCCCTAGATATATTTAATAGGCAACATGCTGCGTCCAGTTGAATTGTTGTGTCAGTGATGTCTTTTATGAGCTCACAGATCGTCTTCCAGTATTTTTGTATCAAATGGCAACTCACCAGATATGTTGCAAACTACCCAACTCCACCTCACACCTCCAGCACATCCTTGTAACCAATGGGAACCAATTATGCACTTTTTCTGGTGTATTGTATCAATTTGTGAGTAATTTGTATGCTGTTTCTTGAAATTTCGTGTTAATGGAGCTGAGCTTTTATGCGCAAAAATATAGGCATGAAGCCATTGTTCATCACTGAACTTAATGCTTAATGCTTTTTCCCAAAATTGTTTATGTTTAGATTTGTTGTGGCCTCTCCCCACTTGTAGCCATGAATATGCTAATGAAATTGATCCCTTTATATTATCAGCCGTCAAGCAGATTTGTTCCAGAGGTGATGGTATAGTTGTGATGCGGTTACTTTGCATGAGGCTGGTAAGAAAGCTGTGTATCTGGTGGTGTTCCCATTTGCTAAGGGGTCTTCTCCCTACCTCCTGGTTGAATTCCGCTAAGGACTTTATTTTGATGCCCTTAAGGCAATCAGTGGCCAGCAATGCCTTGTCTCTGTTTAGGCCCCAATGTAACCTTTTGTTCAGGCCTGCTGGGAATTTTGGGTTGAAGCTTATAGGTGTGAGGGGGCCCAGAGTCACAATTAGGGAGGTAATGTGTCCTATTTTTTGTGCTATTTGCAGGGTGGTCCCAATTATCGGGTGATTTTTCAATGAGGATGGGCATACTTCTCTGTCTATCCATGGCGTATATCTGACTGGTATTGGGCATACTTTATTCTCCAGGTTCACCCAATCTTTATTGTTTTTGAGACAATTCCAATCTATGATGCGGCCTATATGTATGGCCATGTAGTACTATTTAAAAATTGGGAAACCCATACCCCCTTCTTTTTTGGATTTAGTTACTAAATGTACGTTTATTCAAGGCTTTTTAGCCGCCCAAAGGAATTTCCTAACTGTAGACTCAAGCATCCGGAAAAAGCTGGTTGGTATCGAGATTGGCAAGGTTTGGAAGAAATATAGGACCCTTGGCAAAATTGTCATTTTTATAATCGCTGCCCTCCCAAACCACGAGAAAATTTTTAATAACCACTTTTCTAGGTCCTTCCATATCTTTTGTAACAGTGGTAAAAAATGTACCTCGTAAATGGTTTTGAGCTTTTGGGTAAGCCATACTCCTAGATATTTGATCGCTCTATCCTCCCAATTAAATTTGCAACTGTCTCTAGTTGAATTGAGGGCCTCATGTGAAAGGGATACATTTAGGGCTTCAGATTTTTTATAATTGACTTTGAAATTGGACAGGTACCCATATGTTAAAAAAGTTTAAGCAAATTAGGTATGGACATCACAGGCTGTGAGATGGAAAATAAGAGATCATCTGCATATGCAGCTGTTTTGTATGTGCTATTTCCAACCTCAAATCCATGAATATCTGGATTGTTATTTACCGAACGTATTAGGGGCTCTAGCGTAAGAATAAAAAGCAATGGGGACAGGGGGCATCCCTGTTTGTACCATTTTTAATACTCACTACCCCAGACAGATTGCCATTTACTTTAATTCTAGCTGTAGGTTTGCTATATAAAATGGAAATCAATGACATCATATTTGACTTAAGGCCTATATGTGCACACGTTGCTTGAAGAAAATCCCATGACACCCGATCAAAGGCCTTTTCGGCATCGGTTGAGAGTACCATGCCGTCCAGAACCCCTGTGTTGTCATATGGATAAGATAAAGAGCTTTAGTAACATTATCTCTTGCTTCCCTCTCAGGCATAAAGCCCAACTTTTCAGGACCAATCAAGTATTGTAATAGCGGTCTTATCCTGTTTGCCAAATCTTTGGTAAATACTTTTAGATCTACATTTAAAAGTGAGATTGGCCTATAATTGGCACAATCCAATGGGTCTTTTTGGGGCTTGGGTATTACAGTGATATTCGCCCCTAAGAATTCTATGGGGACCTCTGTAGGTGTTTTAAGATAGTTTAAGGCTTGTGCAAGGTGAGGTGTTAAAAGTGAGAGGAAAGTTTTGTAATATAATGCCGTATAGCCATCAGGGCCTGGACTTTTTCCTGGTTTGAGAGAGGCAATCGCCAGCAGGAGTTCCTCCTCAGTGATAGGGGATTCTAATTGAAGGACCTCCTCCTCCTTGAGTACAAGGGGTCCGCTATCTTTCAAGAATTTGGAAATTAGATGGGATCGGGTTCCCTCCATTCCCTGGGGTTTATGTGCTTGTGGGATATTGTATAACTCTGTGTAGTATTCTTGGAATATTTGAGCTATCTTATCCAGTTCATTCATTATTTGGTTAGATTTATTCCTCATGGCTCCAATATTAGTTGATAATAAAGTTTCTTTTAAGGATTTCACCAGGAATTTGCCCGATTTGTCACTATGTTCATAAAAGAATCCCTTTCTGAGGAAAAGAATCCTTTTGGCCTTCAAATGTAATGTCAGTTGCAGTTGCTCCCTAAGTTTCAGCAATTATGCGGCCTTATCTAGAGCCAATGACTGTTTATGCTGTTCCTCCAAAGTTTTGATTTTGACCACTAGATTGTTTATTACCTTCTCTGCTTCCCTCTTCTTCTGTGCCCCCATTTTAATAAATTCACCTCTCACCACACATTTGTGTGCCATCCAAGTCACCAGAGGGGAAACCTCTAAGGACTTATTGTCCGCAAAATATTGTTGTATGGTCTTTTTAATTTTTTTAATATTAGCATCTTCAGTCAGTAGCGAAGGGTTTAACCTCCATGAAGAATTGCTGGACCTTATGGGAGTTGAAGTCAGTGAAGAGATTGGTGCGTGATCCGACAGTGTTTTAATACCTATATTTGTTGATCTTATTAAGGGTAGATCTCTCTGAGTCAAAAAGAGGTAATCTATGCGTGTGTACTTGTTATGGAGCGATGAGAAATATGAATAGTCCTTGCCTTTTGGGTTATACAGTCGCCACGAGTCCACCATTGAGAGTGAGGAAATTAGTGTTTTGATTTTTTTTAAAGTTTTATATGGTACACATGTTTTACTGTCTGAGGTATCCTGTAGTGGGTTAAGTGCCAAGTTAAGGTCTCCACCCAGTACAATACACCCATGTGAAAAGCTTTTCAGCTCTTCGATCACATGTCTACAGAAAGCGACTTGTGCCGAATTTGGAAAATAGACATAATTATATTAGTTCATGAAACTTCCCGATATCTGCTATTCTTAGAAGCAAATGGTGATTTGCCAGGTTGTGCGCCCGTGTGTTTAGCATATTTGAGTTTCTTGGAAGAGGGCGGTTTAACCGGTGAATTCTGTGGGGTAGATCGCGGTGTGGCACACTGTGCTGGCTCCAGAAATTCCTGGTACCATTCTGGCAGATTTACTACCGGTAGACCCAGCTGCTCACAGAAGGTGTCCAGTTCGTCTGGCATCCGGAGATAGTACTGTTTGCCCTTGTAGGTAGCATTCAGGGCAAAGGGGAAACGCCATCTATATGGGATCTCCCTCTCTCTCAGCTGCTCCAACAAAGGACGTAAATCATGCCTATTTTTCAGTGTAATCTGAGAGAGATCCTGGAAGAGGGACACAGGGCTATCATTGAACAAGATTTGCTCATTGCATCTCGCTTTGAAAAGTATTTCTTCCTTGAGGGGAAAGCTTTGAAGACAACAGATAATGTCTCTAGGTGGCGCTGTGTCCAAAGGACGAGCAGTCAGTGATCTATGAGCCCTTACAAAATCAATGGCTTCCTCCTCAGACCTCTCCAATATCCCAATGAACACTTTTTGTAGTGCTGTTTTAATTTGGGGGGTCTCCACCGACTCTGGGATTAGATGCATTGTATGGGACGAGATAGTGTTTTGCAAAGTATTAATCGCCTTGTCTCTTTTAATGTCCGCCCTCTCCACATTAGACATGCGTTCAGATAGAGCTAATATGTCAGTTCTCAACTCAGTGATTGCGGAGGAGAATGTATTTTTAATATCCGCTGCTATCTGATGCATTTCCGATAGCTGCAGTGGGTGATCACTTTGATCGGTATCTCTCACCAGGTCCTCGGAAGCGCAGAGCGAGTCTTCGCTGTGGTCTGCCTCTCTCCTTGCCGGCGCCATCTTGGATCCCGTGTGGCCCCTGGTCAGTGGAGTCTGTGTGAGAAATAAGTCTGCAATTTGGCGGTTTACCGGTACAGAAAAAGAGTGGCGAGAAGCAGTGCCTTTACCCAGCTTGTCCCCTCTTCCCATAGCCAAATTCGTCAGTCGTGTCGGGCTGTAAGAGTCTTTTTTGGCCGCGGGTGTGAGGAGCTCTTCTAAACTGCTTCCATCCTCGCTGCGTGCCAAGCCATGCCCCTTTGTCCACCCTTCTTATCTGGATTCTTTGCAATTGGTAACAGGGGTGTATTGGCTTGGGACTTAATTGGTACAACAACCCCTGCTGCTTTCAGTTGAGTGATTTGATTCTTTATCCCCTCAGTCTGAGCAATACTCAGCGGGTACTGTTTAATCTTTGGGAGTTGGGCTCCTGGTTTAATTTTTATCATAACTGGGGTGCAGTCCAGCAGACCTACGTCATATTTGCTGGTGGCTCATAAATCAGCGGGAATCACTTCCAATTCTGGTGGGAATGGCGGAGTGGAGTCTTGAATTAAAAGTACTCCACAGGCAGAATTTAAAACTTCTCCTGACAGACTACTGACCACATGGACTCATGCAGGAGTGTAGTCTATACTTGCTAAAATTTGGTTCAAAATGTCAGCTCCTAAAAGATTATTAGGAACCGTGTCTGAAACTAACACTTTAGTGACAATTTCTGTTTGCTGTCCTAGCCTGAGTTTAAGTGGCTTGGACTCAATCAAATCAGTAGAGGTCCCGGTTAGGCCAATAACAGGGATAACATTTTCAGATAATAATCCTGGAGGTAAGTCCTCTATATTAAACACGCTTTGGCTTGCACCAGTATCAATTAAACAAGTTAATTCTGTTTCTCCTCCAGGATAGGGGAGTTCTTGTAAAAGTACTTTTACTCTGGCCTCGGGACCATTGTCTCCCCTATTTGACATGATTGACACTGGCATGCCATTTTCCTATGCCTGATCCACTGCTATTGGCAGAGAACTGGGATCAGCATGAGGTGCCTCTGAGCTCCTTTTCAGTCTACGGTCAGGAAGATGGCAGAGTTTGGCTATGTATCCTTCCCCATTACAATTGTAGCATATGATTGGCCCCCAATTGCCATGAATTTTGAAATTGCCTTTGCCTCTTCCTCTTCCCCTCTGCTTCCCCATGTACATAACTTTGGGTTTGCTGTCTTTCTGGTTAATCCTGTTCTCTATGGATAACAGGATAGACATGAGGTCTTGAACAGACATATTGGGGGTCAGTTACTATATCGCGATTATGCCTTCGCGCAAATTTTAACGAGCAGAATCGCAAATTCCCGCTAATTAGCGCGAAAATGGAATTCACTAAAGCCCTGAGGGAGAAAATAGTCCCAGAATCAAATTCACTATAGCGCCCAAACAACAGTGACTGACTAAAAAACTAGTTGTGGTAGAAGCAAGGGAATTGCACATGGAAATAATGTTTAGAGCATGACACGATCACCTAAATTGTTTTTTTAAATGTAGTATCTTGTTTAATAATGATCTGCTTTTAAATTGTTTAAAAAAGTGATGTACAACCTGAAATATCATTGAAAGTCTGAAAAGAGCCAAATGCCCCCTTTTTTCCTGACTATTCATCAGCACAACTGAGCATGCACAGACAAAAAAAATCCCTCATTTTAACTCCTATGCCTTTTTTAGAGGGCGGTACAGTAAATTTGCAAATTCGCACTTGCCTATAATGCCTTTTTAAGAAGGCAAATTTGCGTTGGCTAATATGCCTTCTTGAGAAGCCTAATGCAAGTTTCAGCCATTGATTCTAATGGCACAATTGTAACTTCCCTAAAGAAATCCTTTTCATGTTGAGATGAAATGTATCTTTTTCTCAAACAAATTGTCCCTGCAACAATGTTGCTATTTCATCATTTAATTTGTTTTTAAAAATGTTACAATGTTCAATCTTCTCATGTTTTTCCCTGTCTTTTGCTTGTCGCTGTCCATCTCATAAAAATATTTTCCTTAACTCACACAGGTATCTTCACAGAGCACAAACAATAAATAATAATAAATAATAATAAATAATAATTAACAATACTACATATAATAAATAATAATAATAAATAAAATAATAATAATAATAATAACAATAATAATAAATAATAAAATAATAATAATAATAATAAAAATAATAATAATAATAATAATAATAAAGCGGTTGCAATAATATCAGTGTTTTACACTTCAAGCATCACCAAATAGCACAGAATAAACTCCAGACTAATGTAATTCCACCACCTATATGTGCAAAGAAATGCAGTATATTTATGTGTAGGAGGGCTGCACACTTGGCAGACTGGTGGCTAACAGCTTAACGCTTCTACCTAGGACCATAGAGGTTCTGGATTTGCATCCTGAGAATATCACTTCATGTAGAGAGGTTTTCTGTAATCATAACACATGTTCTTACCAAAATTATGTCTACATGTAGTATTTATGTGTAGGAGGGTTGCACCACTATTGCAAATTGTGTCACATGTTTTCTATGGGTAAGGACTATGATCAGCCTTAACATTTCCCATCCAGAAATAATTGCAGGTTCTTACCAAGGCAAATGCCCCAAAATGAGAGATGTTCTATAGCAGAATGCTCACAGTACTGATCCATAACAAACCTTCAAAACAGATGGCATATGCCAGCAACAGGTTGTTCAATGGCTATCCAACCTTCCACAGCACATCTGCATTGGTTCATTTATTGCACCCCTGAGACTTAGGACTGTTTGACATCACAGCAATGGATACTCCATGAATATGGCTAAGGGCTTAGCACTTCTGCTGAGCAAAGCTGCGGTTCATAGGTTCAAATCCCAAACATGCTATGTCCTGTAGAAAGGCTGCCAGCTTTTCCTGTGTTGTTAAACATAACTCATGTCCTTCCCCAAGTTTTATATAAATGTAGCATTTATGTGGACGAGGGTTCCACCACCATTGCAAATCTTGCACAATCTGCGATCTTACCAAAAGTATTGGGACACCTGCCTTTATACACACATGAACTTTAATAGCATCCCAGTCTTAGTCTGTAGGCTTCAAATTTGATTTAGTCAAGCCTTTGCAGCTATAGCAGTGCAGGGACCTTTTTTTTCCCACACCAGAATCAGGTTGCATTGGTGTTCTCACTCCTGTGATCCGATTCCTATCGGAATCCACAGTTAGCACTGCGATCTATGAACCAATCTGAGGTGTCATTAATATTGTACTGACATCCGCAGCGGTTCACAGAAGGCAGTGTGAACTGCCTGTGGGAGAGGTGCGATGCAGGAACCGGTGCTGAAATCATGCTGGATCCTGCATCGCACCAATGTGAACCTGGGCTAAGGCCGCTTTCACACTTGTGCGACCTGAAAGTCGCATGACTTTACTGCGATTTGTCGCAATTTTTTGACGTGATTTTGATGTGACTTGAAGAAATAACTGTGTAATTCCGAGGTCTATCGACCTCGAGTTGCTTCAAAGTCTGACTACTTTGAAGTCGCACAGATATGAATGGTGCTCATTGGAAATTATCTTCAGGCCCCTTTCACACTAGTGTGACTTTTCCTGTGACTTGGGACTGCAACGTCATATGACAAGCCGTTCCCCATGATTTTCAATGAGTACCATTCATATCTGTGCGACTTCAAGTTGCAGTGATTCAAAGTAGTCCCTGCACTAGTTTGGTCTGACTTTGATGCGACTTGAGGTCCATAGACCTTAGGATTACACAGCTATTGCTTCAAGTCACATAAAAATCACTGCAAAACATTGCAGCAAAACATTACGGGAAATCGCTGTAAAAACACACAAATTTCAAGTTGCACAAGTGTGAAAGAACAACCCCTGTAAAACAACCCCACACCATAATCCCCCCTCCTGATTTGGACCAGTGCACAAAGCAAGGTCCATAAAGACATGGATGTCTGGGGTGGAGGAACTTGACTGGCCTGTACAGAGTCCTGACCTCAACCTGATAGAACACCTTTGGGATGAATTAGAGCGGAGACTATGAGCCAGGCCTTCTCATCCAACATCAGTGCCTGACCTCACAAAAGTGCTTTGGGAAGAATGGTCAAACATTCCCATAGACACTCCTAAACCTTGTGGGCAGCCTTCTCAGTTGAAGCTGTTATAGCTGCAAAGGACGGGCCAACTCAATATTGAACCCTACAGACTAAGACTGGGATGCCATTAAAGTGTGTGTAAAGGCAGGCGTTTTGACAATATTGTGTGGGCTAAAGCCTCGTACACACGGGACGACGATCGTACGTACGATCGTCGCAAATCATATGTTGGCTGTTGTATCTAGCATACTGACTGCACTACACGATCATACGACCACAGAAGAACGTTCAGGTGCATGTAATTAGCATCCAGCCGTTCCTGACTTTGGAGCATGCGTGTTTTGCACAATACAACTTTGTTGTACCAACTGCTCTGTACACACGATACAACAGTCGTATGAGAGCTTGTTGGTACGACCAAGTTTTCTAGTCTGCTCATACAACTCCCTTGTACGACCGTCGTATGTTCGACTGTTCTAATCGCGCATACGAACAATCAATATCGCATACAACGGTCGTTAGTACGACCTGTTGTATGCGATCATCGTCCCGTCTGTACGAGGCTTAACACATTTGCAAATTGTAAGTGTTCTTTTTTTATCAGGTGCAATCACTTTGAGTTAGGCAGACATGAAGAGACAGATTGAATGACACTGGTGGGCGTGTACTTCCATTGGGCGTGTCGGTGTGCAATACAACCTATGTTATATAATTGACTGCATTAGAGGAGGTTGGTTTGCCCTGCGAAGAGGCCGTGTTATTTGCTGTGGTTTTTGGGGGAGTAGGGATGATATTGTGCATAATGACAAATGCCCCACTTTGGCTGTTCATTGAAATTCTCGTGCATTTTGTCCATCAAAAGTGTGGCTTTGCTGTCAGTGCTGTGTATTGTTGCTGTCTAACCATGCATTCATGGTTTGGGAGCATCTGCTGCCCTTCTACTCTTTGATCTTATTGCTTAATCATGTACACAGAAATGCATCTTCCAGCAGAACCGTCACCAATGTATGTATGTGTGTGGAATGTGGGGTGGTGGGTGGTCATGTTTTGGAATATGCGCCTTTTTAATATTTTGTATTTTTTTTTTTTTTTAAGAATGACTGACTGTTTTTTTGTAATTTGGTATAATCTTGCAGCTAAACATGTGTTGGTGTCTGTTGAGAGTAGTTGTACTATGAAATGTGTAGCCTGCTAAACACTGTGAAATTAAAGCTATGTCCACTATAAAGCGTGGAAAAATTTTAGATTGTAAGCTCCTATGAGCAGAACCATTAGATCCCAATTGCTAAATGTTTGTGTACATGTAAAACCTAATATACTAATGCCACTAAATTAATGTACATAATTGTGTTGCTGTGCAAATGTAAATTCTGGAGCTATTTTTTTTTTTAATTTGTTTTGGGGGAGCTGGGTTTGGGGAAGTGAACCGTCTTGCTAATGACAAATTATGAGAAGGTGTAATTGTGGATTAAAAAAAAAACTAACCTCTTCAGCACACCTGCAAGTAAATGATAAAGGATGTTTAAGTGGAGTGTTTTCTTTCAATAGGTCTGGAGAATTGCAGGTAAGTGCCGGTTCACACTGCACTGTGCAAGATTGCGTCTGATTCACACCGCAGGGCAAGTCACATGCGCTGTCCATGCGATTTCAGCCATACAGATAGGATGGCTGAATTTGCATTGCATTCAGACCGAACTTGCACAGGACCCCTTTTTTTCTTTTTCCTTTTGGTCCACACCAGAATTGGATTGCATGGGTGTTCACGCCCATGCGATTCAATTAATGTCCAAACTGTTAGTTTGCACTGTGATATGTGAGTTGAAATGGGGGTGTCATTAACCATGTATTGATGCTCCCAGCAGGTCACACATGGCAGTGTGAAATGCAATGCAGGAACCTGCAGTGGATTTGTAGGGTTCCCGCATTGCACAAGTGTGAACCAGCACTCATGTATTTAGCTGGTGGATAGGCAGTGTTGTATGTCTCAAACTGAGCCTTTGTCATCACCTGCCTATTCCTAAAAAAAAAAAAAAAAAAAAAAAAATTGTGATTGCAATTAAATATTCGCAAGCAAGTGTGGCTTTGACCTCTGACCCAGGAATGTCATTGTGTTCACCCCGAAGTGCCTTTGCTGGTCAGGATCTCTATATAGGTGGATATAGTGAGGTTCCATTTCAGCAAAGAAGTGCTAATCATTTAATGGGTAAGTGTAGGAAATAAACTTGTGCTTACACCATGTGGGGGAGGATGCGGTAGCTATATTTGGTGGGGATGGGGTTAATTTATTCATGTGGGATCACCAAACATTCTCTTCCTACCAGGGCAGCCATCATAAATTTTGGGGCTTCTTAAACTGCTTTAGACCTGCCCCCCCCGACCACCAACATTCCCCAGGGCCTTCCCACTGGGCCATTCCACCGCATCCGCCCACATCCAGGGGTGTACGCATATCGCAGCCCCAGTAGGAATTATACACCCTGTCACACTTACTGGGTGCAGCCTGCTAAGCATGACTCATTCAAGTGAAGTGTGCAATGCATGCTAGTGTGGGATCCATGGGGTTAAAAAACGGAAAATTGTATACTCACCTTTCCGTAATTTTCCTTTCCTGGTGCATCTTCATGGCAGCATACACATGGGTTGTGGCTCCGCCCCCACAACATGATAGGACTGGTTAACTATAAATCAAAGACAGACCCGGCTCACTGCATTCTCTGTAACTCTCACCAATTTGGGCGGGAATCTGTATGCTGCCATGAAGATGCACCAGGAAAGGAAAATTACGGAAAGGTGAGTATACAATTTTCCGTTTTCCTGGTGCATCATGGCAGCATACACATGGGACCTAACTCGCCATATGGGAGGGTGCAAGAAAAATTTTGTAATGATCAGAAGCGCAATTATGCACCATGAATTTTCCAAATTTTACTGTTGTGAGCCGGGTTCACTTAAAGTGTAATAAAGGTGTTTCCTGGGAGGACCATATTGCTGACTTGCAAATAGCCTCAGGAGACACTCAGCACTGAGCTTTGCACTGAGCTGGCACTGCCCTAGTTGAATGTGCTCTTAAG
>BLSH010237271.1:94063-113470 GCA_018402905.1 Glandirana rugosa | reverse complement strand
TCACTCGTAGTCGTACTTGTTCTGGATATCCTCCGATTTCCTACCATCTATCACAACTCGCTTGGGCCTGACATTGCAAGCCCAGGCATGGCTTGAAAGCCCACAGGCACCGTGCCTGGGCCTGGGCCTGTAAAGTTTTTAGCAAGCCCAAGCCAGGCCCCAAGACGATAAAATGAGGTGCACAACTCTTCGACGTCCCGTCGGTTAGTTGTTCGCAAAGTGACCAAACGGGAATCTTCGGTAGTGTCGGTACGGATGATTACCGTACCGACACTAACCGGCCACGTAGTACACTGGGTCGGAGAAATATTCGACCTCAGTGTCACGACGTCAGTGTACGAGGAACCCAATCATATCCCTTTCCATCGACTGCCGCACTCCCTGTCTAAAATCGGTAAAATTCTGGACTAGGACGTAGGACTCTATCTAATGAAATGATGACGACAGACACGACAACGAGACTCCTGTCTATCGTCTTTAATCTCTAAAGTGTATGGCGAACCCGAACGATTTTTGAAATGTCCGGGTCCGGGTCCGTGCCACGGACACCCGAAAGTTCGGTACGGACCCGAACGTTACAGTCCGGGTTCGCTCAACACTATCTACCATCCTTTAGCCTCCTATAGGTCTTGTTCATGCTGATGCTCACTAGCGGGGTTATTATTGTATTTATTGTTTTTATAAACATATACACATATTTATACATCCTTTTGATGCATCCCCCTTGGGTTTTATATTTCCCTTGTGCTTTATATATACACCAAGGCAAAACCATGCCCACAAGCTCTCCCATAGGTGCTAAAGGAGTGTCTAGTTTTTATTCAGGTTCATTATCATGTTTTATTGGCATTTCCCCGTGATCCATCTTTTAATTAAGACTAATTTATTCTAATCATCATTTTATTTCTATTAAGATTTTATATGTATACCCATATACTTTGGATGCTGTAATTAGATCATGACCCAAACATAACCTTTTTTGTATTTTATATGTAGACACAAGTGTATATGTATTTATATATATACATGCCTTTCCCCCTCCCCCTTCCCTCGTTTTGGAACCCTTAGGGTTAATTTTAATAATCTTAATGGTCTTATATATTTAGATTGCTTATATTTTTAGAACCATGTAAACTGATTGGTTGATTGTATGGAAGCGGTACATCTGGTTTGCTGATTCCCTTATCCATCTTTCATTGTTTTTTTGTCGTTTATTTTTTATATAGGGATGAGTCTGTAAATTCTAAAGTATGCTTATTCTCCTATCCCTTCTCCCGCCCCTAGGGGCTTGTACAAGCGATTTAAATGTAGGCACGATCACATTCAGTAGACTGATCTCCCTTTGATTTGCCTGATGAAGTGGCGCAGGACGCATACCACCTGACCTGCTGGCCTACGAAACGCGTCGCAATGTTATGACGCCATCACCCCAGGACTTCCGCACAGCCACGCTCCAAGCCTCGCTTCTGTCTCGCTTCTGTCCCCATACAAGCCAGCTTTTCCATCCAGGTACGGCGATGGACGAACAAAGGATTTTGTTCCGGCTCATCACATCCCGGATACCCTGAGAGTGACAGCGATCCGTTCTTTCCCTATATGATCAGCCGAAATGCCTACTGTTTTCTACTCTTGTGAGTGTTTTTATCTGGCTATCCATTAAACATATCAAGCTTGTTGCACTTAGAGGCGCCTTCCTTTGTGTTTTGAGGTTAAAATTCTAACCATATTTATAGACCCAGCGAAAACATACAAGGAGACAATAAAGTGGCAATGAGAGATTTAGGGGCAATATCTACAATAGCTTAGATTCATTGGAATAGAGAGGTCCACTCTTCTAAAGGGTAATCCAGCAGAATTAATCGTGAGTTTCCAGGGGGTTAGATTTTTAATTTGCCTAGGGATTTGGTCAGATCTGCTTTCAGGTTCCACTCTGTGTGCCAGAAAGAGTGCATTAAAGACATCATTTCTGTAGGAGAAAATACATGTTCAATATAGGAACACCACCTAGAAAAAATTTTGTCCATATGGGAATAGTTTTGCATTTTCAGTGTCCAGCTTCTCCCGATAAAGGATTTTAGTCAGGTCTTTCTTAACTGTGGTAATTGTAGGTGGAGAAGAGGATGTCCACACCTTTAGTATGCTCTTGCAGGCTTCCAAAAGGCATCAGTGCACATGTAGTTTCAGGTACTGGGAGATGTGTGTGGGGGAGCGGGATTTAGCTTCTTCCTGATCTCCCTCCCATGCAATAAAAGTATCATGGATCAAACATATTCTGCTGCAGGTCTTATAGAAGGGATTGCAATTTGCTGTGAAGAATGCCAGACAGGTGAAAGGCAATGTATAGTTTTTAAAGAACTGTATCAGTTGTCGACACTATAGAAATAACGGTAAAAATAATAATAATACTGATATTAAGATGTTCTCTTTTTCATTATCCTGAACAAAACAAAATGCTTGAAAGGAGCACTCACTACAGAAGACCTTGGCGAGAAGTAAATATTAAACTAGAAGTAAATCGATTGACTTAATGGTTTCAGGAAACAGTTACATTCCCGGCAATGATAGGAGGGTTTACTTCCACTTTAGGCACATATGATAATTCTGGTGAGCAGCCATATGCATCATGATGCTGTTGGACCCCAAGGTTTTTCCAGCTATTTTGTAATAAAATAGGATTGGCTGGGCTTACAAAGCTGCAATTTATTATGGTTGGTTTTTGCTTGTTAAAATCATGGTTGTTTTTGTTGCTGGAACATTGATTGATAAGTTTACAGCACAGTGCATTGATTGCTGATGATTGGCCAAAGCATGCGCCTGACCTGTATGCTTTGGGCAATCACAGCACAATGTGCTATGAGAGCCTTTGGCCAATCATGGCTCAGGGACTAAGTCCACACCCCACACTATATAAGGCTGCTGCTTACACGGCAGCTGTGTATAGTGTGTGACAATGAAGATTAGGCAGGGTAGTTAGTGGATAGTGTGTTCAGTCAGTTTAGTGCAGTCAGTGTAATGTACAGACATAACCCTTTTAAGTACACAATAGGGCTAATTTGCTATAACTCCAAAATCTACTCCAGCAGTGCCTCAAAATACCTCCCAATTAAGGCAATTAAGACTTCAACTCTCACAAACTGGGAGGAAATTCAAACAGAAGAAGCTCTATTTGCATGGAAACATGGCTCTCAGATCACATATGCCGAACACTGGCCGTCAATGAAATTCGAACCTGAAACGAACAAATTCCTCCATTAAAGCTTGTATACACGTTCATTGCCATAAAAAGTGTATGGGGACCTGAGTACTGCCCTGGGAGACATGTCTCAATTGAAAAAGAAACATTTTCAAACAATCGTTTTTAAAGGAGCAGTGATTTTAATTATATTTAAAGTGAAACTCCAAAAATTCCAAATTTCTTCCAAATTTCTTTAAATATCATGTCTGGGGGGTGCCCTTGGTCTACCTCAAAAGTGGTGCATCTCTGTGATGTGTAGAGCAGTGCCGTCGCAAAATTACATTTTTCAAGGAAAAAAAGTCATTTAAACTTAATCACGGCTGTAATGTATTGCTAGCTCCGGGCAATATAGATAAAATAAGGGGAACCCCGCACCAAATTAAAAAAAATGCATAGGGGTTCCCCAAAATCCAAAACCAAAAATCATTCTTCTTGCCTTCTGCTTCTTCTTTTGGTCTTCTTCCTTCCTTCCTCCCTCTCATTGTTGTCTTCATCTTCTTCTTCCTTCTCTTTCTCTGCTCTAGTTGCCACAGCCGTGCCATGCTGTCCATAGGGGCCATCTTCCCCTCATCCAGTGCATCAGGGGACAGGATTGGATCGTCTCCGCTGCTACCGACGGAGCCAGTAAGCAGCAGAGATGACCGGAAAGTGGCGGGAGGGGGTGGTCTTGCAGTGAATCTGCCACAGAGACCAGTTTTATCAGAAAGCCAGCCACCCTCCGATATAGAGAATACCGGGGTTATGGTAGCTATTTGCTACCACAACAACAGTATGCCACGTCAAAGTAGCAACGTAAATTGATGGAGGCTAGTCATTAGTTCATAGAATGAAAGCAATCAAAACTAACTGCATTGGCATATTTTCAGCATATGATGCTGGGTACAACACAAGCTTTCAATAAGTGACAACATCTGTGGGATTTGAACCTGTGCTTTTACCTTTTGAAGGCAGCCAACAAACCACTATGCTACCAAGCTCCAAATGATTTAACATAGAAGCTATTATGAATGTTGGATTCTTTTCATTGGATTCTGATATTACCACCCCCTCATCTCTGATATTACCACCCCTTCATCTCTGCTATTACCACCCCCCATTTCTGATATTACAAACCCCCCATTTCTCATATTACCACCCCCTCATCTCTGATATTACCATCCTCCCATCTCTAATATTACCACCCCCATTTCTGATATTACCACCCCCCCATTTCTGATATTACCACCCCCTCATCTCTGATATTACCACCATCTCTGATATCACCACCCCATCTCTGATATTACCACCCTTATTTCTGATATTACCACCTCCCATCTCTGATATTACCACCCCCCATTTCTGATATTACCACAACCTCATCTGTGATATTACCACAACCTCATCTCTGATATTACCACCCCTCAGGGGAAATTTCTTAAAGCTCCAAAATCGACTCCAGTAGTGCCTGAAAATATCTCCCAATTAAAGGCAATTAAGACTTTAACTCTCACAAGCTGGGAGGAAATGCAAACAGAACAGAGCTCTATTTGCCTGGGAGCATGCCTCTCATATCACACATGCCGAACACTGGCCGTCAATGGAATTCAAACCTGCAACTTCCAAATTTCTCCATGTAAAGCTGGTATGCAAGTTTATTGCCCTAAAAAGTGTATAGGGACCTGGGTCCTGCTCTAGAGGGCATGTATCAATATAAAAAAAGGTTTTAAATTGATTGTTTTTTAAGGAGCAGTGGTTTTAATAATGCTTAACCACTTGTCGACCGCAGCCTGACGGCGACAGAGTGGCTCGTTATCGCAAACTACCGTCATATGATGGCGGCTGCGATAACTAGTGCTCACATGCTCACTGTGTCCGGGGGGCCAGGGAGTGGGTAGGGCATACTCGATCATCGCCGGCTACCCACGAAGGCCCCCCTGCAGTGAGAGAATGGAGGTCCATGTAAGTAAACACGGATCTCTGTTCTCATAGAAGGGGAAGGGCGGTGATCACAGGCTTCCTCTATATGGAAGCCGTGATCATCCCCTTTCCCCAGCCAGGGCAGCCCACACACAGTTAGAACATGCCCAGGGAACACAGTTAACCCTTAGAGCCTACAGGTTAACCCCTTCACTGCCGCATTACAATGTAATACTGACATAAAAGAAAAAAAAAAACACTCACATGGTTTGGACTTGATGGACTTGTGTCTTTTTCCAGCCTCACTGACTATGTAACTATGACTATGTAATTGCCAATGGCATTTACACAGTAATCAGTGCAATTTTATAGCACTGATCGCTGTATAAATGCCAATGGTCCCAAAAAAGTGTCAAAATGGTCTGACATGTCCGCTGCAATATCACAGTACTGCTAAAAATCACTGATCGTCTCCATTACTAGTAAAAAATAAAAAAAAATAAAAATCACAGAAATGAATTCTCATCCGTAAACGTGGCAACTTTTGCGCAAACCAATCAATAAACGCAGATTGCGATTTTTTTTACCAAAAATATGAGGAAGAATATAAATCGGACAAAACCGATGGAAAAAGAATGTTTTTATATATATTTTTTTGGATTTGTATTTTAGCAAAAAGTAAGAAATGTGGGTTTTTTAGCAAAATTGTCGCTCTTCTTTTGTTTATAGCGGAGATCAGAAATGATGCAGAGGTGATCAAATACCACCAAAAGAAAGCTCTATTTGTGGGAAAAAAGGACACAAATTTAGTTTGGGTACAACGTTGCACGACCGTGCAATTGTCAGTTAAAGCGATGCAGCACCGAAACGCAAAAAGTGCTCTGGTCCTAAAGTGGGAAATCCTTCCGGGGCTGAAGTCGTTAAAGTGAAAAAAAAATAATTAAATATTTCTTTAAATATCATGCCTGGGGGGTCCCCTTAGTATGCCTGTAAAATGGCACATCTCTGTGATGTTCACAACAGTGCCACCGCAAAATTACATTTGTAAAGGAAAAATTTCCATTAAAAATCACTCCTGGCTGTAATGTATTGCCGGTACCCGGCAATATAGATAGAAATCACTGGAAAAGCATTGCATTGGGGGCCCCCTCCCCAGTCCATACCAGGCCCTTCGGGTCTGGTGTGGATTTTAAGGGGACCCCGGCCAAAATTTAAAAAAAATTGTGTAGGGGTCCCCCCAAAGTCCGTACCAGGCCCTTCAGGTCTGGTATGGATTTTAAGGGTAACCCCGCACCAAAGCACCCTCCCCATGTTGAGGACATGTGGCCTGGTACGGTTCAGAGAGGGGCGCTCACTCATCCCCACCCCCTCCTGCCATGCCAGGGCTGCATTCTCAGATAAGGGTCTAGTTTGGATTTTGAGAGGGACCCCAACGCCATTTTTTACATTTTGGGGTGGGGTTCCCCTTAAAATATATGCCAGACCCTTATCTGAGCATGCATGGATATAGTCTACACTGAATGCAGCATATATATATATATATATATATATATATATATATATATATATATATATACACACCATACTGTACATATATATTCTTACACGGCCTACACTGACTGTATATACTCTATCTACGCTCTATACTACACTAACTACATGCCACTAACTAAACTGCCTAACCTGTCTCTATGTCCGCAAATGTTTTCAGTATAATCGGCTGCTGTGTAAGCGGCCTTATATAGTGTGGGCAATGACTCAGACCCGCTGAGTAATGATTGGCCAAAGGCACCCTGCCTTTGGCCAATCATGGCTCTCACAGCAGAGCGTGCTGTAATTGGCCAAAGCATGTGGGTCATGTGCATGCTTTGGCAGATAAGTGGGCGGCATTCCCCCACAATTTCACTGCATTATGGGGCTCTTAAATTTCACAGGAACACCCCATAATGTTTGGGATTCGCAGAGCAGTTTTCACACTGCTATATGAAAACTGAGGGAAGTGTCAGTGCAAAGTTAATGACACCTCCATTTCAGCTCGCATATCACAGTGTGAACTGCCAGTTGAGACATGAATCAGATCGCATAAGTGTGAACACCCATGCAATCTGATTCTGGTGCTGACGCAAAAAAAGTCCTGTGCGAGTTTCGCCCTACTGTGATGTAATTTCAGCCATACTATCTTGCTGAAATCGCATCCCACAGACATCACATGTGATTTGCAGTGCAGTGCAAATCACATTCAATATCGCACATCACGCCAATGTGAACTGGGGCTGAGGGCAGTTCACACTGCAGCGTTGTCCTAGATCGCATGTAATTCATACTGCACTGCAGTGAAAATCACATGCGTTCTCTGTGCGATGCAATTTCAGCCATGCAGAGAGTATGGCTGAAATTGCATCACAGAACCACCTCACGCAGGACCCTTTTTTGGTTCCACATCAGAATTGTATCGCATGGCTGCTCATACCCATGCACACCAATTCCTTTTGGAGTTTGCAGTGTGATCTGCAAACTGATTTGGGGGTGTCATTAGCTTGCTATTGACACTCCCAGCAGTTTGCATATGGTGGTGTGAACTGCCTGCGAGTCAGGTGCGGTGCGGGAACCCTGTGAATCCACTCCGCATCACACCTGACTTATAGGCAGTTAACACTGCCATATGCAAACTGCTTAGAGTGTCAATAGAAAGCTAATGACAACCCCAAATCAGTTTGCAAATGACACTGCGAACTGCAAATTCGTACAGGAATCTGATTGCATGGGTGTTAACACCTATGTGATCCAATTCTACTGCATAACAAAAAAGGGTCCTGTGTAGTGTTGAGCGAACCCGGACTGTAACGTTCGGGTCCGTACCGAACTTTCGGGTGTCTGGGGCACGGGCCCGGACATTTCAAAAATCGTTCGGGTTCGGTCTGGGGTTCTGCTATTTTACTCCACGTGCTGAGAAGCTGCAGGGCAGCCAATCAACAAGCGTTTCACTGGTTTGCCCTTAGAAGCCATCACAGTCATGCCTACTAATGGCATGGCTGTGATTGGCCAGTGCATCATGTGACCCAGCCTCTTTATAAGCTGGAGTCACGTAGTGCTGCAGTCACATGCTCTTGGGTTAGTGTAGGGAAAGGAAGCTGATGGCGTGAGGGAGAGATTAGAGACATTTTAAGATCTGATCCTGCATCCTGAGATAGATTACTTTACTACTGCTGTCTGTGCTGTTGCTCTGAGGACAGATAGCAGAAATTAGAGATTTCACACACCGCTGCTTTGAGTTGCAGATCAAACTCTGCATAAAACAACGATCGCTACGATCGTGCTCAACGATCAGATTGTTGGAGGAATTTGAGATTTCAAATACCGCTGCTTTGAGTTGCAAATAAAACTCTGTTGAGCACGATCGTGGCGATCGTTGTTTTATGCAATCAGATTGTTGGGGGAATTTGAGATTTCAAATACTGCTGCTTAGAGTTGGAGATTTCAGATTAAACTCTGTCTAACGCAACGATCGTACGTTCGTACACAACGATCAGATTGTGGGATCGTACACAACGATCAGATTGTGGGAGTAATTTGAAATTTCACATACTGCTGCTTTGAGTGATCTGACTGCACTAGGTAGAGGCTTCTGCTTAGAGGGACAGATTATTGTTCCAATACCATTGCCTACTCCTATAGGGCCAGCTGTTGCTGTAAGTGACACATTATTGTTCAAAAATCATCTCCATCTCCTAGTTCTAAAGGGAGAGTTTCCAGGTGTTGCTTGGAGGGACATATTCTTGTTCAAAAACCATTGCCTACTCCTATAGGGCCAGCTGTTGCTGTAAGTGACACATTATTGTTCAAAAATCATCTCCTAGTTCTAAAGGGAGAGTTTCCAGGTGTTGCTTAGAGGGACAGATTCTTGTTCCAAAACCATTGCCTACTCCTATAGGGCCAGCTGTTGCTGTAAGTGACACATTATTGTTCAAAAATCATCTCCTAGTTCTAAAGGGAGAGCTTCCAGCTGTTGGGGTGAGCAGTGCATTTCTTGCACCAAAATAAAAAGTCCAGCTACGTTGGTGTTTTTTAAAAAAAAGGTATTAATTGGTATTAATAAATACTTACATAGGGCTACATAATACATTTGCGGGCCCAATGAGGAGAGCAAATAAGGGACGTGGTCATGGTGCTGCTGCTGATGCTGGTGTTGCTGGTGTTGGTGAACCTCCTGTTGGAAGGAGAGGACGTGGTCGAGGTGTGCCAGCTATACGCACAAGGGAAACACCTTCCTCAGGTAGCCAACAGAACCTGCACCGGTATATGGTAGGACAAAATGCCCCTCAACGATTGGTGAGGCCAGAACAAGTACAGGCGATAATATATTGGGTGGCTGACAATGCCTCCAGTTCCTTCACATTATCTCCCTCCCGGTCCCTTGATGAAAGCTCAGAGTTGGCACCTTAACCCCATGGCCATCTGTCTTTCACCTCAGCCCCTTGTAAATTAGCCAAGCAGTCTGAGCCCCAAGTCCTGCAAGAGACTCTTATGCTTTTTGATGACTCTCCTGGTGTGCTTTCCGTGGGCCATCCACATAGCGCTGCCCCAGAAGTGGAAGACATTGAGTGCACTGATGCCCAACCACTTCTGTTGCAGGATGAGGACATGGAAACACCAGCGCAGCACATTTCTGATGATGACGTAACACAGGTGCCAACTGCTGCAGCTTGCCTGAGTGTGCAGACTGACAAGGAGGGCAGTGGTGAAGGGTGGGTGGAAGATAATGTGGAGTATGATGAGGTCCTAGACCCCACATGGAATGAGGGTCATGCGACGTGTGGAGTTTGGAGGAAGTGGTGGTGGTCGCACAGAGGCACCCGCACAGCAAAAGAGGAAGCAGGTTGCAAAAGCGGAGCGACCGTCCCCTAGACAGTAGGCCTGCTACTAGCCACCTCACCCAGGGACCTAGCACACCAAAGGCAGCTCAAAGGCGTTCCCCCGCGTGGCAGTTCTTCAGACAATGTGCTGACAACAAGACACGAGTGGTTTGTAAGCTGTGCAATGATAGCCTGAGCCGGGGCATAAATGTTCTCAATCTGAGCACAACCCCCATGACCAGGCACCTAAATTCAAGGCACAAGCTGCATTGGAATAATAACCTCAAAATCCAAGAAAGGTCTTGGCCTCCTCCGGCTTCCTCTTCTGCTGCTGCCTCGGCCTCTTCCTCCACCTCTACAGTGACAGCGTCACCTGCCACCCAGCAAACAGCCGATATGACAGCAACGCCACCATGTCCAACACCGTCCCCAAGCATTTCCACATGGTCCCATGGAAGCTTACAGCTGTCCATCTCCCAAACACTGGAGAGAAAGAGGAAGTACCCCCCTACCCACCCGCGATCCCTGGCCCTGAATGCCAGCATTTCAAAATTCCTGGCCTTTGAAATGCTGTCATTCCATCTGGTGGACACGGACAGTTTCAAAAACCTGATGGCGGTGGCTGTCCCACAGTATGTGGTACCCAGCCACCACTACTTTTCCAGGCGAGCCATCCCTTCCCTGCACAAACAAGTCGGGGACAAGATCAGGTGTGCACTGCGCAATGCCATCAGTGGCAAGGTCCACATAACCACTGATACATGGACCAGTAAGCACGGGCAGGGATGCTATATCTTGCTAACTGCACACTGGGCAAATGCAGTGGCAGGTGGGCCTGAGCCGGGTAGCCATTTGGCGCATGTCCTTGCACCACCGAGGATTGCAGGGCATTTCTCTTTGCCTACTGTTGCCTCCTCCTCCTACTCCGCTTCCTCCTCCTCTACCATCTCCTCATCCGGTCAGCGTAACACCTTCACCACCAACATCAGCACATCCAGGGGGAAACGACAGCAGGCTGTTTTAAAACTGATATGTTTGGGGGATAAACCCCACACGGCGCACAAGCTGTGGACGGGCATTGAACAACAGACCAATGAGTGGTTGTTGCCACTGAGCCTCAAGCCCGGCCTGGTGATGTGCGACAATGGCCGAAATCTCATAGCGGCTCTGGGCCGAGCCCGTTTGACGCACATCCCTTGCCTGGCGCATGTGCTGAATTTGGTGGTACAGAATTTTCTAAAAAACTACCTGGATATGTCAGAGCTGCTGCATAAAGTGCGGGCCGTCTGTGCGCACTTTCGGCTTTCTCACCCTGCTGCTGCTCGCCTGTCTGCGCTGCAGCGGAACTTCGGCCTTCCCGCTCACCGCCTCATATGCGACGTGCCCACAAGGTGGAACTTCACCTTGCACATGCTGGAGAGACTGTGCAAGCAGCAGCAGGCAATAGTGGAGTTTCAGCTGCAGCACACACGGGTCAGTCGCTCTGCGGAACAGCAACACTTCACCCCCAACGAGTGGGCCTCCATGCGAGACCTGTGTAGCGTATTGCGGTGTTTTGAGTACTCCACCAACATGGCCAGTGCCGATGATGCTGTTCTCAGCGTTACTATACCACTTCTATGTCTCCTTGAAAAAACACTTTGGGCCATGATGGAAGAGGATGTGGCACAGGAGGAGGAGGAGGAGGAAGAGGGGTCCTTTCCACAGTTATCAGGCCAGTCATTCGCAAGTGGCTCGGAGGGTATGTTCCTGCACCAGCATAGGCCAGGTCCAAAATATTCAAGCCAGGGCACAGTTCTGGAGGACGAGGAGGATGAGGAAGATGAGGAGGAGGAGGAGGAGGAATTGCAGCAGGGTGGCACCCAACGCAGCTCGTGGGCATCACTGGGGCATGGCTGGGGGGATACAGAGGACACAGATGATATACCTCCCACAGAGAACAGCTTGTCTTTGCCTGTGGGCAGCCTGGCACACATAGAGGCACAAAGGGGCGCACTGGCCTAGCGCATTATCCTTGGTGATAGAGTTTATTTAAAAGCATAAAAACATACTCACAAACAGCTTAGTGCAATGGGCAAAAACAGTATGGACATGGGTTCCACCGTCAACTGTCTCCGACTGGTGGCCTGGATGGAATGGCTAACGCGTTTCAAGGCCGTAGCCTCTTCATCAGAGCCTTTTTTTTTTTTTTTTTAGCCTGGCACACATAGCCGCCTACATGCTGCAGTGCCTGCGCAACGACAGCCGAGTTGCCCACATTGTAACTTCCTCTGATTACTGGGTGGCCACCCTGCTGGATCCCCGTTACAAGGACAACGTGCTGTCTTTAATCCCCTCACTGGAGCGTGAGAGGAAGATGCGCGACTACAATCGCACACTGGTAGAGGCGCTGCTGAGGGCATTCCCAAATGATACCGGGGGCTCAGCGGAAGCACAAGGTGCAGGTAGAGGAGGAGGAGGAGGTAGAGGCCACCAACGCAGCTGTGCCACCGCCAGCACCTCAGAAGGCAGGGTTAGCATGGTTGAAATGTGGCAAAGCTTTGTCAGCAGCCCGCCACAACAAACAGCACAACCAGCCGATAGACAACGTCTTAGCAGGAGGCAGCATTTCAGCAACATGGTGCAAGAGTATGTGGGCACACACCTACATGTACTGCCTGATGGGTCTGCCCCATTCAACTTCTGGGTCTCCAAATTGGCCACATGGCCTGAGCTTGCCCTTTATGCCTTGGAGGTGCTGGCCTGCCCTTCAGCCAGTGTATTGTCCGAACGTGTGTTTAGCACGGCAGGTGGCGTTATCACAGACAAGCGGAGCCATTTGTCCACATCCAACGTGGACAAGCTTACCTTTATTAAAATGAATCAGGCATGGATCCCACAAGACTTGTCTGTACCTTGTGCAGAATAAACATTTAGACCGGACTCACACAGCCATTCATATACTTCTTTTTTTGAATAGGCCTCAATACAAAAAAAAAAATATCATGTTGGCTACCTCCTCCTACTCCTCTATCACCGCCACTTCCACCTACACTGCCACGGTCATGGCCTAGTCAACCTCTAGGCTCCTACTCCACATCCACCCCCCTTCCCATTTTTTTATTTGATTTTAAGTTATTTTCCCTATCCCCATTTTTTTGTAGAGCACTTGCCCTACCCTTACCCCCATTTTACTTCCTTTTGCAGCCCTCTAGGGCTTTCCAGGACTTTGTTACAGCCATTTTTGTGCCTAAAAGTTTGGGTCCCCATTGATTTCAATGGGGTTCGGAGTCCGTGCGATCGTTCGGGTTCCGTCCGGACCCGGACTTTGTCTCGAAGTTCAGCCGGACCAGCAGAACCCGAACTTCCAGAGGTTCACTCAACTCTAGTCCTGTGCAAGTTTGGTTGGGATGTGATGCAAATTCAGCCATATTATCTGTATGGCTGAATTCACATACCACAGAGATCGCTTGTGATTTGCAATGCGGTGAGAATCACATCCGATCTCGGACACCACAGCAGTGTGAACTGGCCCTAAGGAAGGTATTCCATTAACCCAAAACTAATTAAAAAGTAAGACGTTACAAAAGAGAAAAACAACAAACAAGCTAAATCAATTTCCTTTTATTTTGTCATCAGAAACACAAGTGTGTACATATTTACTAGCATTAAAGTTTTATACAGTATATATGGTGCTACATTTAGCAAAACAGTTAGCAATTGGGTTCTAAGGGCCCTGCTCATACCATCTTACAATCTAAAATTGGACTAAACCTCACAGTGGATACAGCTTTACTTTCACAGTGTATAACATAGAACTACTCAACAAAGTCCACATCACATTTTTAGCTGCAAAATTATAGAAAGATACTTAACAGTCATTCTAACAAAGCATTACAACATAATATTTACCACTTGCTGTCTGCCCACTGTCAAATGACGGCAGAGCAGTACAGCTCTTGTTCTGGGTGGACATATGACGTGAGCCCTTTAAACTGGGATTGCGCGCGATCGGGCACGCGCATCCTGGCTCTGTCATTGGCGGCGTGTCCTCGGGACACACCACGTCACTGACTGGGGTGAACACCCATTGGTCATGGCTGTTTACCATGTGATCGGCCGTGATGAAGTCACAGCTGATCACAAATGGTACTTCCCCCATTCACGCGGCACATGTGCGCGATCGGGAGCGTGTTGCGCGAGTATGTCGGTGGCGGTGTGTTCCCGAGGAACACTGTCTGTCACCGACACCGGTATCAGCCATTGGCCAGTGGCTGTTGCCTTGTGATTGGCTGTAATATACTCACAGCCGATCACATGTAATGTAAACAGAGTGGTAACTCGCTGTTACCAGCTCTTCTCTCCTCACGCAGTTTCCAGTGTGAGGAGAGAAGAACTAGGATCGGTGAGTTACTGATCTGTGTAAAGCACCAAGCGCCTGTCACATCACCCCTGCCCCCCCAATGCACATGTCATCCAACAGTCGCCACATCTGCCCTCATAAAGTGCACCTGTCATCATAAAGTGTACCTGTCATTAGACTGCCATCATAAAGTGCACCTGTCACCCGTCACCCATCAGTGACCGTGGCCTGTTACCCATCAGTGACTGTGGCGTGTCACCCATCAGTGACTGTGTCATGTCACTGACCATGGCCTGTCACCCATCACCCATCACTGACTGTGGCCTGTCACCCATCACCCATCAGTGACCGTGGCGTGTCACCCATTAGTGACTGTGGCATGTCACCCGTCACCCATCAGTGACGGTGGCCTGTCACCTGTCACTGACCATGGCCTGTCACCCATCACTGACCGTGGCCTGTCACCCATCAGTGACCGTGGCTTGTCACCCAACACCCATCAGTTACCATGGCCTGTCACCCATTACTGACCTTGTCCTGTCACCTGTCACTCATCACTGACTGTGGCCTGTCACCAGTCACTGACGTTGGCCTGTCACCCATCAGTAACCACCGCCAGTCACCTGTGGCCTGTCACCCATCAGTGACCACCGCCAGTCACCCATCAGTGACCGTGACCAGTCGCGCATCAATGACCACCAAACACCAGTCACCCAACACCCATCAGTGACCACCGCTAGTCACTCATCACCGATCAGTGACCACCGCCAGTCACCTGTCACCCATCAGTGACCACCGCCAGTCACCTGTCACCCATCTGTGACCACCGCCAGTCACCCGTCAAAAATTAGTGACCACCGCCAGACACCCATCACCCATTAGTGACCACCACCAGACACGCAGCATCCATCAGTGACCACCGACAGTCGCCCATCAGTGACTACCACCAGTCACCCGTCACCCATCAGTGACCACCACCAGACACCCGGCACCCATCAGTGACCACAACCAGTCACCCGTCACCTATCAGTGACCACCACCAGTCACCCGTCACCCATCAGTGACCACCGCTAGTCACCCATCACCCATCAGTGACCACCCCAGACACCCGTCACCCATCAATGACCACCGCCAGACACCTGTCACCCATCAGTGACCACCTTCAGTCACCGGTGAACCACCAGCGACCTCCACCAGTCACAGATCAGTGACCATCGCCAATTACCTATCAGTGACCGTCATCACCTATCAGTAAACATCACCTGTAAAAGTCTCACACATTTGGTATTGCCATACTCAGGAGTAGCAGAATGTATTTTGGGTGTCATTTTTGCTATGTACATGCTATGTGTTGGAAATATCATATACAGTGCCTTGCGAAAGTATTCGCCCCCCTTTGAACTTTGCAACCTTTTGCCACATTTCAGGCTTCAAACATAAAGATATAAAACTGTAATTTTTTTGTGAAGAATCAACAACAAGTGGGACACAATCATGAAGTGGAACGAAATTTATTGGATATTTCAAACTTTTTTAACAAATAAAAAACTGAAAAATTGGGCGTGAAAAATTATTCAGCCCCCTTAAGTTAATACTTTGTAGCACCACCTTTTGCTACGATTACAGCTGTAAGTCGCTTGGGGTATGTCTCTATCAGTTTTGCACATCGAGAGACTGAAATTTTTGCCCATTCCTCCTTGCAAAACAGCTCGAGCTCAGTGAGGTTGGATGGGGAGCGTTTGTGAACAGCAGTTTTCAGTTCTTTCCTCAGATTCTCGATTGGATTCAGGTCTGGACTTTGACTTGGCCATTCTAACACCTGGATATGTTTATTTGTGAACCATTCCATTGTAGATTTTGCTTTATGTTTTGGATCATTGTCTTGTTGGAAGACAAATATCCGTCCCAGTCTCAGGTCTTTTGCAGACTCCATCAGGTTTCCTTCCAGAATGGTCCTGTATTTGGCTCCATCCATCTTCCCATCAATTTTAACCATCTTCCCTGTCCCTCCTGAAGAAAAGCAGGCCCAAACCATGATGCTGCCACCACCATGTTTGATAGTGGGGATGGTGTGTTCAGGGTGATGAGCTGTGTTGCTTTTACGCCAAACATAACGTTCTGCATTGTTGCCAAAAAGTTCGATTTTGGTTTCATCTGACCAGAGCACCTTCTTCCACATGTTTGGTGTGTCTCCCAGGTGGCTTGTGACAAACTTTAAACGACACTTTTTATGGATATCTTTAAGAAATGACTTTCTTCTTGCCACTCTTCCATAAAGGCCAGATTTGTGCAGGATACGACTGATTGTTGTCCTATGGACAGAGTCTCCCACCTCAGCTGTAGATCTCTGCAGTTCATCCAGAGTGATCATGGGCCTCTTGGCTGCATCTCTGATCAGTCTTCTCCTTGTATGAGCTGAAAGTTTAGAGGGACGGCCAGGTCTTGGTAGATTTGCAGTGGTCTGATACTCCTTCCATTTCAATATTATCGCTTGCACAGTGCTTCTTGGGATGTTTAAAGCTTGGGAAATCTTTTTGTATCCAAATCCGGCTTTAAACTTCTCCACAACAGTATCTCGGACCAGCCTGGTGTGTTCCTTGTTCTTTATGATGCTCTCTGCGCTTTAAACGGACCTCTGAGACTATCACAGTGCAGGTGCATTTATACGGAGACTTGATTACACACAGGTGGATTCTATTTATCATCATTAGTCATTGAGGTCAACATTGGATCATTCAGAGATCCTCACTGAACTTCTGGAGAGAGTTTGCTGCACTGAAAGTAAAGGGGCTGAATAATTTTGCACGCCCAATTTTTCAGTTTTTTATTTGTTAAAAAAGTTTGAAATATCCAATAAATTTCGTTCCACTTCATGATTGTGTCCCACTTGTTGTTGATTCTTCACAAAAAATTACAGTTTTATATCTTTCTGTTTGAAGGCTGAAATGTGGCAAAAGGTCGCAAAGTTCAAAGGGGGCCGAATACTTTCGCAAGGCACTGTAAATGGACAACTTTGTGTAAAAATGAAAGCGTTTTAATTTTTCCCCACATTTTCCAAAAACTACTGGAAAAAAATGACATGTTCAAAAGACTCATTATGCCTTATAGATTATATGTTGGGGTGTTTGCTTGCCAGAATAGGGTCATTTTGTGGGCAATTCCATTGTCCAGGTGCTTCAGGGCCTTCAAAAATGTGATAGGTCATCATGACATTAGATGTGTAATTTATGTCCCTAGAATACCTCACGGTGCTCCTTGCATGTTGAGCCTCTGTATGTGGCTAGGTTGTGAAGACATGTGATATTGTTATACTCAGGAGGAGCAGTAGAATGTGTTTTGGGTTGTAATTTGTGGTATGCATATGCTGTGTGTGAGAAATAACCTGTTAATATATGACAATTTTGTAGGAAAAAACAAGAAAAAAAATCTTCATTTTGCAAAGAATTGTTGGCTGAATTAGAGCGGAGACTGCGAGCCAGGCCTTCTAATCCAACATCAGTGCTTGACCTCACAAATGCACTTCTGGAAGAATGGCCAAGCATTCCCATAGGCACACTCCTAAACCTTATGGACAGCCTACCCAGAAGAGTTGAAGCTCTTATAGCTGCAAAGGGTGGGCCAAATCAATATTGAACCTTACGGACTAAGACTGGGATGCCATTAAAGTTCCTGTGCGTGTAAAGGCAGGCGTCTCAACTAGTGTTGAGCGAACCCGGACTGTAACGTTCGGGTCCGTACCAAACTTTCGGGTGTCCGGGACCCGGACCCGAACACGGACATTTCAAAAAACGTTTGGGTTCGGGTCCGGGGTTCTAGTATTTTACTCCATGTGTTGAGAAGCTGCAGGGCAGCCAATCAACAAGTGTTTCACTGGTTTGCCCTTAGAAGCCATCACAGCCATGCCTACTAATAGCATGGCTGTGATTGGCCAGTGCATCATGTTATCCAGCCTCTTTATAAGCTGGAGTCACTTGATGCTGCAGTCACCTGCTCTTGGGTTAGCTGTAGGGAGAGGAAGCTGACGGCGTCAGGGAGAGATTAGAGGCATTTTAACAACATCTGATCCTGCATCCTGAGATAGATTACTACTGATGTGCTGTTGCTCTGAGGACAGATAGCAGGAATTTGAGATTTCACATACCACTGCTTTGAGTTGCAGATCAAACTCTGCATAAAACAACGATTGATACGATCGTGCTCAACGATCAGATTGTTGGAGGAATTTGAGATTTCAAATACTGCTGCTTAGAGTTGCAGATTGCAAATTAAACTCTGCCTAACGCAACGATTGTTACGATCGTACACAACGATCAGATTGTTAGAGTATTTGAGATTTCACATACTGCTGCTTTGAGTGACACATTGCAGATCAAACCCTGCCTAACACAACGATCGTTACGTTCGTACACAACGATCAGATTGTGGGATCGTACACAACGATCAGATTGTGGGAGTAATTTGAGATTTCACATACTGCTTTGAGCGATCTGACTGCACTAGGTAGAGGCTTCTGCTTAAAGGGACAGATTCTTGTTCAAAAACCATTGCCTACTCCTATAGGGCCAGCTGTTGCTGTAAGTGACACATTATTGTTCAAAAATCATCTCCTAGTTCTAAAGGGAGAGCTTCCAGCTGTTGGTGTGAGCAGTGCATTTCTTGCACCAAAATGAAAAGCCCGGCTACGTTGGTGTTTTTTAAAAAAAAGGTATTAATTGGTATTAATTAGAGTTGAGCGAACCTCTGGAAGTTCGGGTTCTGCTGGTCCGTCCGAACTTCGGGACAAAGTCCGGGTCCGGGTCCGGACGGAACCCGAACGATCGCACGGACAACGAACCCCATTGAAATCAATGGGGACCTGAACTTTTATGCACAAAAATGGCTGTAACAAAGTCCTGGAAAGCCCTAGAGGGCTGCAAAAGGAAGTAAAATGGGGGTAAGGGTAGGGCAAGTGCCCTACAAAAAAATGGGGACAGGGAAATAACTGCAAATATTTTTAAAAAAATAAAAACATAAAAAAAGCAAAAATGGAGGTGAATGTGGATCATCTTCAAACTGTGTCTGAAAAGTATTAATTAACGGTA
>BLSH010237271.1:72719-84311 GCA_018402905.1 Glandirana rugosa | reverse complement strand
TCTTACACATGACAAAAGTGTAAAACCATTTTATAAAAGAGACATTGAAAGTGAACGACTTCAGGTAGAGTGTTTTATAAAGGGGCTTGAGTGTGTCCACAGAAATGTTTGGGGTTTGTTATGGTAATGAAAATGTTTACATTTTCATCAGTGTTAAAATATAAAAAATAATAAATAATAATATATATTTTTTACACAGTGCACATGGTTGTAGTCTTTATTTTTACATTAAAGGTTTTTAGTTTCCCATTGTGGTGATAAGATGTGAGTGTGTGGTTCTTAGTGGTTTATAGTGTCTTATTTAATTTTTATTATACCTTGTGAGCCTCAGAGCTGATACTGATAGAACCTTCCTATACACATATTCTGCATTTCTTTGGATATATAGATGGTGGAATTACATTAGGCAGGAGTTATTATTTTTAATTTATTCTGTGATATTTGGTGATTCTTGGTGTGTGAGTGTAGAATAGTGGTGTTACCCTTTGATTTTTGGAAATTACATTTTTATTTCTGATGTTGGTACACGTGACACATTTTTTATATATAATAATAAATAATAAAAAATATAAAATTGTGACTACTTTTACATTTGTAAAAGTAATGGTATTGTTTGGGGTTTGTAAAGACACCTGTGTGAGTTCGGGGAAATATTTTGTGAGATGGACTTCAGCAAGTGAAAGTTACAGAGAAAATATTTTACCAAAATGTGAAAACAGTACACATTCTTGCATTCTTAAAAACAAAATAGATCATGAAGTTGCAACATTGTTGCCAGGACAATTTATTTGACAGAAAGATATATTTCATCTGAACATGAAAATGATTTATTTGGGGCAAATAACAATTGCACAATTTGAATGAATGGCTGGAACCTTCATTGGGCTACATAACTCTCATCTTCACTCAAAAACACCTGTGTAAAACACCTCTCATGTTGGTATTTACTATTCACTCATGGAATTAGTCCATGAGAGTTAAAAACTGATTTGTTTTGGGTCTGAGCATGCTCAGTTGTGCTCAGCTGTGCTGTGCACCTAAATGTTATTTGCCGTCACCACTATTGTGAATTCCATTTTTGCGCTATTTACCACTGTTTGCCTTTTTCTACCATTAAATAGCACACAGTTGCGCAAATGTGCACCTGAGCGCTATAGTAAATTACCCCCAATGAGACCAGAGCATGTATGTAAAATAAAAATGTACAGTGAAGCAATACCTTTTTTCACTTCTCAATGCATGTACTGCATTGCAATAGTCATTTACAGGCATAACTGATTACCTAGTCAAGCTGGCCGCCCCAATATGTTGTAGTCATGGGTTCCCTCTCGGTGCTCCCCCAAGTTTGTTGTTCCTGTCACTTATGGTTCAGGAGCAGTGTCTTGTCAAGCTTCCTATAGACATCAATGTTAAATGTTAAAAACCGGGAGCAGTACCATGTCAAGCTGACCAAGATTTCCCATAGACGCCAAAGTTAAAGACCAGGAGCAGTGCCATGTCAAGCTCACCAAGATTTCCCACAGAGGCCAATGTTATAAACCGGGAGCAGTGCCATGTCAAGCTCACCAAGATTTCCCATAGACGTCAATGAGCACTGAAAGCTGAAAATTGGTCTGGGCAGGAAGGGTGGGAAAGTGCCCTGTATTGAAGTAGTTAAGGGGAACCTTATGAATTAAGGAAAAAAACATACCAGACTTAAAGGGCCTGGTATGGATTTTGGGGGGCATGCCATTTTTTTTCTTAATTCTGTCATGGGGTTCCCTAAACCACTTCAATACAGGGCACTTTCCTGCCGAGGCCAATTTTTAGCTTTCAGTGCTCCCACACTTTGAATAACAATTACTCAGTCATGCAACACTGTACCCAAACAAGTTTTTTACCATTTTTTTCACACAAATAGAGTTTTGTTTTAGTGGCATTTAATCACCACTGTTTTTTTTTTTTATTTTTTGTGATACAATTAAAAGAAGAGCGAACATTTTGGAAAAAAAAACACTTTTTTTAGTTTCTATTATAAAATTTTGTAAATAAGTAATTTTTGTTAATTTGGGCCAAAATATATACTGCTACATATCTTTGTTAAAAATAACCCAAATAAGTGAATATTATTTAGTCTGTGTGAAAGTTATAGAGTCTACAAGCTATGGTGCAAATCATAAAAAAAGATCACACCTGATGTACTGATGGCCTAACTCATTTCTTGAGACCCTGAAATTTCAGAACAGTACAAATACCCCCCAAAATGACCCCTTTTTGGAAAGTAGACAGTCCAAGGTATTTAGTAAAAGGCATGGTGAGTTTTTTGAAGTTGTCATTTTTTCCCACAATTCTTGGGAAAATTAAGAAATGTATTTTTTTACATAAGATTGTCATAATAACAAGTTATTTCTCACACACAGCATATGCATACTTCCAATTTCACCCCAAATACATTCTGCTACTTCTCCTGAGTATGGAAATAATATATGCATGAGACTTTTTCACATCCTGGCCACATAGAGAGGCCCAACATGCAGGGAATACCATCAGGTATTATTGGAGCATATATTACACATCTAATTTCATTTTGTTTTATTACTGGGTTTTTTTTTTGTGGGATGGGAATATGGTGCTTGGGTGCAATACTTTTGTGCTTGGTGCATCATAGTTTTTTTTTTTTTAATAAAGAAAATAAGGGTGCAGCGACTGTGGAGAATTTTTTTTTTACTGCTGTGGCAAAAGGAAATAAAAAAAATACATATTATTAATGCTGCTGCACCAAAAAAAAAGGAAACCACTGCTGATGCAGAAAGAGGAACACCTGTGATGCAGAAGGAGGAACAGCAATTATGCCCTAAATATTATTAGTGATGCTGCTCCACAAAAAAAATAATTAAAAAATAGAAAACAGAAAAAGGAAACCACTGCTGATGCTAAAAGAGAAACACCTGCGACACAGAAGGGGGAGTACTAATAATACAGCAACAGAACCTCATGCTGCAAAAAAAAGAAATAAAATTATCAATGAAAAAAATGGGATCAGTAGGGTGACACAGATGTGGTGTACACACCAACACTTTAGTAACACCACTACTCTGTTATTCACACAGCACTACAGGCATACCCCGCTTTACGTACCCTCACCTTAAAGAGGTTGTAAACCCTGGACAAAAAAAAAACCTGTAAGACAAAGGCATAATGAGCTAGTATGCATCTCATAATAGCTCATTATGAAATACTTACCTTAGAAGAAGCCCTCCAGCCCTCCCACCCACACACCACTGAGATGGTTGACATCTTCCCCGATGTTTCTTCCAGGTTTGCTGGCTCCGGTGCTGTGAGTGGCCGGAGCATGCACGTGGGAGCCGCCGGTCGTGGCACAGGCTCTGAAGAAATATTGTACTGTATTCAGCAGCATGTACTGTAAATATCTCCTAAACGGTGCCTGTACCTATAGGTCCTGAACCGTGTACAGTACCTATAGGTAAGCCTTATTATAGGCTTGCTTATAGGTACAAACAATACATGGAGGTTTACTTCCTTTTTAAGTACAGACACATTAGCATCTATGGGAAATCTTGGTCAGCTTGACATGGAACTGCTCCCAGTCTTTAACATTGGCGTTTATGGGACATCTTGGTCAACTTGACATGGCAGTGCTCCCGCGTTTTAAAATGTAACATTGGCATCTATGAAAAATTTTATCAGCTTGACATGGCACTGCTCCCAAACCATAAGTGACAAGAACACCAAACTTGGGGTTGCACCGAGAGGGGACCCAGGACTACAAAATATTTGATTTTGGGGTAAGCCAGCTTGATTAGGTAATCAGTTATGCCTGTACACTGCACTAAATTGACTGAACACACTATCCACCAACTGAAAACAAGCAACTATATGCACACAGCCTTGTGCACTCACGGCCACCTGGAGGAGAAGTGTGTATAAACACCTTGTATGTCAGAATTATATGGTAACCCACTGTCAGTGAGGCAAATACAATAATTAGGAAGCAGACATGATATATAAAAACAATGTAATGAATACAAACAAGATGAATATCTCATCAAGAACATGGCATTTAAAAAAAGTCCAAGTGTCCATATGCACTGTGCAGGCAGCCGTCAGGGAGAGACAAACCAAACTCAAATACTAGATAAAAAGACAAGGGGAGAGGCGCCTCTAAGTGCAATATGTAACAGATTTATTAGAGCCAAAAGATTAAAAACACTCACAAGTGAAGGAGTAAATCGGGCATGTTAACAATTCAATTCAGTGTTTGAGACATCGGAATCCATCCCATAGACTCTGCAGGAGTGCTGTGTATCGCTGACCGTCACATGGAAGAGCCGCTCTGAGTGATGGAAGAAGCTGGCCGGAACTCAGACGAGGTTTAACACGCAGCGAAGCCAGACATGGGCGGATGATGTCAATAGAGTGTGACGCGTTTTGTGGGCGTACGGCTATGGTGACATAATAGCCGCGCCCCTTCCTCAGGCAAAGATACAACTGGAATAGAAAGGCTAAGGAATATATTCTCTGGGAGCGGGGAAGAAATTAACAATCAACACTGCATAGGGAGAGGATAAAAAGAGAGTATCAGCCTAGGATACAATCTAAAAAATTTTCTGTATTCAACGGCATACAAAGGAATACAGATAGGGGTGAAATATGAGAAACCGGTCAAGTATAAGGAGAATGTGTAATAAATACACTTAAGGGGGAAATGTGAAATGTGCATAAATCATTAATACTAGATAATAATAAAAATAATTAAAAAAAAAATATATATATATATATATATATATATATATATATATATATATATATTAATATATATATAGGAAAATATAAAAAAAAATAAAAATTATAAAAATATTATGAAAAATATTATATAACATCTATAAAAAAGGGGGGGGGGGGGCGCCTTGGAATGTAAGAATATATGATATGATAATTAAAATCAGTGAACGACATGATAAGAATGGTTGTACTAATGAATAGATTAAAGTGAAAATAAATTATATTACAACAATTAAATAATATCTAAACACATCGGGAGACTGTCATGATAGCCCATGATAGCTTAACAAAAACGCAAAGATATTATTAGAAATGTTCTACGTCCTGGCTTTTTTTAGAGTGGAAGGCTATGAAAGGAATCAGCTGGTAGTGTGGAATGCTGGATAACAAGAAAAAAAGAAAGGATATGGACTATATACACAAGAGTAGTCGGTTAACAACAACTAGTGGCCAATGGTAAATGTGGTTATATACTGATAGCAGTAGAAAAATCATAAACAGCAGCCCTATTTACAGGATATAAGTAGTAAACTTACAAGATTACAAGATGGTGGCTATTTCTATACATTCGTTCATTCATCAAGGTGAGAGGACATCTAAAGTGTAAATCCAGAAGGTCTCATGGGCACAACGTTTTTTAAAACGTTCTGCTTGTGGAAGGGTGTTCTATGACCCAGACCTTTAGACCTGCCGTGGATTTTTTATGTACCTCCAAAAAATGTCTGGGCACACTATGATGATCCTTACCCTCCTCTATGAACCTTCTGTGCTCACCAAACCGACATCTCAAAGGGCGTATAGTACGGCCCACATAAATGAGCCCACAAGGGCACATGAGTCCATATACTACAAAACCGGATGAGCAGTTGTAGAATGTGTCTAGTGTGTAAGTCTTACTCTTAGTGCAAAAGGATTTTTGTCCATGATGCACAAAGGCACAGGTCTTACATAGGGCCTTGCGACATTGGTACATACCCACTAATGGTATTAGCACAGGTACTGGTGGTGTAACTTTGTTAGTTTTAAGTTTACTAGGGGCAATTTTGCCTTTTAAACTGGGAGCTTTTCGATAGGTCACTTTAGGGTGGGGAGGCAATGACTCTGAGGTGGGGGTCTTGTAACAAGATGTTCCAATGTTTAGAGAATATTCTTCCATCTGACGGTGTTGGGAATGGAACATGTTGATGAAACGGAGGGAATAGTTTTCAGTCTCAAGGATTGGTTTTTGGGGGATGCCTCTTCTATACATCTCAAAAGCTTCATTAACCAATTGGTCAGGATAAGCTTTGTCCGAGAATTTTTTCTTTAGGATGGCTCCCTGGGAGACATAATCTTTCTCCAATATGCAGTTGTTTCTTAATCTACAAAATTGCCCCTTGGGGATGTTTGGGATCCAAGGGGGAAAATGACAGCTGTCATGATGCAGAAACAAATTGCCCACAGTGGGCTTCATGTGATTACGGGCTATGATGGAGTCCCCTGAATGGCAGAGTTCTAAGTCGAGGAAAGCCAAAGTGTTGGGTTCTGTGACGTGGGTGAAGGTCAGGCCATGGGGGTTGTTATTACAGTGGTCCACAAACTGGCTCATGAGGTCTGGGGGGCCATCCCAGATTACAATGATGTAATCAATGTTTCTACCGAAGAAGATAACATTGGCGGCAAAAGGGTTGTCATTCCAGATGTACCTCTTTTCCCAGTATCTCATGGCCAGATTCACATAAGACAGTGCAAAATTAGCCCCCATGGCTGTGCTTTGTATCTGTAGAAAAAATTCCCCCTCAAAGGAGAAATAGTTATGGGTCAAACAGAACCTTGTGGCTTCCAAGATGAACTGGGCTTGTCTGGGGTTCATCAATGGATCTTCAGCAAGGAAATTCTCCAAGGAACGGAGGCCATATTCGTGAGGGATAGAGATGTATAGAGAACACACATCAAGGGCTTGCCAAGTGTATGTGGGTTCCCATTTGTATGGTGTTATCAATTCTAGAAGATGGGAGCCGCCCCGGATAGTGTTGAGCGAACCCGGACTGTAACGTTCGGGTCCGTACCGAACGTTCGGGTGTCCGGGACCCGGACCCGAACACGGACATTTCAAAAAACGTTCGGGTTCGGGTCCGGGGTTCTGGTATTTTACTCCACGTGTTGAGAAGCTGCAGGGCAGCCAATCAACAAGCGTTTCACTGGTTTGCCCTTAGAAGCCATCACAGCCATGCCTACTAATGGCATGGCTGTGATTGGCCAGTGCATCATGTGACCCAGCCTCTATATAAGCTGGAGTCACTTGATGCTGCAGTCACATGCTCTTGGGTTAGCTGTAGGGAAAGGGAGCTGACGGCGTCAGGGAGAGATTAGAGACATTTTAACAACATCTGATCCTGCATCCTGAGATAGATTACTACTGCTGTGCTGTTGCTCTGAGGACAGATAGCAGGAATTTGAGATTTCACATATCGCTGCTTTGAGTTGCAGATCAAACTCTGCATAAAACAACGATCGCTACGATCGTGCACAACGATCAGATTGTTGGAGTAATTTGAGATTTCAAATACCGCTGCTTTGAGTTGCAGATCAAACTCTGCATAAAACAACGATCGCTACGATTGTGCTCAACGATCAGATTGTTGGAGGGATTTGAGATTTCACATACTGCTGCTTTGAGTGAAACATTGCAGATCAAACCCTGCCTAACACAACGATCGTTATGTTCGTACACAACGATTAGATTGTGGGATCGTACACAACGATCAGATTGTGGGAGCAATTTGAGATTTCACATACTGCTGCTTTGAGCGATCTGACTGCACTAGGTAGAGGCTTCTGCTTAGAGGGACAGATTCTTGTTCAAAAACCATTGCCTACTCCTATAGGGCCAGCTGTTGCTGTAAGTGACACATTATTGTTGAAAAATCATCTCCTAGTTCTAAAGGGAGAGCTTCCAGCTGTTGGTGTGAGCAGTGCATTTCTTGCACCAAAATAAAAAGTCTGGCTACATTGGTGTTTTAAAAAAAAAAAAAGGTATTAATAAATACTTACATAGGGCTACATAATACAGAGCAAATAAGGGACGTGGTCATGGTGCTGCTGGTGATGCTGGTGCTGCTGGTGTTGGTGGTGTTGGTGAACCTCCTGTTGGAAGGAGAGGACGTGGTTGAGGTGTGCCAGCTACACGCACAAGGGAAACACCTTCCTCAGGTAGCCAACAGAACCTTCACCGGTATATGCTAGGCAGAATGCCCCTCAACGATTGGTGAGGCCAGAACAAGTACAGGCGATAGTAGATTGGGTGGATGACAATGCCTCCAGTTCCTTCACATTGTCTGCCTCCCGGTCCCTTGATGAAAGCTCAGAGTTGGCACCTGAACCCCATGGCCATCTGTCTTTCACCTCAGCCCCTTGTAAATTAGCCAAACAGTCTGAGCCCCAAGTCCTGCAAGAGACTCTTATGCTTTTTGATGACTCTCCTGGTGTGCTTTCCGTGGGCCATCCACACAGCGCTGCCCCAGAAGTGGAAGACATTGAGTGCACCGATGCCCAACCACTTCTGTTGCAGGATGAGGACATGGAAACACCAGCGCAGCACATTTCTGATGATGACGAAACACAGGTGCCAACTGCTGCAGCTTGCCTCGGTGTGCAGATTGACAAGGAGGGCAGTGGTGAAGGGTGGGTGGAAGATGATGTGGAGGATGATGAGGTCCTAGACCTCACATGGAATGAGGGTCATGCGAGTGACGTGTGGAGTTTGGAGGAGGGGGTGGTGGTCGCACAGAGGCACCAGCACAGCAAAAGAGGAAGCAGGTTGCAAAAGCGGAGCGACCGTCCCCTAGACAGTAGGCCTGCTACTACCCACCACACCCAGGGACCTAACACACCAAAGGCAGCTCAAAGGCGTTCCCCCGCATGGCAGTTCTTCAGACAATGTGCTGACGACAAGACATGAGTGGTTTGCAAGCTGTGCAATGATAGCCTGAGCCGGGGCATAAATGTTCTCAACCTGAGCACAACCCCCATGACCAGGCACCTAAATTCAAGGCACAAGCTGCATTGGAATAATTACCTCAAAATCCAAGATAGGTCTCGGCCTCCTCCTGCTTCCTCTTCTGCTGCTGCCTCGGCCTCCTCCTCCACCTCTACAGTGACAGCGTCACCTGCCACCCAGCAAACAGACGATATGACAGCAACGCCACCATGTCCACCACCGTCCCCAAGCATTTCCACATGGTCCCATGGAAGCTTACAGCTGTCCATCTCCCAAACACTGGAGAGAAAGAGGAAGTACCCCTACCCACCCGCGATCCCTGGCCCTGAATGCCAGCATTTCAAAATTCCTGGCCTTTGAAATGATGTCATTCCGTCTGGTGGACACGGACAGTTTCAAAAACCTGACGGCGGTGGCTGTCCCACAGTACGTGGTACCCAGCCGCCACTACTTTTCCAGTCGAGCCATCCCTTCCCTGCACAAACAAGTCGGGGACAAGATCAAGTGTGCACTGCGCAACGCCATCAGTGGCAAGGTCCACATAACCACTGATACATGGACCAGTAAGCACGGGCAGGGACGCTATATCTCGCTTACTGCACACTGGGCAAATGTAGTGGTGGGTGGGCCTGAGCCAGCTAGCCATTTGGCGCATGTCCTTCCACCACCGAGGATTGCAGGGCATTTCTCTTTGCCTCCTGTTGCCTCCTCCTCCTACTGCGCTTCCTCCTCCTGGACCACCCACTCATCCGCTCAGCGTAACACCTTCAGCACCAACATCAGCACATCCAGTGGGAAACAACAGCAGGCTGTTTTAAAACTGATATGCTTGGGGGATAAACCCCACACTGCGCAGGAGCTGTGGACAGGCATTGAACAACAGACCAATGAGTGGTTGTTGCCACTGAGCCTCAAGCCCGGCCTGGTGGTGTGCGACAATGGCCGAAATCTCGTAGCGGCTCTGGGCCGAGCCCGTTTGACGCACATCCCTTGCCTGGCGCATGTGCTGAATTTGGTGGTGCAGAATTTTCTAAAAAACTACCAAGATATGCCAGAGCTGCTGCATAAAGTGCGGGCCGTCTGTGCGCACTTTCGGCGTTCTCACCCTGTTGCTGCTCGCCTGTCTGCGCTGCAGCTGAACTTCGGCCTTCCCGCTCACTGCCTCATATGCGACGTGCCCACAAGGTGGAATTCCACCTTGCACATGCTGGAGAGACTGTGCGAGCAGCAGCAGGCAATAGTGGAGTTTCAGCTGCAGCACGCATGGGTCAGTCGCTCTGCGGAACAGCAGCACTTCACCACCAATGAGTGGGCCTCCATGCGAGACCTGTGTAGCGTATTGCGGTGTTTTGAGTACTCCACCAACATGGCCAGTGGAAGAGGATGTGGCACAGGAGTATGAGGAGGAGGAAGAGGGGTCATTTCCACGGTTATCAGGCCAGTCATTCGCAAGTGGCTCTGAGGGTGGGTTCCTGCACCAGCATAGGCCAGGTCCAAAATATTCAAACCAGGGCACAGTTCTGGAGGACGAGGAGGACGAGGAAGATGAGGAGGAGGAGGAGGAATTGAAGCAAGGTGGCACCCAACGCAGCTCGTGGGCATCACTGGAGCGTGGCTGGGGGGGATACAGAGGACACAGATGATATACCTCCCACAGAGGACAGCTTGTCTTTGCCTGTGGGCAGCCTGGCACACATGGCCGACTACATGCTGCAGTGCCTGTGCAACGACAGCCGAGTTGCCCACATTGTAACTTCCTCTGATTACCTGGTGGCCACCCTGCTGGATTCCCATTACAAGGACAACGTGCCGTCCTTAATTCCCTCACTGGAGCGTGAGAGGAAGATGCGTGACTGCAAGCGCACACTGGTAGAGGCGCTGCTGAGGGCATTCCCAAATGACACCGGGGGCTCAGCGGAAGCACAAGGCTAAGGCAGAGGAGGAGGAGGAGGAGGAAGAGGCCACCAACGCAGCTGTGCCACCGCCAGCACCTCAGAAGGCATGGTTAGCATGGCTGAAGTGTGGCAAAGCTTTGTCAGCAGCCCGCCACAACAAACAGCACAACCAGCCGATAGACAACGTCTTAGCAGGAGGCAGCATTTCAGCAACATGGTGCAAGAGTATGTGTGCACACGCCTACACGTACTGCCTGATGGGTCTGCCCCATTCAACTTCTGGGTCTCCAAATTGGCCACATGGCCTGAGCTTGCCCTTTATGCCTTGGAGGTGCTGGCCTGCCCTGCAGCCATTGTATTGTCGGAACGTGTGTTTAGCACGGCAGGGGGCATTATCACAGACAAGCAGAGCCGTTTGTCCACATCCAACGTGGACATGCTAACCTTTATTAAAATGAATCAGGCATGGATCCCACAAGACTTGTCTGTACCTTGTGCAGAATAAACATTTAGACCGGACTCATACAGTCATTCATATACTTGTTTTTTTGAATAGGCCTCAATATTTTGGGGGCTACCCCAATTATAAACAAACAAAAAAAAAAAACCATGTTGGCTACCTCCTCCTACTCCTCTACCACCGCCACTTCCACCTACACTGCCACGGTCACGGCCTAGTCAACCTCTAGGCTCCTACTCCACATCCACCCCCTTTCCCATTTTTTTATTTGATTTTAATTTATTTTCTCTATCCCCATTTTTTTGTAGGGCACTTGCCCTACTCTTACCCCCATTTTACTTCCTTTTGCAGCCCTCTAGGGCTTTCCAGGACTTTGTTACAGCCATTTTTGTGCCTAAAAGTTCGGGTCCCCATTGATTTCAATGGGGTTCGGGGTCCGTGCGAACGTTCGGGTTCTGTCCGGACCCGAACCCGGA
>BLSH010237271.1:35056-55818 GCA_018402905.1 Glandirana rugosa | reverse complement strand
TTACCTTCCACCTCCTCGCGTTCCAGAGATTGTAGGTGGTCGAGACACTACGGTAGTACCTCCTCACCTTCTCCTGACACTTCGAGACCACTTGAGGTACGTGTTCTCCCAAATCCGTCAGGACCTTTTATTACCACCGGTGTTTTTATAACTGTGAAAACCGGGTTAAACCTGTAAAAGCGAATCCCCACATGAGTGAAAACAACGGTCGCTAAATCTGTAATTGGTGAAGGAATGACCCGTGAATTTGGGGGGAGGACGGGTCTGGTTAAAAACCGAAAGTCGCGACAGCGTAAAACTTACTGTTAACGCGCCAGCACGCTGCAACATGGGTTTATTTTAAACGTCGCACGACCGCGCAATTGTCATTCAAAATGCGACAGCGCTGAAAGCCAAAAATTGGTCTGGGCAGGAGGGGGGTTTAAGTGCCCAGTAAGGAAGTGGTTAATGTCTAAATCGCTGGCAACAAAAGTGAGTACACCCCTAAGCGAAAATGTCCAAATTGGGCCAAAAGTGTCAATATTTTTGTGGCCACCATTATTTTCCAGGACTGCCTAAACCCTCTTGTGCATGGAGTTCACCAGAGCTTCACAGTCCTCTTCCACTCCTCCATGATGGCATCACAGAGCTGGTGGATGTTAGAGACCTTGCGCTCCTCCACCTTCCATTTGAGGATGCCCCATAGATGCTTAATAGAGTTTAGGTCTGGAGACGTGCTTGGCCAGTCCATCACCTTTACCCTCAGCTTCTTTAGCAAGGCAGTGGTCGTCTTGGAGGTGTGTATGGGGTCGTTATCATGTTGAAATATTGCCCTGCGGCCCAGTCTCCAAAAGGTGGGTATCATGCTCTGCTTCAGTATGTCACAGTACATGTTGGCATTCATGATTCCCTCAATGAACTGTAGCTCCCCAGTTTCGGCAGCACTCATGCAGCTCCAGACCATGCCACTCCCACCAAGATGCTTGACTGTAGGCAAGACACACTTGTCTTTGTACTCCTCACCTGGTTGCCACCACACATGCTTGACACCATCTGAACCAAATATGTTTATTTTGGTTCCAGTAATCCATGTCCTTAGTCTGCTTGTCTTTAGCAAACTGTTTGTGGGACGACAGCCATGCTGAGCAATTTGATGCAGTGTGCGGCATATGGTCTGAGCACTTACAGGCTGACCCCCCACCCCTTCAACCTCTGCAGCAATGCTTTCAGCACTCATGCATCTATTTTCCAAAGACAACCTCTGGACATGACACTGAGCACGTGCACTCGACTTCTTTGGTCGACCATGGCGAGACCTGTTCTGAGTGGAACCTGTCCTGTTAAACTGCTGTATGGTCTTGGCCACCGTGCTGCAGCTCAGTTTCAAGGTCTTGGTAATCTTCTTATAGCCTAGGCCATCTTTATGTAGAGCAATCATTCTTTTTATCAGATCCTCAGATAGTTCTTTGCCATGAGGTGCCATGTTAAACTTCCTGTGACGAGTATGAGAGAGTGAGCAACCAAACAACAAATTTGTACAAACAAACAATAACACCAAATTTAACACACCTGCTCCCCATTCACTCCTGAGACTTATATCAATAATGAGTCTCATGACACTGGGAGGGAAAATGGCTAATTGAGCCCAGTTTGGACATTTTTACTTAGGGGTGTACTCACTTTTGTTGCCAGTGGTTTAGACCTTAATGGCTGTGTGTTGGGTTATTTTGAGGGGACAGCAAATGTACACTGGTATACAAGCTGCACACTCACTATTTTACATTGTAGCAAAGTGTAATTTCTTCAGTGTTGTCACATGAAAAGATAGAATAAAACATTTACATAAATGTGAGGGGTGTACTCACTTTTGTGAGATACTGTATATGCCTAATAATAATCAATGTCCTACATGTTCCCTTTTAAAGTTTGAATTCAATTTTGTTTCTTTTTCAGCCTTTTCAGTGACAAAGAGAAAGAATATGATGTCAATTAGAACACAGATTCCTTAGTTAACTTAGTATAAAATTACCTGAAAAGAGTGTTTGGGTCAGAGAAGTGGAGCTGTTTTCTTTTTTTGTGATTTTCTTCCAGGATTAGATTAGCAGCAATGCATATGCTGGGGTGGGCATGTACAAGTTGATTTTCTTTCTCTATTGGCTGTGGCAGAGTGCACACAAAATTGACTATCGACAATCCAGAGAACAAATGCTGAGTGGACTAACTCCCTCTCCTTGCTTCTTTCTATGCTGTTTTACTGACCTGGGTCATTGTTCCTGATTTTTTTTCCTGGGGTTATCTTCCTTCTGGTTACACATTGGGCCTCTGCCTGTCTGTAGTTGACCTTGGCTTGGTGTCAGTGCTTCAATGTCTGCCTGTTTCTAACTTTGGGTTGACACTTCAGCAATAGTCCCTGGTTACCTGGATGTCGATGGTTTTAATCTTCTCTATGGAGCTATTTCAGTGTAAAAAGCAGTGTCTATGCAAACACATGCACATGCTTACTATTGGTCCATAAATTGGGACCTGTGCTACTGCATACTTCTGGTCAAGCATTCTTCCATCCTTAGCTATGCACTCTTAAAGAATGTCGACAGTGCTGATCTCCTCTTGAAAATAAAAGCAGCCTGGCTGTCTCTGGATTCAAGCAGGTGCTTCTTTGGTGGTGGGAAGTTCAAAATTTTGTGGGGAATGGTGCTCAGGTTTTGTCATCCGCTATGTTCTCTGCAGCATTGTACTTTGAGCTGAGGCTGATGTTAAGATGAAGTATGGTGTCCACAATACAGTCCATGCTCTCTGGACAGAACCCTAAAGTGGAATAATGCTGGATGAGGAAGTATAGTGACTGTGGGGAACAGTATCAGAGGGAAGGTGAGCATTGTAGTAAAAGTTGCATTTATTGTGTTGGCTGGGAATTATCTTGGGATAATTCACTTTGACTTCTCAGTTAAAGCTGGAGTGGGGCTTTAAGGAAGAATGAGGATGCCAGTTTTGAATCTTACACCTTTACAGAAAGTGAGTATTATTAGCCTCTACAATTAAATTCTAAAAAGTGTTTCTTTAAATAAGAAAATCTACTACACTGATCGTAACCCCTTATCATTAAAAATAATATTTGCACCCAAAGAGAATAGGATGTCTCTATGGCTTTATTACTGCAGCATTTTTCCTGGGTCAGATATCCTTAGCTATGACATGCTGAGAAATTCTCCACATGTTATAGTAAAAGCGAAACTTCACCCTAAGGGGGAAGCTCTGTTTTATTTTCTCCTCCTCCCTCCTCTTCTTCTTTTGGAATTTTTTTTGGGGGGGAGCGGGTACCTCATTTTGACAAGTTTTCACTCCCACTTCTGGTTGTATTATTTAGGCAATTCCATTGAAAGTTCTCCCCCACCCCCCAAAATCTTCTGAGACACATCACAGGATCTATAAGGCTCTAGCATGCTCAGTGGGAATCTGACTGTGAAGTCACAAGTCACGGCCATCATCCCACAATTAACATTTGGACACTAAGGCCCCAAAGACTGGTGAAGGACCGGGCCGGGTGAGGACAGTGGTGGACCACTGGACAGTTAAGGGTCCTTTATATTAAAAGTCTGCAGCTACAGTATTCGTAGCTGCTGACTTTTACTTTTTTTCAAACAAGGTGAAGAACCAAGGAAGCATGAGACAGGAGAAGTGTCTACATCCAGGGTCTGGCTGTTAAGCTGGGGTGGAATCCAATTGCATGGTCTCTTTTCGATCTATGGACACCTATGTAGTTTGTGTGTATACTTGAATGTATAAATTGAATAAATTGTTTAGGTAGACTCTCATACTGCATATTGTAGATGTTGGTAAACCTCAAAATGTTTGTTTGTTGATGGTACAATCAGATTGCAGAGTGGGCAGCTTTAGAGGCAAAAGAACATTGTTATATTTTTTTTTTATCTGAAAGTGAAGTTAGGGTTAAGTTGCTAGGACAGGTCAGATAGAAAAAAATGCTGATTTAAGTGATTCATCAATATCTTCAGTTACACATTTATTACCTAGTAAAAACCTTATTTTTATGTTAAATTAACTTATGTTTATGGACACATTTTTTTCATTATTTATTTAATTTTGGATAGAGTTTATTTTTTTTTGTCTTGCTATGGATATTTTTCTTTAATGCAATTCCTGTCCCAAAGATGCAACAAGAAGTGGAAAATTTGCTATTACAATAACTATCTAGAGGGGACATTCCTTTCTTTGATGGCTGTCACCAGAACACATATCCCAGTTTGAAAATGTACCCTCACTTCCTTTTTTTTCCTTTTGATTATTATTTTAGTGATATCCCTTCACTTTCTGTTTTCCATGCGCCTGGCCCCCTGATCTACATAGCAGGGCGCCGGACTATGGATTCCAATGTGGGGAGTGTTTTTTTTGAAGCATGTGATTAGAGCCAGAGGTTCTAATAGGCTTTAAAAAAGGGCGGGCTCGGGGCGCAGATCACTGCGCCCCCACCCCACCCAGTTGTGTGGCAATAGCGAATGAATATTCACTATCACCACACTGATTCTACTCCTGGCCAATCAGGACCCATCACCCAGTTGGCTGAAAGGACAGGTGATCCTATTGGATGCGTGTCACATAGAAGACACAGTAGCCTGCCCGCCGTCCGTAGAAGCCCGCTGACGGCCAGAGCCCACAACCCACCGGATGCCCACCGGAGCCCGCAACCTGCCCACCAGAGCCAGCAACCTGCCAGCTGCCCGCAGGAACCCAGCCACTGCCTGCCACAACCGATGGAATAAGTGCTGGGGGGGCTGCGTGACCGACTGACCAACCAACAAAAAACACCAGCAATGGAATTTGGCAGGAGTTCTTACCCTTCTCCACTTTATTAAAAACATTAAAAAGAAAGTATTTAGGTTATGGCTAGATGTATGTATATATTCATTGGCTCTTGCTGCTGTCAATCAAATCCAGTGACACGGGAGCTGGGGGTGGTGCTGAGTCCTGTTGTCTGTGTCAATGGATGCAGCAGCAGGACTCGGGAGCGCGCCCGCATGCGTGCCCCATGGAAAGCGGCTCTCCTTGTGGGTAATCAATGAGGAAGATGAGCCAGGAGTGCTGCCAGGGGACCCAGAAAAGGAGGATCGGGCCGCAGGTAAGTATGACATGTTTGTTATTGAAAAAAAACCTTTACAATCACTTTAATAAAAAAATTGTGAATTTATTATGTTTTTGCATAGGAGCCTGGAAAACATTGCAACCGTGATCAATGGTTCATAGGTGCAATGTTCTAGCTCATGCAGACTATTTCTACAGCTGCTTGCCTGTACCAATGCACAGACCATCTGTTACAGGGCTGTAAGAACTATCAGTGGACTACATTTGTTATAGAATCACCACACTTTGTTGTGATGGCTTATGAGACTTCTTGTGAATGGATGGAGCAGTTGTGCAGACAGAGCTATGAATAGCCATGCTAGCTTCCAATTTAACAGTAGCCTGCAGGGAGTAGCACCTCTGGCTTTTGTTAGGGGAAAGGCGGCGCGAGATTGAGGGGGAGGCTGTAGGCTCTAACCATGTCTCTTTCTTTTATTTTCTTTTGCGCCCTATATCCAGAAATTCTTACCTCTAATGGTCTCTATACACACTTCAAAAAATAAACTATTTATTTTCCAGTTGAACTCTTCCTATAGTAATAATCATTCTATAGTCAACACCCCAATTGATCAATTTGGAATACACAGGGAAGGGGATTTACACTAATAGTTAAGGTATGATAATTATGATTACAATAGCAACTTATTGGTCATATTTTTGTTTCCACCTAGTAATATATTTTGATCAACTGAAATACGTACATATTTATGAACAAAGTATCTCAGTGCTGCTGATGGATGTAAGACGATTGATAATCAAATCTGATCTAAACTAAGTATAAGTTGAAGTTATGGCTATTTGATTGTTTGTGAATTTGATCATGTTGATCAAATTGCACATTGATCAGATAATACAATTAGACTGGATTTAAAATGGATTCTGTTTAAACTAATGGTAGCTATACACGCTTTGATTTTTTTATCCAAGAGATGTATAAAAAACTTCCCTTGTTGATCATGTCTGACTCAATTTAGAATGGATACAATCAAACTTATGGTAGAGTCAATCAGCCAAGGTGGGATATTATCAATTGTTTTGCATTAATCAGTAGTACTGAGATACTTTATTCATGAAAGCAACTGTATTTTGATTAATCAGAGTATGAAATGGAAACATAATGGAAACAGAAATGCAGTAAATAACCTATGATTGTAAGTTCTGATCATATCCTATCTTCCTACCTGTTGACTGAAATCCATGCGTGTCATATCGATCAAATGGGTTGTCGACTATAGATGAATTATCCTTATTAGAGAAGCTTGATTGGAAAAGAAGTTGATTTATTGAGGCCTGTATGGCCATGAAAAATTGAATATATGTAAGTGATATGATCCCCCACCGTGCAATGAAGAGGCCCAAAGACCAGCAAGAAAATGTTGGCATCAGCAAGAGACCATTGGACAGGTAAGTATTTACATATTAGTTCCAATTTATCCCTTTCACTGCCTCTTTTCTTTTGCTGCCATTTTTGCATGATTAAAATATAATTTTAGGCCTGAAGATTGCATAAAACACCTAAAACATTATATATTTTCTGAAAGCAGACAACATAGAGAATAAAATAGTAGTAGCATCAATATTTTACATTTTAGATCACACAGCTGCAATGAATAGAAACCCAATTGTTTTGTAAAATATAAAAGATAAGACTGTACCAAGTAAATAGATGCCCAATGTGTCAAATGTTAAATTTGCATGTGCCTGTGAAATGGCGACAAACTTCAGTACCCTATATTCTTTATAATTGACACTTTAAAAGCCCCCTATAGGTCATCAGTTTAGAGTTATGGAAGAGGTCTGGTGCTATAAATATTGCTCTTACTCTGGCGTGCATGGTGTGATATGTAACATGTGTATCAAAATTAACAGTTTCATTCATAGGTGGCCTTGACACATGCATTTACATTTGTACATGCGTATATGTGGGGGTGGGGGGCCTCAAAAAATGTTGGGGGTAATTTTATGTGCTTGGGTGTGACTTATATTTTTTACAGTTTAAAAAGAACATTTTTTTACTTTACTTTTTTTTTTCACATCACATAGGGGACAAGGTTCTAATTTTTTGATAACAGACTCTCTTTAATGGGACATCCAAGGTTTAAAAGACCCTGGATGTCTCCCCTGTGCTCCATTGAATGCAATGCAATGCAGATCACATTGCATTACATTCTTTCCCTGCCATGCTGGCCAGGTAAACTGACAGGGAGACCCAGAAGTGACGTCACACATGTCATTTCTGGGTCACCAAGAAGAAAGGGAGGAGAGTGGATGTGTGTCCTCTCAGCTCTCTCTCCCTACCCAGAGGCACTCACTAAGTCAGTCCAGGGCCCGCAGATGGACAAGCAGAGCCTGGGATACATGGTGGGGGTGTGTGTGGGGGGCAAGCTAAAGGGAGGTGTGGAAGCAATCAGGGGGCAGCTCAGCCACCAGACTGATTCCATCTGACAGGCAGGGACTGCTTGTCGGGTATACACACAATCCAATCTTTTTACAATGTGCATAAAACCCCCCCGCTGTCAGGTCCATATGACATACGGACCTGGCAACAAAAGGGTATGGAGAAAGCTCTTTTGGCCCTGTTCTCTTATGGGTCACAGGGGTGCACTTAGTTCTGCACTCCTGTGACTCAGATTCAGAAGACAGTGAGCTAATGTCTGCTGTCACCTGGAATCGCTCAACCAGTCTAGACTCTGAAGAGATCCTGGCTTAAATGTTGGGATCCACCAAGATTCCTGGCAGCTGGCTCAGCATCTCAGCATGCTGCTGAGAGCCTTACCAGCTGCTCCTGCCCCCTTCACAGCCCTGTGGTCCAGTGAGCACTAGATGGGCAGAGCACAGAGCGGTGACTGAAACGAACTGCTTTCTGCTCAGAGAGGACCTAAGAACTGAGTGATTAGAGGTCACAAAGATAGCAAGGATAACTTGCCACAAATTTGTTGTAAGTCTGTTAACTTGTTGCACATTTTCACTGGCAAATTGTACACTTGCAGAGCACTTGAAGCACAAGTTCTAGTTGATATTTTTCCAATTTGTAGCAAATGTGCATGGCGAGCCTCTAGCAAGAGCAAAGTTGCAGTGATGAGTCTAGCAAGAGCTCTGCAAGTCTACAGCAAGAAAATTCCACCACAGTAACCCCTGTGGTGGGATGACTATTGCACAACATAACTGAACCAGAACTTTCAGCAGACTTGCAGAATGTTTGCAAAGAAAGTTGATCTGGAGTCATGCAATGTGGACTTACTACAATTAATTGTGCAACAAACTTATGAAGCCTGGCAATAGCGTAGCAAGTCATTTTCAAACTTGCAGCACAATTGCTCAGAACGATACTGCCACCTAGTCCTAGACAAATATTAATGTTATTTATTTTTTAAATCCCAAATTTCTCTTTTGAAATACATGATTGTAATTTACGATCATATCATATCTATCAGTTGAAATCCACTTCCTGTTCCATGTGTGGCATATCAATCAAACCTGTTGTCGATTATACAGGATGGGCCATTTATACGGATACACCTTAATAAAATGGGAATGGTTGGTGATATTAACTTCCTGTTTGTGGCACATTAGTATATGTGAGGGGGAAACTTTTCAAGATGGGTGGTGACCATGGCGGCCATTTTGAAGTTGGCCATTTTGAATCCAACTTTTGTTTTTTCAATAGGAAGAGTGACACATCAAACTTATTGGGAATTTCACAAGAAAAACAATGTGTGCTTGGTTTTAACGTAACTTTATTCTTTCATGAGTTATTTACAAGTTTCTGACCACTTATAAAATGTGTTCAATGTGCTGCCCATTGTGTTGGATTGTCAATGCAACCCTCTTCTCCCACTCTTCACACACTGATAGCAACACCGCAGGAGAAATGCTAGCACAGGCTTCCAGTATCTGTAGTTTCAGGTGCTGCACATCTCGTATCTTCACAGCATATGGTTTTTTAATGGTTTTTATGGTCAGTAAAAACCAATACCGGGTGAGCTGCTCCTTCCAGGAGGTACCGCCATTCCTCCAAAGCCGATTTGATGGCCAGCAATTCCCTATCACCGACATCATAGTTCCAGCAAGATGGTGCACCACCACATTATGGGTGTCAGTTCCGAGCATTCCTAGATGAACAGTTTCCTGGAAAGTGGATTGGTCGTCGTGGGCCAGTTGAATGGCCCCCAAGGTCTCCCGATCTGACCCCTTAGACTTTTATCTTTGGGGTCATCTGAAGGCAATTGTCTATGCTGTGAAGATACGAGATGTGCAGCACCTGAAACTACGGATACTGGAAGCCTGTGCTAGCATTTCTCCTGCGGTATTGCTATCAGTGTGTGAAGAGTGGGAGAAGAGGGTTGCATTGACAATCCAACACAATGGGTAGCACATTTTATATGTGGTCAGAAACTTGTAAATAACTCATGAAAGAATAAAGTTACGTTAAAACCAAGCACACCATTGTTTTTCTTGTGAAATTCCCAATAAGTTTGATGTGTCACATGACCCTCTTCCTATTGAAAAAACAAAAGTTGGATTAAAAATGGCTGACTTCAAAATGGCCGCCATGGTCACCACCCATCTTGAAAAGTTTCCCCCCTCACATATACTAATGTGCCACAAACAGGAAGTTAATATCACCAACCATTCCCATTTTATTAAGGTGTATCCATATAAATGGCCCACCCTGTAGATCAAAAATCCCTATCAGAAAAAAAATGTATAAGTTATTGAAGCATATATAAACACCATGGGGTTGATTTACTAAAGCAAAATAGTCTGTGCACTGCACATGCACCCGCAAGTGCACCCACAAGTGCACTTCAAGTTGCTCTAGTTCTGGTGCACAGGAAGGTTGGTTTACTAAAGGCAAATTCACTGTGCAGTCACTGTAGATATTAGGGGGATTTGCAAGGAAAATTAAAAACTGCCTTTTTTCCTTGCACATGATTGGATGATAGAAATCAGCAGAGCTTCCCCACATTTCAGAGCTTCCCCTCAGATCTAGAGCAACTTCACTTGCAGTGCACTTCCAAGTGCACTTGCAATGCACTTCTAGTGCACAGGGAGGTTGATTTACTAAAGGCAAATCCACCATGCACTACAAGTCACTGTAAATCTGAGGGGGACATGCAAGGGAAATAAAAAACAGCATTTTTGCTTGCACATGATTGGATGATAGAAATCAGCAGTGCTTCCCCTCATTTCACATCTTCCCTCCAAATCTAGAGCAACTGCACTTCTGCACTTGTAGCGCACTGTGCAGTGGCGGCTGGTGCTCACTATTTTTGGGTGGGGGTGGCACAACCAACACTCCCCCTGCGGGAGACGGGTTCAACCCCCCCTGCATGGCAGACACAGACATGATCACCCAAGAGGCTGCCTTATCTTATGGAGGCATGGAGGCTGGGAGAAGGAAGAACTGGGGCCGCACTGGCAAGCACACAGCCGAATAGATACAGGAAGTGTCCTGAGACACAATTGTCCAGTGAGTCCTAAGACTCCCTCGCCAATAGGGGCTTCCTGATTGGCTGGGAGGAGAATGAGGAAGAATAGCGAATATTTATTCACTAGTGTTACACAACTGGGTGGGATCAAGGCACAGTGCCCTGAGCCCACCCAATTTTGAAGCTTATTAGAGCCTTGAATCACGTGCTTAAAAAAAAAAAAAAAAACACCTTCTCATTGAAATACATGCGTCCGGTGCCCTGCATGTAGATCATGGGGCCGGACGAATGGATGGGGGAAGGCACCCCTGCACCCCTTATGGAGAGGCCGCCACTGGCACTGTAGACTTACCTTTAGTAAACCAACCCCACTCTGTGCACTAGAAGTTCACTGCCAGTGCAGTTGCTCCAAATCTGAGGGGAAGGTCTGCTGATTTTTCTTGCATGTTTCCCTCAGAATTAGAGCAACTGCACTGCACTTGCAATGTACTTGTGGGTGCACTTGCAGTGCACATAGTGTAATTATTGTGGGTATGGCGCTGCTCTCAAAAATATTTTTTTATGTTTTTTATTTTATCTGCAAACTTAGTGATCATACATTTTCCAGGATGCTGGTAAATATAGTATATTTGATCATGGTATGAATTTGCTAGATAGGTATTCATAAATTCCTAACTTATTTTACAACAGGCAAGCAAATATTAAAATTAAGCCAAATAAGGTGTTGTATCGCTTAGAGAAGTATATATGTGGAAGTACAAAGCATACATACAGGGCAGAGCATATATTAAAATTGAGCAGAATAAAGTGTTATGCCCCTCTAAAAAGTATATATGTAGGAATGCAAGGTGTGGCTGATATGTAATCGATTCTGGTATTTTTGTGGGATTACCATTAATTAGTTTAGTGTGTGCCTTTTCAATATAAATGGCATTCAAACTGTGCAAAGATAATGATAATAATACTCAGACTGTGCAAAAATAATAATAACATAAAACATTCTCTAAAACGAATAATACAATCATATGACAAACATTTCTACAAATTTTCCAAAAAAAACCTGCTCCAGACTATATTTACCAGCATCCTGGAAAATGTATGATCACTAAGTTTGCAGAGAAAATAAAAAAACATAAAAAAATGTTTTTGAGAGCAGCACCATACCCACCATAATTACACTATATTACCCAAACTGCACTCTTGTGAAGTTTGAGGTGGAGGCAGCAGCTCTAAGATTAAAAATCAATATGTATCCATTTGTGCAAAACACATAATTTTTACATTTACTTGCAGTGCACAGACTATTTACCTTTAGGCCCCTTTCACACTGCTGCTACTTGAAAGTCCTGCAATTTTGACGTGATTTTGACGCAATTTCAGGGAATTCCTGTGCAAACTTCAGGTCTATGGACCTCAACTCTCATGAAAGTCGGACCAAAGTAGTGCAGGACTTGAAGTCGGCACGACTTGAAATCGTACATATATGAATGGTTGTCATTGGAAATCATGGGGAACGCCGTGTCATGCGACTTTGCAGTCTAAAGTTTCAGGACAATTCGCACAAGTATGAAAGGGGCCTTAGTAAACCAATCCTGGTATATTTGCCTTTAGCAAATTAACCTCTATATCATAGGCGTGCACAAATAGGGTGGAAGGTGTGCCTGCACACCCTAATCACCCTGTACTGTGCAGATTCCCCCTGCTGCCTGGCTGCAGAGAAAGGGACTGGGGAATCTCTCTTTCTTTGTCTCTGTTTAGACCCCTGATATTTCACCAAAGCCCCCCAGCAGGGCTCCTAAATAAAATTGTAAAAAATAAAATTGTAAAAATTGTAAAAATAATAATAAAATATAATATTGTAAAAAATAATAAAAACACAATTGTAAAAAAAAAAAAAAAATAAATAGAATAAAAATAAACTACTGAAACCTATCTCTGCCCTACTAACACTGTCCTCTGCTCTTCTGACATATATACACACACTCATGTTTGTTTGCGCTTTGGTGTGCACACTAGGGTTGCCACCTCATCCCTTTAAACCCAAACACATATGAAGTACACAGGTTCTGAGGCTAATTTAATGCAGATGAGGCACCAAGTGAGTTTAATTAAAACCTTAATCAGCCACAGAATCTGTGTAATTCATATGTGTTCGGTTTGAAAGAGATGAGGTGGCAACCCTAGTTAGGGTTGCCACCTCATGCCTTTAATACAGGACACATATGAATTACACAGGTTCTGTGGCTGATTAATGCGATAATTAAACTCGGTGCATAATCTGCATTAAATTAGCCCCAGAACCTGTGTAATTCATATGTGTCCTGGATTAAAGGGATGATGTGGCAACCCTACACCCTTATGCAATAGGCTGTGCACTCCTATGCTCTATATATGGCTGTTCAATTGCTTTTGATGGAATGGAGCATTAGAGGGATAATGACCACCACAAACACTTTGATATGAGTTTCACCCACCCCTCTTTGTTTTATAAGATTTTGAATCCAGTGATACCGTTAGGTAAGGTCATGGTTGACTTTTTTAGCAATGGAAAGAGCAGCACCTTTTTTTAGCAGTAGGATGAGCTGATTGCTGATAGAGGCACGATAGACTTAGCAAGGAGTTAATATGCTCTTGAGAAGCTGAAGCAGCTCATGCTGCAATATAGGTCAGGTGATGGGGGTGTGGCGTCACTCAGTGCAGGCTTCGTTGGGAAGGGCAGGCTGCAGCTTGCATGTTACCTCCAGCCCTGTGCTCCCCCGGAGTTGAAGGGGAAGTGTGTGGCTTCTCCAGACTTCAGCACCTGAGCGGCTGGACAGCTCCCCATAGCGATACAACGAGGCTGCGGGCTGCTGGAGACGGCACATCAGTGTGGATGGATCAGACAGTGCACACTTTTAAGTAAAGGCTTGGGATACATAGCAGCTTTGGATACATTGCACACCTCTTCTTGTGTTTAACCTACCTACTTTGTACTTACCTGGAGGAGCAAAAACAAAACCAGATCTGTCTCTGCTACTTAAAGTTTGCACTTCCAATATGGTGTATTAAGGCTGTGTGTCAAGTTTGTCTCCCTGTTTTGCTTGGAGGAGGTGATATTCTTCCTACTGGATGTGATCGTGCAGGGGATGTTGGCTTTCTGTGGTCACCTTGTCTACAGCTTGTGAAGTTTGGAAAGGAGGCAAGGGAAACCCGATCAGATTTGTTCCTGCTCCACCATCACTAAATGGATTATTAAAAGGGTGTTTTTTTCGGAAACCGAATTGTTCTTTGGAAAGAACTGTTGGATGTTTAGACTCCAGTCTTGCTGAGTACACTTAGCTTGCGACCAGGGTAATTGACAGAGCTACAAAGCAGGTAGGTACCTCTATCTCATCTGTCTCCCTTGATTTGATTGCATGGGCATAGGGAAATTAGGTTATACAGCAGAGCAGTGATACATAGCATTGAATCGGATCGCATTACTGTGCTTTGATCGATGCCTGCAAGGAAGGGACATGAAGGCAGAAGCCGGTAAATCATCTATAATCACTGTTTTTTGTTGATATTTTGTGATGCTGTTTGACCGGGGTTTGCTGCAAAGATGGAACTTGCTGAAAATGCATATTGAAGATCCAAGATGAATTAAAGGGAAGGGAGACGATGCTGTTCTAGAGCCTTTCACACTGAATCCCTTGTTTATGTTTAAAGGGCTTCATTTACATTGGCTGTTGCACATGCCCACCCTAGATAACAGGGAGATGTCACAGGTTGGCTGCTCTCAGCCTGAGAAAGATAAATGGATAACAGGGTCATGTAATTGTGACGATTTTGCTTGCTGGAAGGGAGGAAAAGGCAGATCAAGAGAAGGGGGCTTTGTAGCTTTCTATTAAGTTATTTGGAGGGAAATAAGTGTGTTTGTGTTAGGTTTTAAGAAAAAAATGATGCACTATAGTGTTCAGATGGTGTAACCAATACTTACAAGTTGTGCATGTGGCTTTATGGAGAGTAATGGATGTCTGTGTGCAGACTCTTGCAGAGTATAACAGTGTACTGTATTGAGTACCATTATTCCCTCATATGTTAGCAAAGCATGTCATTTGTTCCAGCCTTTCTTCAATAGACTGGGAGAGTACATGGTCCCTAATTCTTGACATATCCTACTGAATGCCACTAACTGTCTACCCCATGGGCATTCTGGATGTGTGGAAAAAATGATGGAATGAAATCCATTCTTCAAATATATTAAAACCACTTATCACCTGACGCGTACTATATATATATATATATATATATATATATATATATATATATATTGTACTGTATATACAGTACTGGTAGACTAAATAAAAAAGATAACACTTTCCAATATGCTGTATTAAATGTAGTTGTTAATATACCATGCACAATGGTTTTACATGGTGTATAAGTACTGTAATTTCCATCAATACAAAATAATCATGCTTTGATCAGTGTACATACTACATCATGTTTTTTTTTTCTTCTCAAAGTACAAGTATAATCCATGATCATGCTTGCTTACTGCTTAGCACTATATCTATAGCTAAAATGTATGCAATACCCATAGTAGATACCCCATGAAAAAAGAATATCAGTTCAAAATAAACCCTTGTCATTCTCAATATTCATACATGTTTTGTGACTTCTGCCTAATATACCATTTTGCAGTGATTAGCTTCCATAAATACAGAAAGTATTATATATGCTGTCATGTTTAAGTAAATGGGATGCAGTTAGTGTTGACAAGAAGCACATGATATGTACTGGATGCAGGTGCTTTTCTTCACATCTTCACAACAATTTAGCCCAATACTTGCAAAGGTTGGGAGGGATCACTGCGCTGTACGTCACAGTTTGCGATCAAAGGGTTGACAACCCATCCAGCAAACGCGTCTTACATGGTGCTATAGCAATACTTATTGTATATGTGTATACCCTCATATTCTTGTACCTGTGCGTGCATTAATTATTCCTTTCAAAATTAAAAAAGCTGTGGTATCATACACTTTCCAACCTGTATTATACTAGAACTAACTGTGGTTTGGGTGGTTTTATTATAGATCAAATTTAAAAAATAAATAACGCGCTAAAGCTATTAATAAAACGTAAAACAATTGCATATATAGGTCATTACTGAGTTTGTGATCTTATTTATCATCAATAATAAAATAGTGGTTGAACAAGACATTTATGTGTTCAGAAATGGACCATTGTACTGCTTTGTGTCTGTATAATTTATGCTTTAATTAAATACTTAATTGTTTTCAATAATGTTGAAAAAGGCTGCTGTGACAGTATAATGCAGTATATTATAATGTAACTTTAAAGGTGTAGTTAATGTAGGTGTTAAGTTAAAAATGATGTTTTTACAAGAGTTGGAAAGACGAAAATATTCAATAGCGTAACTTGAGTATCAGATAGTGAGCAGTTAATTTATTATACATATTTTGCTGGAGGTTCTCTATTTCCATATCCTCTTGTTCAGCATCTGGAGGGTCTCTGGGGATGATGAGAAACATTTCTGTAGCTTTTGGTTCAGCTTTGAAGAAGCTGCTGTTCCAAAGTCCACCAGCTGGGGGAGAGTGTGAAAAACTTTTGAATGAGCATAAAATATAAGCCTGCAGTAGTATGGATGTTGTATAGGATAACTCCTAAATTTGGTATGTTAGCTTTGTGAACAGTGCTAATAATTATGGTATAATGTTGGAAAACAGAGAATATTACCAACCTCATAATCTGTAATTCTTTTGCAAAACTGAATTGAAACAAATGCCTTTTATGTTATTTTATATTCATATAGCACACTGTTAGTGAAATGCTGAGCTGCTTAATCTAAAATGTCTGATCTTGTCGTGTTTTATATTTTGACACCAGAGAATTGTGTATCAGCAATTAAAATGATAAAGGTTATATATATATATACAGTATCTCACAAATGTTAGTACACTCCTCACATTTTGTAAATATTTTATTATATCTTTTCATGTGACAACACTGAAGAAGTTACACTTTGCTACAATGTAAAGTAATGAGTGTACAGCTTGTATAGCAGTGTAAATTTGCTGTCCCTTCAAAATAACTCAGCACACAGCCATGTCTAAACCACTGGCAACAAAAGTGAGTACACCCCTAAGTGATAATGTCCCAATTGGGCCCAATTAGCCATTTTCCCTCCCTGGTGTCATGTGACTCATTAGTATTACAAGGTCTCAGGTGTGAATAGGGAGCAGGTGTGTTCAATTTGGTGTTATCCCTCTCACGCTCTCATACTGGTCACTGGAAGTTCAACATGGCACCTCATGGCAAAGAACTCTCTGCGGATCGGAAAAAAATAATTGTTGCTCTACATAAAGATGGCCTAGGCTAAAAGAAGTTTGCCAAGACCATGAAACTGAGATGCAGCAAGGTGGCCAAGACCATACAGTGGTTTAACAGGACAGGTTCCAACCAGAACAGGCCAGGCCTCACCATGGCTGACCAAATGAGTTGAGTGCACATGCTCAGAGTCATATCCAGAGGTTGTCTTTAAGAAATAGATGTATGAGTACTTCCAGCATTGCTGCAGAGGTTGAAGGGATGGGGGGGGGGGGGGGGTCAGCCTGTCAGTGGCAGAGTCATATCCAGAGGTTGTCTATGGGAAATTGATGTATGAGTGCTGCCAACATTGCTGCAGAGGTTGAAGGGCTAGTGGGTCAGCCTGTCAGTGCTCAGACCATACACCACAGACTGCATCAAATTGGTCTGCATGGCTGTCATCCCAGAAGGAAGCCTCTTCTAAAGATGATGCACAAGAATATCTGCAAACAGTTTGCTGAAGACAAGCAGACTAAGGACATGGATTACTGGAACAATGTCCTGTGGTCTGATGAGACCAAGATAAACGTATTTGGTTCAGATGGTGTCAAGCGTGTGTGGTGGCAACCAGGAGAGGAGTACAAAGACAAGTGTGTCTTGCCTACAGTTAAGCAAGGTGGTGGGAGTGTCATGGTCTGGGGCTGCATGAGTGTTGCCGACACTGGGGAGCTACAGTTCATTGAGGGAACCATGAATGCCAACATGTACTGTGGCATACTTAAGCAGAGCATGATTCCCTCCTTTCAGAGACTGGGCCGCAGGGCAGTATTCCAACATGATAATAACCCCAAACACACCTCCAAGATGACCACTGCCTTGCTAAATAAGCTGAGGGTAAAGGTAATGGACTGGCCAAGCATGTGTCCAGACCTAAACCCTATTGAGCATCTGTGGGGCATCCTCCAATGCAAGGAGGAGGAGTGCAAGGTCTCTAACATCCACCAGCTCCATGAGGTCATCATGGAGCGGTGCAAGAGGACTCCAGTGGCAACCTGTGCAGCTCTGGTGAACTCCATGCCCAAGAGGGTTAGAGCAGTGCTGGAGAATAATGGTGGCCACACAAAATATTGACACTTTGGGCCCAATTTCGACATTTTCACTTAGGGGTGTACTTTCTTTCTTTGCCAGTGGTTTAGACATTAATGGCTGTGTGTTGAGTTATTTTGAGGGGACAGAAAATTTGTACAAGCTGTACACTCACTACTTTACATTGTAGCAAAGTGTCATTTCTTCAGTGTTTTCACATGAAAAGATATAATAAAATATTTACAAGAATGTGAGGGGTGTACTCACTTTTGTGAGATACTGTGTATATATATATATATATTGTATTCCAAGTTGGGGTTTGCCCTTTGTATGCATTATTATAGATCAGCTGTTTTAATCTGTTTAATTATGTAAGTTTTCATAAAGCACTATACTTTAGTTTAACATATAAATCACACTAATGATTCATGTTTAAGCAACCAAGTGCGTGTTTCTTTCTTTTTAGCCATAGGGCTGGACAACTTGATGTCATTAAAACCATTGCGAACAGCTGTTTTGATACATTCAGAGTCTATTTGATTTCACCCACTGTGTCTGTTTCCTACTCCTTATTCTTTTTTTCCCCATCAGGTATACATTTGAGTAAACAGTGTCTGATAATTGTATTTACAATACAAATAAGAGATCTCAAGCAGAGCAAACCTTTAGAATTGGCAGCCTAAATATTGATGATCTTTTACATTTGTGTATTAAAGAAGGTATACATTGTTCTCATGCACACGGTGCCTGAGCAATAGCTGTTCAGTGAAGTACACAGATCTGACTATGTTCAACCACATTCGCTAATAGATTCAAAACTTTTGTTCTAAAGCACATTAATTTGCATTAGATATAGAATCAATGTGCTGGCATTCATTTAATTTTGTATCTTGGTCAGTAATCAAGTGTTTAGAAGTGGGGATATTTTTACACACCCTTCTAAATAGTTTGCCGAAAGTTATTATTTAGATTCCAGAATTATTTTGGTAAACATTAACAGGATGCTGTATAATGTTCAGATAATCATATACAGTAATTATAACATGTTCTATGGAATTATGAGGCTTGAAGGTTCATTTAATATAGACTTTGTTTAAGCAGCAGGAAACAGTAGATATATTTTATTTTATTTTTATTTTATTTATTTCAGGTATTTATATAGCGCCATCAATTTATGCAGCGCTTTACATATACATTGTACATTCACATCAGTCCCTACCCTCAAGGAGCTTACAATCTAATGTCCCTAACTCACATTCATACATACACATACTAGGGCCAATTTAGATAGGATCCAATATAGTCCTAACTGTAAATGAATGGGCCAATTACAAGTGACATAGAGCGAGAGAAAGGCCAGAAAAGATAAGAACTCATTTGTCTGCATTTGCACATTCTTGCCCTTTCACCAGTAACTTATGTTCCTGCTGCAGAATTGTAACAGTTAATACAACACATAAAAAATAATTTATGTCAATAGTAACAAAATCATGTAAAAAGTATTAACACAGTACTTGTTCTTGCAGCATTATTTTATTTGAAATTCAGTTACACCAGTCACCATCGGTAAATGTGAAGGATTTGTAAACATAATTATATTCTTTCATTCAAGTCACACTTGTATTGCATCCTTGTTTGTTCTTATTCAAATTTTAATTTAGTTGCTTGCTTATGTATTCTGGTCAGTTAGTCGACATCCTTAATATATATACTATGAGGTTGCATTAGCAGGAAAGTGAAACATTTAATGGCTATATGTAATGTTGATAAATAGCATGTAATAGCCAATCAGAAATGATCTCTTAAAGCAGACTACATATCATGCTGACCTACCTAAATAAAAAAACACAATAAAAAAAAAAAATCTAAGAAAATGTAAAAAGTATTTGCCCCCCTTAGCTCCCAGGTACCCCATGTAGGCAGCAGTAATATAACTAGGTTTCACTGCAGGATTCCTGGGAATCCAAGGATCCAAAATCTCACAAAAAGACTCTATAGCACTTTGCAGTAGTGCACATACATGGAATTTGGTATTATTAGCTTTCTCTGAATCTTGCAAGAAGACTCAGTGATGTCACCCTCACCTAGGTGAGCACACTAAAAGGGAGTCGGGGAGTATAAGTAAGTTTTACATTTTTTTAGAGGCTGAAACATAAGGTGATCTTGTATTTTCATGCAATATGCATGTTAACTAACCCACCTACAGTCTTTCAAAATGTAAGGGTTATTGTACTTTGCACATAGTTAGTGGATTCCTTTATTAAAAGGTAAATCTACTCCATATTAATGTTGCAGATTTTAGTAGATTTTGGAGATGTAAGTTGCATTACTGATAATATCTATATTTCTGTTGCTGGTAAAACCTCTCACACTGTATTGATGTTGATTTGTCAGGTCTATACATTTGCTATAGAAAATAAAAATAAATTATTTTTATTCATGGTATATCATGAATAATGCATTAGGAAAAAAAGGAAGAAATAAGAACAGCCACTTAGTAGCAAGAAGACTGGGAATCCAACGTGGGCAGATATAGAGCCAAGAGCTATTACTGGCAAATTCCCTAAGAGATTTAAGAACCCAAAATGTTGGTAGAGGATACATATTGACATTCTATTTTAAAATATACAGTATGTGAATCCTCATCTTCTAAAACAACCCATTCCATTTAAAATTGAAATGCAAAATGCTTGTGTGTATATACAGTACTATGTGTATATATATATATATATATATATCCAGTACTGTGTGTGTGTGTGTGTGTGTGTGTGTGTGTGTGTGTGTGTGTGTGTATTGTATCATGACATATATGTGTGTTCGTAAAACGTAAAGTTAAAATTT
>BLSH010237228.1:1129164-1156136 GCA_018402905.1 Glandirana rugosa | reverse complement strand
GTAGACTTGGTTTATGCAAATAGAACCAGAGTAGTCTGGTGTCCTGTACCAAGGTCATTAGGTACAGGAATCAGACGAACAGAAGTCTTTTGACAAACCTCCGAAAAAACATGTAGTAGAAATCTTCTCCGAAGGAAGACCCTGCTGTCGGTACGTCTGGTTAAAATTTCGTCACACGTAGCCAAGACCATACAGCAGTTTAACAGGACAGGTTCCACTCAGAACAGGCTTCTCCATGGTCGTCCAAAAGGAGTTGAGTGCACATACTCAGCATCATATCCAGAGGTTGTCTTTGGGAAATAGAAGTGCTGCCAGCATTGCTGCAGAGGTTGAAGGAGTGGTGGGGTCAGCCTGTCAGTGCTCAGACCATACGCCGCACACTGCTTTAAAATTGGTCTGCATGGCTGTCGTCCCAGAAGGAAGCCTCTTCTAAAGATGATGTACAAAAAAGCCTCCAAACAGTTTTCTGAAGACAAGCAGACTAAGGACATGGATTACTGGAACCATGTCCTGTGGTCTGATGAGACCAAGATAAACGTATTTGGTTCAGATGGTGTCAAGCATGTGTGGCAGCAGTCAGGTGAGGAGTACAAAGACAAGTGTGTCTTGCCTACAGTCAAGCATGGTGGTGGCAGTGTCATGGTCTGGGGCTGCATGAATGCAGCTGGCACTGGAGAGCTACAGTTCATTGAGGGAACCATGAATGCCAACATGTAATGTGACATACTGAAGCAGAGTATGATCCCCCTCCCTTCAGAGACTGGGCCACAGAGCAGTATTCCAACATGATAATGACCCCAAACACACATCCAAGACGACCACTGCCTTGCTAAAGAAGCTGAGGGTAAAGGTGATGGACTGGCCAAGCATGTCTCCAGACCTAAAACCTATTGAGCATCTGTGGGGCATCCTCAAACGGAAGGTGGAGGAGTGCAGGCTCCGTGATGTCGTCATGAAGCAGTGGAAGAGGACAACTTGTGAAGCGCTGGTGAACTCCATGCCCAAGAGGGTTAAGGTAGTGATGGAAAATAATGGTGGCCACACAAAATATTGACACTTTGGGCCCAATTTGGACATTCTCACTTAGGGGTGTACTCACTTTTGTTGCCAGCTAAGCATCCGAGGCTACCACTGGGAGAGAGGGGAAGCACACACCCACTGGCGCATAGCTGAGCGGCGGACTGATCCCCGCAGCACGGAGACAATTTTGAGACCGCTCTCCAAAGAAACGGAGGACGCGAGGACCCACTCCACCTGCCTGGAATGCCCGGCAGCTGCCGCTGCTTTCAACTATATTCCCAGTCACGGTAACCGTGGATTTCTCTCCCATGCAGGGGAGTCTTTACCCAAACTTTACCATTGGAGACTTGGTGATACAAGCGGGCTGTCTGTGATAAACGCTGACCCAGTCTCACCGCAGCTGGAGTGCATTTCTCTTATAGGCTTTGCTTTACTCTGAACCAACACCCAGAAGTACTGTTTACAAGTGATTAATCCTTGATACTTCTTCATAGACTGTATGGGCTCATTTTATCAAAGATGTGGCTATTTTCTTGAATTCTGCGTTTACATAAGTTCACAGGATCTGTTAATGGAGTTGTCCGAGGTCACCAGTGCTTGTGTATAGCCGCGCAGGAGCTGACATAGCAGGTGTTTCCGGTCATTAACTCCAACCTGACCCAGAGCCTTGCCACACTATTTATTGTACACTGTTTACCAATGATTGTACATCGTAGATAATGTGGGTGAATTAGGGGTTGTGTTGGGCAGGGGCAACGTTGTCCTTTTTAAAATTTTAATTGTGCAGTCTGCTCATTATCGTGTGTTTTTTTCAATTGTTCCAATAAAGTTTTTTTTTTCTGTTAATGTGGAGAAGACCGCTGCTTGCCCTTCCAAAAGAAAAACCCTTCAGAACACTCTCTGGATCCTTTCCTCCCTTATTCTTGTTCTCTTTAGCCATCGAATTGTTCTGGGGAGTATTGGAGTAGGGCACCACCCATATGGGTGAGTGGGCACTCCCTTAGGCACTGTAGCTGTGGCATTTGCTCAGTGCTCCTGTCCCTTGGCTGTACTTCTGATCCTTTTTTCTAGGTTTAGACATTAATGGCTGTGTAAAAACACAAGGAGACAATGGCGCACTGGCCTAGCGCATTATCCTCAGATGTACATTTGTTTAAAAAGATATAAAAACATACAAACAAGCTTGTAAAACAGGCATAAAATGCATAGCACAATGCTACGTATCCATGGTCGCATGTTTTGCTGGGATGATGTCCCACACAGACTGGCTGACGCGTTTCGAGGTCAAACCTCTTCTTCAGAGCCACTAATGGCTGTGTGTTGAGTTATTTTGAGGGGACAGCAAATTTACACTGTTATACAAGCTGTACACTCACTACTTTACATTGTAGCAAAGTGTCATTTCTTCAGTGTTGTCACATGAAAAGATAGAATAATATATTTACAAAAATGCGAGGGGTGTATGCACTTTTGGGAGATACTGTACTGTCAAAAGTATTGGGAAGCCTGTCTTAGTCCGTAGGGTTCAATATTGCGTTGGCCCACCCTTTTCAGCTATAACAGCTTCAACTCCTCTGGGAAGGCTGTCCACAAGGTTTAGGAGTGTCTATGGGAATGTTTGACCATTCTTCCAGAAGTGCATTTGTGAGGTCAGGCACTGATGTTGGACAAGAAGGCCTGACTCACAGTCTCCGCTCTAATTCATCCCAAAGGTGTTCTATCGGGTTGAGGTCAGGACTCTGTGTAGGCCAGTCACCTCAAACTCACTCATCCAAGTCTTTATGGACCTTGCTTTGTGCACTGGTCCACATCATTTGGTGGAGGGGGGATTATGGTGTGGAGTTGTTTTTCAAGGGTTGTGCTTGGTCCCTTGGTTCCAGTGAAGGGAACTCCTAAGGCGCCAGCATACCAAGACATTTTGGACAATTTCATGCTCCCAACTTTGTGGAAACAGTTTGGGGATGGCCCCTTCCTGTTCCATCATCACCAGTTTACAAAGCAATGTCCATAAAGACATGGATGAGGGAGTTTGAGGTGGAGGAGCTTGACTGGCCTGCACAGAGTCCTGACCTCAACCTGATAGAACACCTTTGGGATGAATTAGAGCGGAGACTACGAGCCAGGCGTTCTTGTCCAACATCAGTGCCTGACCTCACAAGTGTGCTTCTGGAAGAATGGTCAAAAACTCCCATAGACACTCCTAAACCTTGTGGACAGACTTCCCAGAAGAGTTGAAGCGGTTATAGCTGCAAAGGGTGGGCCAACACAATATTGAACCCTACGGACTAAGACTGGGATGTCATTAAAGTTCATGTGCATATAAAGGCATGTGTCCCAATACTTTTGAAAATATAGTGCATCTCTTAGTACAGGTGCCCTTTAACACTAAAGGAAAGTTGTATTCACTACAGTCTGACTCGCTGAGACCCTGTGATACCCAATACTTACCTAAACCGCACTACCACCTGAATGTCTCCTTGAGCTGAAAGAAAGAGGTGCTACTTGCGGCTATGGGGAACATGCAAAAATTCAACCCCCCCCCCCAACCACTTGCCCTCAGCAAATCAATGCTCCTGCTTAAGCAACCTAAACAGAAGGGGGCAGGACTTATTATTATGCAAATAGTGGCTTTTAGAAAGGCAGCATTCATATAAGATTTCTGGGGCCCTACAGAGGGACCTTAGGTGCACATATAGGCATCTACCAAGGTTACCAAGCCTGGAGTACAGATTTAAAGTGGAAGCTTTGTCACACCATAAAGTCTGCTCGGTGCTCAAGGCCAAATTGCAGACTTGGAAATATACCTTTAACAAGTGCAGCACATCTAATACTGGCGTGGTGTTTATTACCACTTCCCTGGGGTTAAAGCCTCTTGCCACGTGCTACATAAGTAATAAAACATCCTGTAGCCAATAAATATATCACAGTTATTAATTAGTTCAATAGTGAACAGGCATTCAGCGTCACAGTGAGACCCTTACTGGACAACAGGCCTAGGAGTAGTTGATGCAAGTCTACTAGAGATAATGCATAGATACTACAACAGTGATGTGGTGATGGACCCAACAGTAAGCCAAAGTCTGGTACACAGTCAGGTACCAGAGGGAGCTTTAATATGTCAATGTGCCTTACTGTGATAACCTTCAGAATGACTGCAGGAGAAACTAAGTGGGGTGCTTCAGGATCTGCCTACCCAGAACTATGTTAAATTCTTCTGGAATTTGTGGATGGGGGGACAACTGCACCAGAACTCCTGACTGCATATTAGCCTTTTGGGATGCCTTAAGAGGCTCAAACACAACATGCAGCTTAGATATGCAGCTCATACACAAGAAGGGATGTAGACGCAATCTGATGAAAGAAGTGAGAGTAGAAATTCATCAAAATATTTCATAAATGGTTCCAGGCAGTTCTGTGATCTCGGTGCACTATCCCCGACAACCACAGAAGTGAAGTATTGCTCAACAACTCCCACTCTTGCATATGAATAAAAGAACGGCCAATTAGTTATCACCTCTACAGAGGCCAAAAGTCGCATCTCACCCAACTGACTCACACTGGCATCAGATGAGCAGGATAAGCCAGAGAGAGCAGTGAGTCATCTCTATACATCCTCATGGGATCAGCTGGAACCATCACATACCCACACCCAGAAATCAATTTCCAACAGTTTCTGCAGCCAACCCAGTTTCTGCCAGCAGAAGTTTTAATACCACAGGCACTTGCAAATAGTTCATAAGGAAGCCTCCACAATCCTAATTATTTAAAGGGTAACTCCACTTTCGTGGGGGAAAAAAATAGCAAATAAAGAAAAAATAATATAACACGTACAATTGCGATACAAGTATTATTGTATTTGAATTTTACTAAAAATTACCTTTCCTTTTCAATCTGCAGTCACTGTAATTTTCAAAAAAAAGCCATGCAATATGGCTACCTGGAGTTGTTCTGTACACAGAATGTGTACTGGCCACTCCCCAGAAACATCATTTCCTGCTTGTGTGATTGACTCAACAATTTTCCCAGAAGTCTGCCTAAGATACAAGTCAGATTTCAGGCATCTCCTGCAACAAAAATGTCATTTTTGGTGAGATACTTCCAATAGGAACACATCTAAAGGGATGCAGGGCCAGCAGATTTCCTCATTAGTGCTCTGCTGCTGCCACAGCTGACTGATAATTATGAAACCACTCCCATTAGACTCACTCAGCAGAGAGGCACAGAGGAACAAACAGGGATTTCTTCAGAATAACAAATGGTAGGAATCTGTAACAAAGGTTGTTATAATCCTTGCAATGTACATAGATCACCCAGAGGGGAATGTTTTTCTCAACAAAAGTGGAGTTATGCTTTAAGACTAAATAATCAAAATCTTGCACACCTAAGTCAAGACAGGTTCTCGTTAACTGCTTTCAGATGTCAGACTGAGAACATTCCAGCAAAAGATCTTTTTATAAACATGTATGCTTGGATCAGTCAAACATGCATGTTTATGCCTATGGAGGAAGAAATAGGCAAAGTTGGATATCGGGGGTCATAGCAATTTACCTGCTAAATCCAACTTTTCTAATTGTTTCTACTCCCGAGATCCGTCAGAGGATGTCTGAAGGGCCCACAAACACATATTCACTTCCCCAATATGACCAAATGCATGTACCTGCCTATGGATGAGAAAAAGATAGAGTCTGGTTATCAGCGGAGACAATAGTGATTTGTACAAGGAATGCAACTGATCGGATTGTTTCTTCTCCTGAGATTTGTAAGAGTTGGTCTGGGCTTTCCCACAGGCATAGGACCACTTTCCAATATGACTAAAGGAGTGTATATGCCTATGGATAAGGGAAAGGTAGAGTTTATCTGGGAAGACAAGAATGATTTGCCCAAGGAGTCCAACAGATCTGATTGTTTCTTCTCCTGGGGAAGGATATCTGGAGTGCCCACCGACATACAATCACTTCCCAATATGATCACGGAATGGTATGCCATCATATGCCTACAGAAGGCAGAGTTGGGTTATCAGATAGAGCAAGAGCGATTTGCATAAGGAATCCAACTCATCTGATTGTTTCTTCTCCTGAAATCAATTAGAGGATATCTGAAGTGCTCACGCTAGCAAACCAGTCTATCTGGTTAAAGAGTCATTGCTATCAACAGCTCTCCATATACAAATGCCTAATTAGGACCAGGAAAGATACCCATATTAAAAATAATTTAAAAGTAATATAAAACAGGTGTGCACCATTATATTTAGTAAACATGTAATGAAATTCCACATATATCACTTTAATAAATACCTGCATTAATTCATTCCAATATTCAGGAGTGCAACAAATGCAGAAAAGTAAGAATGTCTTAGTTAGACAAAATCACCTTCAACAGCAAATATCCCACATTCACATAAGTAATAGGGATCTCTGAGACTGCCTCCAAACCTATACAACTGCAAAAAATATCCCGTCATCTGAAGGCCAATACTGGTGAAATTGTACTTTTTCTATGTCTATTTCCTCCCCATGCACAGCTCTATATAGGTCCAGATATGTGAACAATCATTCTGCCATTCCTCAAGTACAAGTCTATGGGCAGCTGTCTTTGTGTTCTCAGACATATGTCACCATGACAGAGTGAGATAAATTGCTGAAAATATTTATATGAATCTCCTATATTTTTGTCATTCCAATCAGAGCTCACATATGTAGAACATGTTACATCCCTCCATGACCTGAAAACTAGTATGACGGTTACATCGCTCCCCGGAAAAACAAATGCTTGCGGATATGCAATGGTGTGACTATGGGACCTCTAATGATCTATGGTAACAGTCCCTCTGATTCATAGTCAATATCCTGTGTTTGCTTAGTAGATGGTTCAATTTGACAGAAATGCTTTTATGGTGTGTTTAGAACACTATTAATAATCCCAAACAAGATCCATACTGACATCCATATAGTGCGTATGGTTGCAAGAAGTGACAGTTGTGTAGGCCTAACACACATGGACAAGGACTAGTAGGCCAGGTGTTTAGGTCACAGTACCTTCATTACATACACAATGGTCCACACCTGTCTATGTGTAATGCTTTTTTTTTATACAATCTTTAAATTAAAAGTGTTTTACAGTGTGTTTCAAAACAGATCAAATATGAGCAAAAAAAGGCAAATAGTAACATAGAAACGGAAAAGCAATAAACAAAAGTAGCCACCAGCATCTACATCTCTGAAAGGCAATATTGTTATCCGTGAGCTATAATGTCATCATTCCAAACTGATGTAGGTCCCCCTGTGTCCCGGACAATCGGTCCCTATGGTCTCTCCTCCTGCCAAAAGGAGAGGTGGGGGGACCCTGCTAACTGCAAACAAAATCTTGACCGACACAGAGCTCACTATGTATTTGTTATCCTGACGACATTGATGACTAGAAGTAGTTTGGATTCCCATTTAATGTTCACCCAAAGAGAAAACACTATGTTCACACCTGATTCGATGACCGAGCAGACATAACAGTCAGAAAGTTGTCGCCCAGAGGGTCCCAGTTAGCCAGGACTAGCTGTTTAAATTTAGGATCAGCCAAAGCCAACAAGGCCATATCCAAACTAGATGAAACTGCGGACATCCCTGAAATATGTTTTTTCCAAGATGCCCAGGTGGAGTCGAACCTCTTTTGTGTACCTCTACAATTGGCGAGCCACTCTTCTGCTTCCATGATCTCCCTCACCTTCCCCAACCACTCCGCTTCACTTGGAGTGCGCAAGCTTTTCCAATAAATTGGAATTAAGCACCTAGCCGCATTGAGGAGGTGAAGGAAGTGCTTCGGCGAGTCCGGCATGTCCACACCAACACCTTCAGAGATGTGTTCACCAACCATGTACCAAAAGGGCTTCAAAACAGGGCAGTCCCACCGTATATGCAAAAGCGTTCCTCAAAAGCCTCCAGCACAAATCGGAGGCCATGGGATAGATCCTAGCCAAGGTCTCAGGCACCCTGTACCACCTTGAAAAGTATTTTATAATTATTTTCCAGAGTCTTTGACTCCACCGTGCTCGAATGCATTAATTAATACAAGTGGTTCAGTTGTTCGTCAGTAAACTCGCACTGAAGGTCTCGATCCCTTTCTTGAATATAAATTGGTTTGGGGCTAGGATTAACTGCCTCTAAAAGTTTGTAAAGGACAGAAATCATGTGTGGCTGAGTATCTTGTTCAGCCCACAGGCTTTCAAAGTCCATTAAATTAAATGTTATCTGCGACTCCTGATTAAACAATGCGACAAAATCTGCGAGCTGATGGTACCTCCTAAAGTCAAATGAGAAGCTACCATAGTGTTCCCTAAGAGTGGGGACCAAAGTATGTCCCTGTACAAAGCATGCCAAACTGTGAATAACGTCGCTGGCCCATGTTCCAGGGAGGAACCAAGGATAGCCACTCAATGGAGCCAGCGGCGAGGTTGGGGGGGCCAAGGCAAAGAATTTGTTCATTCTATCCCAAGCTTTCAGGGCGTGGACAGTTAACAGATATATCCACTCTGAAAGGCCTCTGGCCTCAGTTGGAATCCAGGGAGCGTACGCCAGATTGCGATCTGCAATGACCTTCTCCATTTGCACCCACAATTTAGATCCTGTATGAAACCTCCAGTTGCGTATACGTTGTAATGCAATTGCCTGATAGTATTGAGGAATGTTACGTAGACCAAGACCTCCATTTTGTTTAGCCCGCTGCAGAATTGTCAACGCCAGTCTAGGTCTCTTGCCTCTCCACACAAACCGAAGAAAGAAACTACGGAGTTCTTTGAAGAAGCGTGAGGGCAGGGGGATGGGTATCATCTGCAGGAGAAATAGTATACTGGGCAGTATTGCCATTTTGAGGATGTTCGTGTGTCCCATCTCTGTCCCATGACTTCAAGCCTAAGCCAATTTTTTCAGTAGGGGAACGTAATTGTAGGTGTATAGGGTGTCTAGGTTGTCCGTCAGGTGTATGCCAAGGTAACGCATAGATGGCGATGCCCAAGCAAGAGGAAAAGACCACAAAAGGCATAGTGATGGGCAGGATCTCTGCTTTGGAGTAATTAATCCGGAAGTTAGATACCCGATCTGGATCTTGAGGCCTCTCAGTCATCTGCGGCACGTGAAGCCCCTTGAGATGAGCGCTTGCGGCCTCTGAAGCGTCGCTTGGGTCTTGCCTGGCGACAAGTATGTGATGCCGGCAGAGGAGGCACAGCCACAGAATGGCGCCAGTCAGGGAAAAACCACAGGTTCCAGACCCAGGTGACAAAGAATGTGAGAGGGGTCATCCTTCGTACGCAATGTTGCAGTCTTGCCATCTCATTCAGCTTGAAGGTGGAATGGGAATCCTCAGCGATAGGTTGCGTCAGCTGCCCTCATAGCTTCCAGGAGAGGGTGAAGAGTGCTACGTTGCATCAGTGTGCAGAGAGACAAGTCTTAGTAGATAAAAAAAAGTGGGCACCATTAAAATCAAAACAAGGGCGCTTACGCATACGTTGCATGATTTGTTCCTTTACCGCAAACTTATGCAGCTTACAATTTATATCTCTGGGATTTGCAGCATCCTGCGAGGGCGGTCTGAGGGCCCTATGCGCTCTGTTGATTTCAGTGGATTTGGTGGGAGATAAATCCAGGATCTCTCTGAATATTCCTTGCAAAGTTGGGACAAGGTCTTTGGCGGCCGTTGCCTCGGGTAACCCACTCATGCGGATGTTAGAACGGCAACTACGATTTTCATATTCATCGAGCTGGCACACCTGGGCTTCAATCTGCTGATCCTGCGCCATACACTTGTCTCTGAGCTGAATCATTGTGGGGAGCAAGTCCTCGAACCTTTGTTCCAGTGTCTCCATTCTATTGCCCAATTGAGTGGTATCTGTCTTAAGTTGTTCAATATCCTGTGTCAGGGCCTTCTCCACCCTGCAGGCAAACCACTCCAGATCCTCCCTGGTAGGGAGAGACCAGATATGCTGCCGCAGCTCCCTGTCTCCATGCAGCTCTGCAATGTCCAGGTACTGATCTTGTGAGACCGAGGAGCAAGGGGATGTCGGGGGGGCCATGTCACTCACCACCCTCTGCGATGCGATAGGGGAGACATCTGGCTGCAGTGAGTAGTTGGCCGCGGGAGGAGCTTCCTTACCTTTACCGCGGCCGGGCGCCATCTTGGAAGCTCCACCACGCGTCTGCCCTCGGTCAGTGAAGAAAGAGTTTATGGAGCCCTGCCTGTGCTTTGCAGAGCTCCAGGGCTGCAAGTATGCCCTGCGGCGTTGTGACATCCTGCTGTGTGCCTGTTAGCAGTGCTACGGTCCCCGGTACTTCCCAAAGTAGCAGCGGTCAGTGAGGTGCTATGGAGCCGAGCTTCCTCACGTGATCATGTCCAAGCTACGCCCCCATCTTTAATGTTTTTAATAACCACACCTTTTATCGTGGTAATAAATAATTTCGGATGTATGACATTTTGGTAAGAGCTTTTGATAATCATAACCTCTTAACCAAGTCAACTGCTAGCAAACATTGACATTTCAAACTTCGCACGGCTCAGCAAGGTACACATCAACTTTTACCAAACTATTTATCACAGTAAAAAGAAAAAGTTTTTTTTACTAAAATGTTGCCTCAGAACCCCCTAAAGCCCAGGCCACATGCTTTCAGGAGCATTGGACACGATTCACATCATTAGAGACTGCAGACCGACAAGACAAGTCAGTCACAACAACTATTTCAATCTGCTAGATTTCCCATCATGTTTTTCAGCCAACAAGTCATGACCCATTAGGATTAAAATATGGGTTGTGATTGTCACAAATATTATGACACAGCATATTGCAACAAAAGACTTTACACTGCCAATTCCACACAGTGAGATTACTTCCACCGGCCTGCCAAGACGCCGTCAATGCTGTAACAATTTAATACATAGGGACGGCAAATATCCCTCTTAAACATCTGTCCAGGATTTTACATTTCATTACATAGGTCTTAATGATGGAAAATAAATAGAACCTAGTACACCCATACACTAGGCTTAACAAGCCATATTGCCAATAAACAATTGGATTTATACATCTTATCCATCAGACAGTACAAGTCAGACAAAATCCTTATAGACAAATACATAAATGCCTAGAACAGTACGTAACTGAACACTTAGGCTTACAGTGTATACAATGAAGTCATTTTTATGTGTTTTTAAAGCTAAACCATGGGATTGTTAAAAAACAAAAACAACTCTCTCCTTTTAGGCCCCCCCCCCCCTGCAAGGGTTAAGTCTACGGGCAGAAGGATAAGCTGTAGTATTTACCCGATACTTCACTCCAGAAAGCTTCTGCGCTCTCCTCTTCTCACAGATGCTCAAGGGTGTGGGGGGCCCTCTTTGTCTCAAGTGAAATGCAGAACTAGTGGCCCCCCCAAACATAAGGGTCTCCCATCAGAATCCCCCTTACATCAGGGTGTCCATCAGAATCCCCCTTACATCAGGGTGTCCATCAGAATCCCCCTTACATCAGTGTGTCCATCAGAACCCCCCTTACATCAGGGTGTCCATCAGAACCCCCCTTACATCAGGGTGTCCATCAGAGTCCACCCTAAAATCAGGGTGCCCATCAGTATCCCCCCTTACATCAGGGTCCCCATCAGAATCCCCCCTTACATCAGGGTCCTCATCAGAATGCCCCCTTACATCAGGTTTTCCATCAGAATTCCCCCTTACATCAGGGTCCCCATCAGAATTCCTCCTTACATCAGGGTCCCCATCAGAATCCCCCTTACACACAGTTCCAAACATCTACATTGCGGGGGCAACGACCAACGTGGTCACTTAACTACATCTTCCATCCCAGAGGAATATCTGTCAGCCTTACAAGTCAATATATGGACCGATTTACAGCAAATCAGCTCTAGAATGACCTCTAGAATGGTCACGTGGATCTACCATGACAAAGCACAGCTCTGTTTAATTAGATAAGGCCTCAGAAAGCTGCTTCGGTTACCTTGTTCTGTAGGGAAGGTTTTTTAGGTTAAAGACCGTGTTTACTAACAGCAGAGCGCAGTTATGTCAGAAATGTGGAATCATAACCTGCCAAAGTCAACACATAAAATAGAAGGCCTGTGTTTGTATGGCATTCAGGAACCTGGATGTGCAGCCTCGCGGATCTACAACCACAAAGTAAGGTCACAGGTTCCCGCAAACTATGCCAACACGCCGTCCCTGTGAATACCTGTTATTAAACAAAGTCATGACTCTTTACCTTCAAGCTGGATGAGGCTACTATTTCTGGAAGCATTTATTCAGATTTGTTCAGAAAATGTACCTGCAAGCTATGTTTTACATCATGGCTTTTTACAGTTTTCAAGAACTTAAAATCATATCTGCAGGTGCTCCCTCTAGTGGCTAAATGTATATCAGGCAGTGCAATTACATCTCTGCTGAATAAAGCTAAAATCATACTTCTGTGCTTTGGTGTGTTAAAAGAATTAATAATCTTTGGTGCAACATTTCAGCAACATGCATCCTTTATATGGATAAATGGTGACACCCATCCAATGCAGAACGATAAATGTAGCCTTATTACTATTATGGATGTATGCCATGTGAAATATTTATGTCATTTGGACAGCAAGCAGTAAATGGAGAGGGTTCTGCGGCCTTTATGACCCTCTACTGACAGAGCTGCCAAGAGGCTTTCAGGATGGAACACTCTTCTAAATTGGCAATGGGGCTTGTATACTATATACCTGGGCCTGGTCCCAAATCAATTGCTCTAAACATAAACTTTTAAAAAACATTAACCACATCAGAGTTTAAACTAATATTTTCTTTGAAAACTATTTCACTGTTTTTTGACAAGTTTTCATTCTGTTAGTTGGGCTAAACACACATTTCCAACCAGGATTACAAGACGTATGTAGCATACACTTTGCTGTTCAAACACACCACAGCAGGAAGAGTAATGCTAACCATATACATTAAAGATCTGACTTTACAATCTTCTTTAGGCCTACAAACAGCTATGTCGTGCAAGGGGCTGTGTGACAGCATACATTTTGAAAGGACTGCTTACACCAGCCATTCTCAACCAAGGTTCCTACAGAAGCTGCTAGTTGTTCCTTGAGCTGTGGTTAATTGACCTTTCATCTGATGGTGCCTACATGGTTCCAAGGCCCATGTCACTTGGCAAAACCAGCAGCTTGATACCAATGATCTTTTTAACGAACCACCAACGTATGGGGTATTTTTCCCCATTGTTCCCCAATGAATTGGAATTAGGGTTTTCCCCTAAAAGTAATTTAAAGGTTGCTCTAGTGTAAAAAGATTAAGGATGGCTTAGATCCCCACATGACATTGTTTTAGAAAAACTAGAGAAGATTTTAGAGATTGTACACTCAGAGTGTATGTTTATTTTTTTACTAGTCACAATGCAAGACACGCTTTAAAAAGATAAATAGAGTACAAAAATGCCCAATTACAGGCACCAGAAAAAAATACTCTTGCATTGGGGCCCTTATACCAGCACTGATGGGTTAAATGCTTGTTAAGTCTAGAGGGTGGAGGAATAAGATGTAATAGGGTATTCCTTCCTCTCTACGATGCACTGGCTGGTGGACACATCAAGTACAATATAGGACCAATAGTCCTACATTGTATGAGAAGACATAAAGGGACATGGACATTTTACCCTTGCAGTGTGGGGAGTGTGGAACGAAACCCATTGATTTAGCTGTTTGCCATAACAATTATATTCAAGGCATGGTGTGAATGAAAACAGTCACTATTTGCTTGGGCTTTCAACCAAACTGCCAAGCCACCAAATGGCTAGTGTCATAATTGGTCACATGTGCAGCTCCATGGGAAGTGCAGATCAAACAGAGAAGAAGATGGCAGCTTCCTTGGCTGTAAAGAATAAGAGGGTTTAGTTCCACTTTAAGAAAGTGTATAGTTAAGGGAAACACCACCTTCTAAAAGACCTACCTCCCTAGGTAGGGACCAATGTATACATATTGCAAAACTAGAAAATTTATGGTGTTACTAAAAGCAGTCAATCTGTCATTTGCTTCAAGTGACTCTGTCATGAGAAAAGTATTGGGGCTGCCATTGCTATCCTCTCTTTTTGTCACACATCAATATTCTCCAAGTCCCTGAGCCACAACCAGCATGCAGATCAAGAGATCTGCTTTTGCTTGCCACATGCTAGTTCCAGGTCTGATGCTCAGAAGTCAAAGACAACCAGATGGCGTTCAACAATGGCGTTGTCTCAGTACAAGGTTCCTTGACATATTCTATCCCACAATAGGGAGACAAACTCTGGACTCTGGTTGCTTTAGGTTACACAAACTCTCTCCTTTTTTTATAACACACAAGCTTGTTAATTTGTTCTCAGTAACACAAGGCGAGCAAGTAAAAGAGCGGCAAGCGGAGGCTGGAATACATTACTTGGCATATGCCGCATGCAGCATAGGATAGACCTGGCTTTGATGTTGAATTTTTTCTCCCCTTCTCGCAGCCCTTGATTCACGAGGTTCACCACGTCGTCGGGTGTGACGTCACCCCTGCAGAGACAAAGACATACAGGACATGGGACACATCCTACATTAGCTAAAAGCTTATTCCTGCTTGATGATACTGTAAGACAAGACAGAAACACAACTCTGTAAAGGCTACGTTAATCCTTCCTGCCTGTATAGGCTTCTGCGGCAAAAATGACCATAAGTACCCATCTGGCTGGGCATTAAATTCTATCTAAAGCCACATTTGGTTTTAGTTTTGGATGTAGCAGGGTAGTCATTGACAGCTTTGCCACACATACCTGCTTACGTGGCATTTTGCAATGCTATTTTAGCTGTAATTGACAGCTCATTAGGCTGTCAATTACAAAGCCTGGTCCACCTACCTGATATCACTGAGGATGGTGGCATGCTATGCAGAAGAATCCCACCTATATGCCTTACTTTCCTAAAGGCACAGTGTTTGGAGAAGATCTGCAATCTGAAATGCATGCAAATATTTAACAGATTCCTCCACCCATACTATACAGTCCCTGCAGCTGATTGGATGCATTTGCTGCTCAACTGACAATATTCAATCTGGGTCTTTAATCTTCCAATAGAAGAATGTCAGGTGGGAAAGTGGAAAAATGGTGCTGGACCTGTAAGGTTATCTTAATGGTATTGATATGTTATATAACACATTGATAATGATGTAGGTGAACAGTTTCCCAGACAGGTGATTCTATACCCTTGAGAATCCCCCTGGTCTCCTTGGCTTGTAGTGTAATGTAACAAAGATGTCAAATGAAGCGCCACACCACTATTTAAAGATCCAGTTACTAGAGATCAGGGGAACATTCAGGGGTCCATCACCATGCCCTTCATCAAGACTTTAGATTGGAAACAATATAAATGGACTAGAAGTAAACTAGATCTTTAATTGTATTTCTTCCAGTGTGAGTACAAGCACAAGACTTGCCTGCAACTGGTTTGGGGTGGGAAGGTGTGAAGGCAGAACAGAGCCCCCTGTGAAGCAAAATTTGGCAAATTTTTCATTAGGAACAGACCAAGATTTACATGTATGACCAGCTTAAAACTGCAATGGCCAGTTATTCACTGGCATACTGGTAGCCCAACTCTTGGGAACATGGCACTTAATGTGGAAAAGGTTGCTGATCCCTGCAACAGAGGATTGTTAACATGTCTTGAGCTACTTCTTGCTATCTGTTACCTGTTGGGGAAATTTTACTCAACTATTAGACTGGCTTTAGATTCACTTTAAACATGTTGGAGATTCCTTTGATTAAAGCAGCCCATAGATTATGCATAGGTGGAAAATTGCTTAATTTCCCCATCAACACAGTCATTGTTGATGAGGAAATCCCTCCTGCAGCACTATTGCGTTCTGCCGGCAGGAAGTCTTCCCTGCCGTCAGAAGCTGCTGGCAGTGATCCCATGAAAAAATTCCAACAGGCTGGTTGAACTGGAGTCGATTGATGGATTGACTTCAGTGCAAATAGCCTGCCCATAGATGGATCAAATCTCGGCCGGTCCCTGCTGAACTGGATGAGATTCGATACATCTATGGCCTCCTTAGAGGTGTATCCTGCAATTTTTATGATGCAGATATTGAGATGCTCATTCATGCTTCGCATATTTAAAATCATGAAGCAGTTATATGTATCTAATATGTTCAATATTTTGCTCAATTATGACATCCTTTCATTTCAATTTATCAAATGAACTCACACTGACCCACAGACAGCTTTACTGCCCCTTCCCCTCTGTGTAGGTCCCTAAAATCAAAGTCCCCCTATGGATGTCACTTACTCCTCATGTCCCCATGGGATTGGGTCCACCTTGGAATTAGCAAGGAGATGGGGGCTGTATCTGACCTCCACGTACACCACCCCTTCTTTGGCTTTCATCTCTACAAATTCATAGGCCACTCGCTTGATTGCCTCTCTGTCACCCCTAAAGAGGGAAATATGTATGTCAATACAGTTTATTTTACACAGCAGAATATAAGTCAGAAAAAAATAGTGTACAACAAAGTTCTTCCTGCAGGCCACACCTAGGACACATATATATATGGTTTGTGTATCTCAGCTCTCTGCTTCTGGTAAAGGCTTCCCAAATGTCAATATTAAACCACCTTGGCATTCTCTTCCATCTTGAGGACTCTATTGGCGAGATCTCTTAGCCGAGTTCCCGAAGCTGCACACCTGCTTTGCCCACTATGAAAGGCTCCCACCATCCCTGGTTGATTTATTTTTCTATATTATGGAGAATTTAACATGAGGAGCTGGACACATAAAAGCAGGCAAGAACACTAAAAACTCAGAGGTGGTCAGGAATTATGGTAGGATGATCTCTCTTTGTTGGTGTAATCTGGACATGTAAGAAGCAAGGAAAATGACTCATCCCACCAGATTTCACCTATTACTAAAATATCACTTTTGGTGATACTTGCCCTTTAAAGGGGTTGTCTACCCTCAAAACACATTTTTACATACAGATAAGCCTATAATGAGGCTTGCCTGTAGATAAAATGAATATCTCCTAAATCTGTAGGGTTTAGGAGATATTCCACTTGCATGCAGCTGCTGACGTCACGGCGCATGCGCAGTAACGTCCCGGCGAAGGTCCAGCGCCACGGTCTGCCAGAACGATAGACTCCCACGCGCATGCGAACCCGGAAGAATCCCCACAGCGAAGAGGTCCGCTCCCTCTGCGTGCACCGGGCAGCCTTGCGGGAGCTTCGTTCTGAGGTATTTCATAATGAGCTAGTATGCGGTGCATACTAGCTCATTATGCCTTTCCTGTGCAGGTTTTTTTTTGGGGGGGGGGGTAGACAACTGCTTTAAGATATGTGGACTGGTCTAGCTGAATCTATGAAGCTATGACTTCTCTTTTTTTTCTGGAATTCCATCTCAAAGCGGAACTACACTGTAGCTGAACACCACAAGCTAAAAGTGCTATTCAATTAATTTTTATTATTCAAAGCAAACTCCCTCATCCAACCATGTCTCCTTGCTTTATTGTGCCAAGTAATCACTTAGAAAAACACCTCCTAGCATTTCTGGCTGTGGCCATCTTGAGTAAGGGCAGATGATTCATTTAGCATTTAATTCCTGGAATTCATCTGCCCTTAGCTCTGGCATGCAGGCAGTAGGGTGTGCTTAGCTGACAAACGCTCTCATCCCCTCCTGAAGACCCCTGGGGTGTGTGGCATCATTTGCCTAGGCATGCAAAGTAGAACGTAACTAAAATATAAAATAACTGTTTCAAACAAGTAAATATGATATACTTTCCTATCTATTTACTAATGCCAGCAGCATAAGTATTTGAAATAGTCAATTTTGATTGAGAGAGTGAAGGTCTACTTTAAGGGAAATCTGGCCATCTTTGGCTTTCATACTTTTTGAGTCACTGACCCAGAACCAGCATGCATTTAATGAAGTCTGTTGAGAGACAATGAGCCAAAGTATTGAATTCTTTAGAGCAACACAACAGCAAGGCAAATAGCATTAAAAAAGGGAGAGTTTACTAATGTCAGTCTATGTTTTTCCTCAGGTCAGGCACTTTAATAAATGTTATCCTCCTCGCTCAGACGCCTATGCTTCCAGGTCCATAGCAACCCATTACAACTACAGTTGTGTCTTTTTTCACAGCTAAACAGAGGATAAAAGAGTCCTCCCATCCAAACGTCTACTATAGGAACCTCTTCCCTGCCTGCAGCCCCAGCTTAGCACCCTACAGCCAAGTCCTGGAATCTGGAAACATCTGCTTGGCGTCTGACAAAATACGGATCTGGCAGAGCCAGCGGGTGACTCACGCAATGGCAGGCATGTAATGGTTGAATTTGCCCAGAAATTCTGTAAGACTGATAGGTTCTTCATATGATATGATTTCCAGGAGGCCTTCTACCGTATCTGCTGGAAGCTGAATCTGTCTTTTCCTGGACAGAACAAGAGAAGAGCAGGATTTAGGAGAGAAGCAAGACAACGATACACAGCATCATCTTGTTACCCGTACACCCCCCCCCCCCCCCCAGCACTGGTCAGGGAGGCCAAGTGTGAGTTGTTCCTTCCAAAAATTAAATTTTGGACACACTGAGGCTTTTTGTTTCATACCAACAAATAAAAGTCAGCAGGAGACCCCAACTAAATGAAACTTAGGGTGGACTGACTTTTGAAGAGAACCTGTCATTTTGACCATTCACGTACTCTTGCTAGCCTATCCCTCCCTCCCTCCACACTGATACTAACCTTTTCCTACCACTCTCTGTATGACTGCCAGAGTCCTTAAAAACACCCAGTACTTCCAGGGATATGGAAGCACGTGACCCTTTCCTCTTCCTCTAAGTAAATAGACCTTGGGCATGGGCAGTCAAATGCCACAGCTGAATTATCTCACATTTAGGAGGAAGAAGGTCATTAACCCTGTGTAAGTTCTAACACCAGCCATCTCCATCTCTCTCTCCCAGCACTCTCTAACTTCTTCTATTCTTTTCCATCCGCCCTCTGCTCTCTCCTGCTTATCCCCCCCCACAAACACACATGCCCCCCCTATACCTCACATCCCTTTACCTCTCTCCCCCCCCCCTTCCCTTTATTCTTCTCCATCTCTCTCGGACTCTATTTATCTATCTATCTATGAAATTCTGGATTTCCCACAACTTAAAGTGTTACTAAACCCACAACAGTAAAATGAGTCTGTATATGCAGTGTAGCATGATTGTTATACTCACTGTGGAACCTACGGGGTTAATCCTGCATTGTGTATTGCTAGAGAGTTTTTTTTTTGGGAGGGTGCATGCGATCAGCAAAGGGCCAACCAGCACTGTCCAGACAGAAAGTCAGGGGCCTGCAGCCTCATAGGACAGTCAGAGGAGGAGAATGAAAACTCCTCTTACAAGCTTTAACCAGACACTGATAGAAGTCACAAGACTGCTAAATACTGCTGATGAGAAAAAGTGTTTAGCAATTCATTTTTACTAAAATAATTGCATTTCCATATTCTGTGTACTGTGGGAGACCAGATCTAGTGAATGCAGGGCCCTGGGTTTAGTAACACTGTAATCACTGTATATCATTTCATACATTATTTTGATGTATTTTAATTTTGCGAAAATTTATTTGGACAGTATGATAATTACTTTGCAAAATGGAGGATTGTCTCTGGCTTGAAGCTGCCATCCAAGTGGACATGGAGTTCGACCTGCAGAAAACATGAAGAACAACATTAAGAAGATTCATGAACAACATGAAGCTTACAATAAGTCTTTGCCTTCCTGAAGAACGAATTCTAGAAATCAAGCTGTTCCTTCCAGATAGAATAATGCAATACAATGAAGTTGTTTGGAAAGTGAACTCAAACTTTATTGAGTGGTTTTCATGCATTCTCTAGCACAGATGTCAATATCAAACAGCCTAAAGGCCGTCTCTACCTAAAATGAGGATTTTTTCCTTGGCGGCCACCAGTTGGTAGAGCCACCTGCCAGCTTCCTAGATCTCTAGAGATGCCGGTAGTCAGATTTCCTTCCAGTCATTTATGACAGCTGAATTCCCAATGATATGTTTATTCTGCATCATCATACAGAATCTGCTGCAAGAGGGCAAAAGTGTGACTGCATATGAGGGACTGGCATGGGGTTCTGGTGGGTAAATATTACCAATGGATTCCCCAAGCCATACAATAAACTATTATGCATTTCAACTACCTACAAAAAGGCAGACAACTAAAATATCAATTTTGGGTGCTGCAAAACACTAAATAATTTCATATCACAAAAGCACCTGTTCCTACCAGTGACCACACATTAGGTAGTTTTAAGCCCATTTAAATTCACTGAGGTCTGGTACTGCAGGGTAACACTTAAAAGGGACACTCCAGTCCCCAAGAACAATTTGTATAAAAGACAGCTGAGGTGAGGTTCCATAGTCCAGACCACCTGCAGCTCTACCATATGACGTTAAGTGGTAATACTATAAAATTAGCCAAAATCAATGCCCCACCATTGAGGTACTGTGGCCAACACCAACATACAGTGCGCCGGCAATGATAAATATACTATATACAATATTCCAAAGCAAAAACAAAGCCACACTTTCATGCTAAATCATTTTTCCACAGCACTGAAAACCTCTCTTTGCAATCTACAAGTGTAGCGGTTTGACCTCTACCTGGACACTGCCTACATGCCTAGTGTACAAGGTGTGCCTGCTATAAAAGGAGCGATATTACTAAGATAAATTTTCCCAGTGACAGGTTTACTATAACAACAATCAATGATTTTTTTTTAGCAAAGTCAGCACTTCTAACACAAGACCATACCCATGCAATAGTTGAATGCAGGCTTGGTTGTGTGCCGAGAATTGTCAATATTTGCCAACAATCACGCTCTATATTCTCATAGCATGAGACTCTGCGGTGGGGAAGCTACAAGTATTTTACACTAAAATTCCCATTTACAGGGCACTGAATGAGTACTAGCGAGCAGTACTGGACACAAAGGATCGCCATAGGATTTAAGGCGGAGTCATCAAATTTAAATGGTTGACCATTGCAATTGCATTTGGGCAAAGCAATCAGGGCTGAAAAATTAAATACTATAAATCAACTTTAGCCATTTTTTAAACATTTCCTGTCCAGTCGCAAATCTATTGAACGCAACAAGTGAACTGTCGCTCGTCAATGCAGTCCTTTGTTTGTGACAGGTACCCTTTAGCCTCACATTCAGAACAGAACTAGTTAAACCAATTACAAGTGAGGATACATAGCCCTGACATGGCCTTATCTCTGTCCACACACACCAGTCCTGGATGGGATGGGCAGGACAACAAGACACAGCCTGATAAGTATTGATGACTGAGGAAACTGGTGAAATATTTGAAAGATACAAGACAATCCACCCCCTACAATAGTATATACAGGTTAACATAATTAGACATATAATAAAGGCTTTTAAATTGTGCAAATCAGTACGAGGGAGTCTGATGCAGCATTTTCTCCACGAAAAGCATTTCACCCTCTAATCCCCCCTGGTCAATGCGAGATCATTCATGTCTATGGGCCCAATTGTATCTTCATTGATGTGTTTTTAACCTTCTTTATTAAAAAAGCAATGCGGTTTTACACTATGGAGATTCTCTTTTATTTCATGGCTTGATTTACGAAAAAATTTGGAGTTCCTAGCGCTTGTGGTGCCTTGGACTTTTTATCGTTTGAATCCATGGTGGAAGTTTATATGTCGGTACTGAAGAGCTGTGATTGATATTGGAGACACATCTAGGATCTATAGTTCCACCCGGCTGGGTGCCGGTCATTGGTTACATCTACGCACATGTCTTCGCACTTTCTGGTAAGCATTTAGTATAACTGGTGGTGGATTCACACGAGTGGATTGGTATTGATCACCAGTTTATATCCTCATATGATGCTATGAACACAAGATAACCGTTTACCCTTATTCTCCAATCAAAATTCCCTGTCCAAACACGGACACTTCACTATTAATTTTTTGTATTAAGCATGGACACTTTTTTACATTTTGTTTACTGCATAAAGCACGGACACTTTAAATGGACACTGGACCATTCTTTTCACTTATCATTTGAAAAGCAGAACAGATAATCTGCTGTTTACTAATTTTTTTATATATTTTTGGAAAACAGATCAGATACTCATGGTTTACAATCACTTTATGCACTTTAGAGGTTTTATATGAATTTAATCACTATAAGTTCATGTAAAAAAGGAATTTGATTTCTTTCAGCAAGCGCTGCACTATCTTTTAGCATATTATGATGCATTTGCTTGCTGTATACACTACTCTTATACAAGCATAAACCTGTGTACAAAGGCTTAAACCCCATTTTGATGCAAATTGACCACAGTCATATCCCTCCCACCCATATTCATTTTAAGAGAAAAAAAAAAAAAAAAAAAAAAACAACTCTTCCTGTGCCCTATTTTTACTCACCGACATCACATGATCCTCAGCAACACCTATTACAGGACCAAAGGCTGACAATCCTGCAATCTGTGACAGGTCTGTGACCTGCCTTGTGACATCATCACACAGCCACTGGAGTCTTCAGGACCCAGTCAATGGACAAAATAGAAAATGTACACATTACTCTCTGCAGTCCAAAAGAGAGGAGCCTCAGGAACTGGCGCATTTGTGACCACAGATCAAGGTGGGGCATTTAAGTATTTTTTTAAATTGCTGGGCAATTAACTAGAGAGGGATGGAGTATTGTTTAGCAGTGGCAGGGGTCCATAGCTGGACTTCAGTTTTAAGCAAAAATCTTTAACTTTAGTCAAAACTTTTTCCCAAGATAAGCTGAACCTGGAGCTTACATCATCCTTTTCCTGCCACTCTGGACGGGCTAAACACAACAGATCATCCATAAGGCAATATAGGCATTAGACTGGGTCCTTATGAATGTCAGGGGTGCCCAGATACAACCTTCATGCTCCTGCAGTAAACCATAAGGATAGTACAATTGGTCAAAGCTGTACACTTACCGATCACTTCACAAGGGATAATGGACTTGACATTTGGTTGTCTGATGGGGATGCCAGTACAAACAGTGCAAATGGGGTGGCTTCTCTGTGCCTATTGTAAGCTTCATCAAACATCAACAATATACATGGTGAGCGCCAAAGTTGCTTCCTTGGATAGAACCCCATTCTGCTTTCATCCATCTCTGCCCCTGCTTCATATTTTCAGACCTAGTTGAAGTCACAAGTGCCTAAAAGGAGGTTGAAGGTTGCCAACACCTCTCATTGCCCTCTAGTATCTGTGGGCAGCATGTCTGCCACATACAAAAAAAGTTTGAATCAGGTGAGGGCAAAATAAGCCTGAGCACTACTCTATAAAACAGACTATAGATCTTCTTTTGTCTCTTCTCCCAACCACATTGCAACAGACCTTCCCAAATGGCACAAAGATGCTCAGCTTCTTAAAAGACCTTTGGAAATGTGCCCTGGGCCATAACGACCCTGCATTTCCTCCAGTCTGTTGGCCTTTATATAAATCACTGAGGTGCCTGGCAGCAACACAACTGAACCTTCACAAAGCTAAGCATATAAAAGTCAGTCCTGGGCTATCTGCACTTTATTTGTAACAGGACTATGAGCCCAGATCGGTTTACATGGCGAGACGCTTAATCCTGCAGGATATTGAGGTTTAGGGGTCTTCAAATACATTATGGCGTGATTGAAGGACAATCATATTTTTTTTTACTGCAAGCAGACTACATACCCAGAATATGTGTTTATCTCTGTCTCTCTTGCTTCAAAATCATTGGGATTCATGTTGTGTCTAAGCCTGAGCTCATAATGATTGACACACAAAGGAGAGTTCCTATTGGGTTACACAACATTTTTTGGGTGTGTTAGATACAACCATGACTATTAAGGAGATGGAATCAATGGCAGACTTCGTTACCAAAGCACCAAAAGGTCCCATGCGAGAACCTTTTTTTGCCCCCCCCATCTAGGTACTGTACAAATACTACTTCATGATCTATAGAATGATTTGTGCATCATAAAGAGTCCCTTGCCCTGGAAGACAACAGTGGCAAAAGGAGAGATACAAACACCCGACTGGCCCACTAGCTGAAATTCCTTCTAAAGCTTCATGCTCATTAGTGCGACTTGCGATACAAAAGTAGCATGAAAAGTCTTAACCAATTTAGTTCAATGGCACCCGTTACAATCTGCGACTAAAGTCACAGCGGAAAAGGTTCCTGTACTACTTTCATGCAACTTTCTTACGAAAGGAATAAAAAGAAAAATCAAAATAAACAAAATGTTTAACTTTTTACAACTTATAAAAAGATTTTAAAAAATCAACAGAGCCCTACTAGAAAACTAATATTATAATTTTCATATCAATGCGAATGCGATATTCATAGCCTTGATCGTTAGCACAAATAAAAGGAGGATAAAGAAGTATTGGAGATATTGAACATTAATATCCCTTCTATCTTGAAATTTGTTTGGTCCAAATTTGGAAATTCAATAGTAAAAAATGGATTTTATTATAACTTACCGTAAAATCCTTTTCTCTGAGTTCACTGACAGACGCAGCTCTTCATAGCACGTGGGTTTTATGTCGTCCTATCAGGAGTGACTAGGCAAAACAGAAATAAAAGCAACAGGGATAGGCTAGCCCCTCCCAGGGGGCCATCCTCACCTGAGCATAAAACCCCCTGCTGGCCAATGGCATTCAGTTCGTAACAAGCAGTACAAACCTAATCAGAGGGGTGGGAGCTGCGTCTGTCAGTGAACTCAGAGAAAAGGATTTTACGGTAAGTTATAATAAAAATCCCATTTTTCTCTTACGTTCACTGACAGACGCAGCTCTTCATAACACGTGGGGACGTCCGAAAGCTGTGTCAAACTAGAGGGGTGGGTGAAACGACAACAACTGTACCCAACAGAACCCTCTGGGAAGGCGCCAGACGCACCTACACTGCTGCCTGTAAAACTTTGCGGCCGAAACATCAACTTTGTAAAACTTAGAGGCCCAAGTAGCCGCTTTGCACACCGGAGACACCGGAGCTTGGTGTCTGAACGCCCAGGAAGTACTAACTGACCTGGTCGAATGAGCTGTGACCGGAAAAGGGGGGGACCTTGCCCCGAACCTCATACGTCACGGTCTGCCTGATCCATAGGAAATGGTAGCTGACAAGGCTGCCGAGCCCTTTTTGGAGCCCTCGGGCAACACAAACAATGAGTCAGACTTCCGAAAGGAAGCTGTAGCACTCAAATACACCCTCCTCACCACATCCAAAGAATGCAACTCCAATTCCTTAGGATGTTTGGGGCGAGGGCACAATGAGGGAAGGACAATATCCTCATTCAAATGAAAAGAGGAGACCACCTTTGGAAGGAAAGAAGGTGTAAGTCATAGCACAGCCTTGTCCTTATGAAGAATCAAGTACGGGGACTTGCAGGACAAGGCAGCCAATTCAGATACCCGCCGCGCGGATGTGACAGCCACTAAGAAGGCTACCTTCTGCGACAAGAGAGACAAGGGAATGTCCCTAATCTGCTCATATGGTGGTCTCTGAAGCACAGAGAGCACCAGATTTAAGTCCCACGGCGCCAGGGGCGGCCGAAACTGGGGAGCCACATGCCGTACCCCCTGTACAAATGTACAAATCAGCGAATGGGAAGCCAAAGGACGCTGAAAAAAGGACTGCCAAGGCCGAAATCTGACCCTTGAGAGTACAAGGCCAGGCTTTTGTCAAGGCCCTGCTGCAGAAAAGTCAGCACCCTGGACACCACATAAGAGCGGGGGTTCCAACCCCCCGCCTCACACCACATAACATAGGCCTTCCAGGTCCTGTGATAAATCTTGCTCGAAGTGCACTTACACGCCTTAAGCATAGTAGGGATCACTGAGTCAGCGACTCCCCGATCCCTCAGCACCTGGGACTCAATAGCCAAGCCGTCAAAGCCAGCGAGGGTAAAGCAGGGTGCAAGATGGGACCTTGAGACAGCAGGTCTTCGCGAAGCGGAAGTCGCCAAGGGCGTCCGCCACCATCCGAACCAGATCAGCGTACCAAGTGCGCCGAGGCCAATCGGGAGCCACCAGGATCGCCGAAATTCCTTCCGCCTCTATCCTGCGCAGAACCCGTGGCAACAGCTTCAGAGGAGGGAAGACATAGCAGCCGATACCGACCCCAAGGAGCCACCAGCGCGTCCGTGGCAACCGCCAACAGATCTCTTGTTCTGCACACAAAGGTCTTCACCTTGTGATTGAACCTGGACGCCATGAGGTCCACCTCTGGTGTGCCCCACTTGCGGCAAATCTGGCAAAACACTTCCGGATGCAGGGACCATTCCCCTCGGTCCAAAGTTTGGCGGCTGAGAAAGTCCGCCTGCCAGTTTTCCACTCCCGGGAATGTAAATGGCGGAGATCGCTGGAACATGACGTTCCGCCCAGTGGAGAATCAGAGCAGCCTCCGCAGCCACTGCAGAACTTTTTGTCCCGCCTTGATGGTTCACATATGCCACGGCCGTGGCATTGTCCGACTGAACCCGGACAGGGAGACCCTGCAGCCTTATCGACCAACGGGACAAGCAGAGCCTGATCGCTCTCAGTTCCAACACATTTATCGGAAGACGAGCTTCCTGAGCCGACCACCGGCCCTGGGCAGACAACCGACCCAGCACCCCTCCCCAGCCTGACAGGCTGGCATCCATCGTTATTATCGACCAGTTGAGGGGAAGAAAGGATTTCCCTAGCGTTAGAGCTGGGGCCTGAAGCCACCAAGTCAATGAACCCCGGGTCTGATGATCCAAGCAGATCAGTTTGTCCAGGGATAGAGGAGATTTGTCCCATTGCTACAGAATCGCCTTCTGTAGGAGCAGAGTGTGGCTCTGGGTGTATGGTATTACATCGAAGGAAGATACCATGAACCCCAACACCCTCATGCATAGGGACCTGTT
>BLSH010237228.1:1104060-1116693 GCA_018402905.1 Glandirana rugosa | reverse complement strand
ACTTTTGCCCAAAAAATATGGGAAAACTTATTGACCCGCGTATAAGCCTAGGGTGTGAAATGCAGCAGCCAGAACACAGGGACAGGGAGCCAGAACACAGAGATTTTAATGCCAGGACACAGGGATTTTAATGCCAGGACACAGGGATTTTAATGCCAGGACACAGGGATTTTAATGTCAGGACACAGAGACTGTAGCCAGAACACATAAGGGATGAGTAAGGTAGTTTTGTTTCACATTAAACAGAGCTGTGCTGCTTCTAAGAGCCGTTCTGTGCTGTGTAAGTGTGATTAAACACATTGGAATGCAGAGAATGCTGAGAGAGAGCTGCAGCTCTTCATGGAGATCAGCTTGTCCCGCCCACGACATCAAGCTGAGAATCTGACACCTCTCTCAGCATTCTCTGCATTCCAATGTGTTTAATCACACTGACAAAGCACAGAACAGCTCTTAGAAGCAGCACGGCTCTGTTTAATGTGAAACTACTCATCACCCACAGACACTGACTCGGGTATAAGTCGAGGGGGGTCTTTTTGAGCACAAAAAATGTGCTGAAAAACTCGACTTATACCCGAGTATATATGGTATATTGGTTCTCTTTATAAAGGGTACATAAAGAGGTTTTATTTGCGTTATCCCAGATATCCTGCCGCTCCTCAAGTTCTAGTGTTCTTCCCAATATACGTTGCCATTTGAGAATATAACCATGTTTCGGAAAGGACGTTGTTTTAAGAGAGGTCAGTAGGCAATATACATCTGTGATAAGCTGTTGACGTTTGGGGCGATCCCGACATATTCTCTCAAAGGGAGACAAATTGAAAAATAAGAGCTTATCAACAAATGTCTGAGCAAAGTGCTGTATCTGAAGATAAGAGAATAAAGCCAGGAATAGTAAAACATGTTTAGACGGTAACTCAGGAAAAGTAAGCAACGTCCCTGATATGGTGTTTACGATATACTGAAATCGAAAGAGGCCCTTAGCTAATCAAGGGGAAGTTATTCTGTGTACAAGGCTGGAGGGCAAGATTGGGTTGGCTACAAAGGAAACCGTTCAAGAGGCTTTAACCAATAGTTGAAATTTGGCATTGCAATACGACCAAACTGACTTGGTGTGAAGCATAGATGGTAAGAGTTGAGCGCTAGCCTTCAGGTTTCACAAGTTTTAAGTTGCTGGATTTATGATACTTGCTGTCACTGAGGGAAGAGAGCTAGAACTTCTGACAATGTTCTTGGTGGCAACTGCTCCCTCCATTTGTACAGGCATCACAGGAAAATGAAGCAAGAGAGAATCACCTCAATGAGGTCATAGACAGAAATAAAAACCTAAACGAATATTTAGGACATAGCTGACCACATGGTGGCAAGCTGCTTTAAGGAAGAGTTTGCTGGGGCAATGTGGCTGTCTGGAAAGCAGGAATAAAAGACAGGCAATTAATCTTGACACAGGTAGGCGTGATACCAAGGGTTGGGAACCACTGGTGGGCCCAGAAAATTGGTCCGCAGCATTTACCTGGACAGGGGCCCTTGGTCACTAACATCTACCACCTCTTTTGTGTTTTTCTCCTTTCTCGAGTTCCATATAAAAAGACATCACAAATTAAGCAACGTTGACACTTGGAAGAAATGGCTGGAATTCACAAACCAGATGGGTAATATTATTTGTGCCAATAAACAAGATGCTGGAGAAATCCAGCTGGCCTGTATCAGAGGAAAATTAATTACAGCTTGCCTTTACCGAGAACAGCTGGGACTTGATATCATTTGGGGCTGGAGAACAACAGGGAATTTAGCTGTGCAGTTAATTAATCACATGAGAAAGGTTGCATTGAACAGGTCCTGAACACACAACACTTAAAGCGGAGCTCCACCCAAAAGTGGAGTTTTGCTTTAAGGACTCGTCCCCCACTCCTCTGGCACAATTGGCACTTTTGAGGAGGGGGGGGGGGGGGAACAGGTACCCAATTTTGACAGGTACCCGCTTCCCACTACCATTCCAAGCGTCGCAGCAAATTCACAATGCGCAGCGCGACTCACACATGTGCAGTGGGCACCCAGCTGTGAAGCCGCAAGCGGTCACAGCCAGGTGACCATAGTGAAGATGCCGGTGCCGGGGACCAAAGACAGCAGGTGAGACGAACCGGGGTGAGCACACACCGCTGGATCGTGGGACAGGCGAGTGGCTGTTTTTTAAAAAGTCAGCAGCTACAGTTTTTGCTGACTTATTTTTTCACAGGTGGCTGGAACTCCGCTTTAAGCCTCGAAAACAAATGAGAATATCGGATGAATGATCGTTCCGTCTTTTCTATTTTTTTTCATGCTAGTCTCATATCGAAAATAAAGAGGTTACTAAAGTTACGAAAATCCTCAAACAATAGAATACAACTTCAGAAGTGAATTGATGTAATGTGTTGTATTGTAATGTATTCTTTTGTTTCCGAGCATGCGTGGTCTTTGGACAAATACTGTATTGATTAAATGAAAATGACTTGTTCTGGTATCATGCAAGAAAAAAATGTGTGTCCCCTATAATTAAATGCGCTGTCGTGATCGGCTCTCGAAAGCGGTGTACTAACAATCAGAATATCGTACACAGGTCAACTTTCAGGCTGTGTTCATCAACAACATATTTGGCACCAGCTGTGATACTACATTCACATCATCTGGAGGGACTATGCCTAAATGGGAACCAAATCCCTCTCTCTCTCTTGGGTTTAGCTGGGGTCATATTTATGGTGTACATACAAGATCCAGGGTGTGAACGACTTGTTCTTAGACCTAATATTTTGTGTTGAGAGGTATCCCTTTTTCCCTCCATCTTTAAAAGTTGGGAGGTATGAGTATGGGTATATCAAGTAAAAAGTGGAGACATGTATTTTATAGAAATGTTGGAGTTTTGTGCCACATCAATGACTTGTCACCTGACATTTCGCACTGGCACCGACTTTGGTGAGTCAAATTACAAGGCCTCCATTGATGCATCTACAGCCAGGTTGGAATACCTTGGCACTTTCATACACAAGGTTTGTGAGCATGACAGCCTCTACACATTACAAACACATCATTACACATTTTGTGGTGATAGAAGTAACCGTTAATCAGAGTCAAAGCCAGAACCGCCCTTCCACCCCGCACAGCCAAGTCTTCTGGCACCAATTACTAACCCCCCTAGCATTTGCTTGAAAAACTGCTAGGAGTTCTACCACGACCCTAAAATTACATGCTCTGGATCCTTTCCCACTCCATCCTAATCAGATTGAGCATTTCCAGCACAAACAATGACAACTAGCCCACTGGGACTTGCTAACTTTCCATTAGAGGAATTAAAAAAAACAACCTCTTAGGGGCTAAGTATGGACTTCGTGGTCAAACTCTTCTTAGAAATAAAACATACAAAAATAATCTGGATTCCCCAGTGTATCCCTATATGGCATAACTTCAGAATAGCTCAGATCCTTCAGTACTGGCAATAAGAAAGGACTATGCAATAAACACTGGGATACAAACAGTAAGGGTATAAAAAATCATTACAAGCAAACCTCATGAAAGAAATCTTCATATTTACTCTGAGATTAGTGAAAGGATATCACCAGTATTCTAGTACATGCAAGACCCCATTTTTAAAGTAATGCGTCGGCCCGAAATGTTGGCTTGGATATCCTTCTGCTGATGGCCATGATGTCATTCGTCTGGTTCACAACAAAATCTTGGTACTAGGGGGAATTATGTTAGCTGCACAGTCTGAGGCTAATATTATATTTCCAATGGAACATTTTCATGTTACTTCCAGGTTCCTCTCTTATTCATAGTAAATCTGCTGGAAAACCTAGCTAGAGTTTTAAAGGGGTGTTCTATGTACTACTGGTTGCACAATACAGTTCATACGCCTATTAATTGTTGATTGGCCCAGGACCGTCACAAGGGCAAGGATGAGGGCGAGACTTTCCTTCCAAAGGCCAGCCCAGACCTTAGATTGAACTTGATTAGTTGGGCTGCAGATGCGATTGTCTTGATAACTGACTTCACAGGGAGTCTCACAATCCCATGGGTAGAACCAGGCACTTGGCCTACAGAGAGAGAACATGTGACAGCAGCCTTGCGATAACAAAGCTATTGTGGAGCTTGATCAGGGCTCTCCAAACTTTCTAAACAAGGGGCCAATTTACTGTCCTTCAGACTTTAGGGGGCCGGACTGGCCATTGGGAGTAGAAAATGTCCTGGTGTCAGGGGGAATAAACAATGCCACAGCTTTAGTAAAAGGAATAGTGCCTCATCATTGGTGTAGGTGGAATTAGTACCCCATTTTTGGGGTCAGTGGAAGCAATTGGTGCCCAGTCTATGGTGTCAGTGGGAGGAATAGTACCCTATTGTTGGTATCATTTGGGAGGAATTAATGCCCCATCTACAGTGTTAGTGGGAGGAATAGTACTCCATTGTTGGTATCAGTGGGAGGAAGGGTGCCCATCATTGGTATCAGTGTGAGGAATAGTGCTCCATTGTTGTGTCAGTGGCAAGAATAATGCCCCTATTGTGCCCCAAGGGCCAGATAAAGGAAAGCAAAGGGCCGCATCAAGCCCCTGGGCAGCAGTTTGGAGACCACTGAGCTAAACAGAAGATCCATTTTCCTCTCAGGTAGGAACTTGAACTGTATAGTAAGTAACAAAGACACTAGGATGTATTTGTGTGTTTTGTTTGGAAACCCTGCATAGGTTTCTTTGATGCTGCAAATGTAAAAAAGTTGGCTGTGGCCACTCTGTACCCCAAACTGCTTTGTGGACTCTCTACGAATACACAACCCCTTTAGGCCATTCTACTTCGTAGCACAACTCTACTACTTTTACCTACATATTATTCAGCAATTAGTATCTAAACAATAGTATAATAGGTTAATGTCACCCGTTTCAGATGCTCATTAGTTCTGCAGGGGTGTAGGCGGCTTTAGAAATCAGATTTTTGCTTATTTAAGCTATTTTCTCCGATGGACTATGATCCATTTTTTTTTTATTCAAACACCCATTAAGGAATGCTGAATTGTAAGAAAAGAGAACACACTGGAAGATTTGTTATCAAGCAAGACCTTGAGAAGCCAAAGGGTAATTGATTGCTGTGCACACAATAGAGTTTTATTGATTGAACATGCCACTATTTAATCTGTATTTAAATGCTTTTCCTTTTACCATTCCTTAGCTTACAGCATTTCTAAGGGTTACTAAACATACGTATGATACGCCAGTCTGAAACCATGTGCCTTAACTTTATCATAAAAAAATGACTGGATTTATTTCTGTGAACTTTTATTTTTTAACTCAAGTGTCTTAAACATAAGTATTAGCTTGTATGCATAGAAAAACAAAGGGGTGGGGGACTAAAGAAGTCACTCCAGCTTTCTAACATGTCTCTATCTTAAAGTAAATCCATGTTCTGCCCATGCAGGGCATGTTCAGGGGCAGGGCGAGGCAGGGCGGGGCAGCTCTCTTCATCCCCAAGCAGAATATACCTGCTCCCTTTCCCTCAAACAGTAAGCAAAGAAAAACAGTCCTGTGTAAGCTCAAGTAGGAGCTTACACCTGGATAATCTCCCTGCCCCATGTGACAGTCCTGGGACAAACAAGCTCAGGACTTGTCACATGGGCCAAGTTACATAGTTCTCTTCTGAAGGCCTCTTGGGGGTCTATGCTTTATTGTGAACCGGTTGCTTTACCCTGCATGGGAAAAGTGCAACCTCCTATTAAATAAGTCCTAAGAGCTTGATTTTAAATTACAGCTTGTGTGCAGGGGATGATTTACAGAAGACACTTAAAAAAAATCTACCATGTTGATCACAGGCATGAAATAAAGCTGCACTGGCATGCCAGCAGGGACAATATATGCATGGAGTTTGTTTGTGCTTAGCATGGTTGCAGAATATGCTTAGATTGCCCCCAATACATACACTGATCAGCCATCATTTTATAGCCACCCACCTAATATTGAGAAGGTCCCCCATTTGCATCCAAAATAGCCCTGGCTCGTTGAGGCATGGACTCCACTAGACCTCTGAAGTTGTAAGATGGGGCCTTCATAGATCAGACTTGTTTTTCCAGCACATCACACAGATACTCGATTGGATTAAGATCTGGAGAATATGAGGGCCAAGTCAAATCCTCAAACTCACTGTTGTGTTCCTCAAACCATTCTTGAATTCATCAGACCAGGCCACCTTCTTCCATTGTTCCATTCCAGTTCTGATGCTCATGTTCCCATTGTAGATGTTTTTGGCTGTGGACACAGGTCAGCATTGGCACCTTGACTGATCTGCGGCTAGGCAGGCCCATACAAAACCGCAATGCCCATTTTTTTGCTTTCAACACATCAACTTCATGGATAACATGTTCACTTGCTGCCTAATATACAGGTATCCCCCACACTTTCAGATGTCATTGTAAGGAGATAATCAATGTTACCGGCTTAACCTGTCTGTGGTAAAAAAAATGTATGGTTAATCGGTGTTTGACCTAGTAAGACACCAGACTGTGAGCTTGTTGAAGGGGATAGACTGATACAACTGCTTCTACATTCTCTGGAAATTGTCGGTGTGACAAATATGGGTGATAAAAATAAGTCTAGAGGTGAATGCGGTCAGTCAAGTGGTTAGGAAACTGTTCTATGGAGGGCAAGGATTACACATTTCTACAGAATATACCAGAGTACGGAAAAAGGTCCAAAAGAAGTTAGTTGCCAGCATTTTTTATTTATGATCATTATTGACCACGTTCTCCGATCCCCCTTCAATCTTTCACTTGGAGATCTTCCATCCATTTGCAAAGTAATACTAGTAAGGGATCCGCTTGACCTTTTGGCTGATTTGCAAAGCCTCCCGGCCCACTGCAGAGATTCGGTGGAAATGCTACGCCGCATTAACCCTTCTTCCTATTCAATGGCAGAATATCAAACTTAAAGCAAAGTATAGATAATTCATATTAAATCCAGCCAGTGTGTCTCCAGCTGTATCAAAACCTCTTGGCTTACAAAATGAACATAATAACACAGTCTACCCATTCACTGCCTATAGAGTTGTGCAAGAGTAATTTCTCAACATTAAACAGCACCTCCCAATTTTGTTTTCTCCACAGGGGGATTTATTTAGTGATCATTCCCATCTGTTTACAGGCTACAAAAGGATACAAGCCAAGTTGGAGATTCGAGTCATGGTGGGCAGATCTCAGCATCTACTATCATTGATGTCCATCATTCTCTGCCACAGATGTCCCCATGTATGTCTGGCCATAAACAGGCATGGTGGTGCCAGACTATACAGTTGCTATGAGGCTCAGCAGACCTTTGTAGGGAGACCACTGCTTCTGCACAGAGAGAAAGGGTCCTCCTTTGCAATATGCTTGCAGGCGACAGGCTTGACCGCTCAGACCGCGACTATGTTCTACAAAAAATGAACTGTACACTTTATGCACTTGGAATTCCTGGTAAAGGGCTAAATGATCAGATGAAATGCATACTGTAGAAAGATTTTACCTGCCAAAGTATTTGCATTTCTGTCCATCCAGCTGATTTAAACTGAATTTCCAGTTGGGTAAATTACATGGACTTTGCAGTAATTCTATACATGGTTTTCATTTTCTCTTATTTGCCACTACTTAATAAAACATACTTTGCTGTACAGATCTCAGTGAGCTTCAAGAACCATGATTAATCCATCAATTTAACAACCACGCATGTAGATCGGCAGGTCTGTAGTGGTAATGGTCACTCACACACTCTACTGAAGAACCGGCCACTCGCATTACCAACTTGTTCTACAACCGCCATTTAAATGCACAATTGCTGGTACTTTATTATGCAATGATTGATAGGTGTTTGGCAACCATAAAGTCTATCACACGTTATAATGAAAGTAGACAAATCTCTTGGATTTACCAACCACTGCGTAGTTCAAGGACCTGCCTAACTGGATAAAATTGATTATAGTTTAGGTAGGTTCCCATGCTGCATAGTTTTGTACTCCAGCTACTGATAGCCTGGAGGAAGGCAACTGTAATGTATAAGGTAAATGTTTCCTAAACTACGAGTGCTCAAAAAAAAAATTCCACCTTCACCAAGGTCTGGAAAGACCAGGGGTACGTTTGAGCACTTGAAGGGGAGGATGTTCTCCGATGGTTGGTGGGAGTTGTTCGAGTATGACCGTGAATGACATGGCTGAAAACTTTGAAATTTCTAGTCTGCATATGGTTGTTCTTCAGCTGATCAAGAAATACTTGGAATCATACACTGCCAATCAGTGACAACATACAACATTATTACAAGTTACTGCTACACAAATCTCCAAACCTTTCCAAATCAAAAAGCAAGGTAGTAGTGGGGCCTATTGCTGTATAGGAGTGTCCTATCGACCGTATAAATGCACAAATTAGATTCCTCCACAAATGACAATGAAATATTCATATATACCTATGGGTGGTACAAAAAGGCTCACGGTGCACGCTGTATGAACCTAGGTATGACATCGAGAGAAAATAAAAATAAATCATACACTGTATTGTGTATCTGAAAGGTGTTTTCATTGATGTATGTACACCATAGAAAAACTACGGGTCTGAGCAAAATTTCTGAAATACCAGAACTTAAATGTCAAGAAGCCAGGCATTTCAACTTTGCACGTTTCTATCATGACAACAAAAATGCCCAGCTATCAGATCAGCTTACCAGTGCCATGAATATGCATCACATCGTTCAAACTATGCCTTCAGCAGTTCCATGTTGCCTGCCAAAATGACCATGTTGACAAGTGCTGTATCTCAACCTCCAGGACCTCTACTGCCCAACTCAAGACAAGCCAACTAACTAGATCTCTGGGCTCCTGGTCTTGCAGTTGCAAGTTTCCATCACTTTATTCAATTCTTAACCTGCTTGTACACCCCCGTTTGTATACCCCTCTACATCTCCTTCTCCACCCCTTTGTCCTTTTCTTCACATGACTTTCTCCACCTCTTTGTACATCCCTCCATACCCCCTTTCTCCACATTTTTTGTATACCTCTTCACATCTTTTTTTGACCTGTTTGTACACTCCAATCCACATCCTTTCTCCACCTCTTTGAACTTCTTTCAACACTCCTTCTCAACCTCTCTTGTACACCCCTCTACTCCCCTTGTCCACCATTTTCTACATCCCTCCACACCTCTTCCCCACCTATTTTTATGTCCCTCCACGCCTCCCTTCGACGCATTTGTACACCCCTTTGCATCTCTTCCCCACCATTTTGTACCTTCCCTTACTCAGCTTTGAGCAGCCCACCCATCATCACCTCTCTTTAACCTGGTACATACATATGTGTTTGACTAAAGAGTTTTCCTGCCAGTTGTAATTGCTGGTCACCACCTACTTTCTCATACATGAGTAATAATAATTGTATAGATCTTAGAGAGCTAAACTGAGCTCAGACTCTAATGTAAGTAGCTCCACCAGCCCCATTTACATGAGCACAGAACTAAAACGGAATGACTGAGGCTCTGGTCCATGGGACGAAAGGTATGACCGACTTTACTAGCACATTATATGTACAATTGTGCTCAAATGTTTGCATACCCCGGTAGAAATCATGAAATGTTGGCATTGATGTTAACCAGTTGACCACTGAGCATTTAAACCCCCTTAATAACCAGACCAATTTTCAGCTTTCAGTGCCCTCACATTTTGAATGACAATTACTCAGTCATGCAACACTGTACCCATATTAGATTTGCACTATAAATAAAAAAAAAAAGACCAAAAATTTGGTTTTAAAAAAAATGCATTTTTGTTCGTTTCTGTTATAAAATTTAGCAAATTAGTAATTTTTCTTTATAAATTTAGGCCAAAATATATACTGCTACAGATCTTTGGTAAAAATAGACCAAATTGGTGTATATTATTTGGTCTGTGTGAAGGTTAGAGTCTCTACAAGCTATGGTGCCAATCACTGAAAATTGATCACACCTAATGTACTGACGGCCCAACTCATTTTTTGATACCCTAACAAACCAGGAAAGAACAAATACCCCCCAAATTACCCCTTTTTTTTGGAAAGTAGACATTCCAAGGTATTTAGTAAGGGGCATGGCAAGTTTTTCTCACGTTGTAATTTTTTTCCCACAATTCTTTTTCTTTTTTCACAAAATTGTCATTTTAACGTGTTATTTCTCTCACATGGCATATGCATACCACAAATTACACCCCAAAACACATTCTGCTACTCCTCCTATGGCAATACACAATGCATGACATTTTTACATAGCATGGCCACATACAGAGGCCCAACATGCAGGGAGCATCATCAGGTGTTCTAGGGACATAAAGTACACAATTATGTGGCACTGTAGAGCACCGCTGGGGCAGAGATATGGCACTGATGGGGCACTGGTATGGCACCACTGGGCACGGATTGGGGCACTGATATGGCACAGATTGGGGCACTGATATGGCATGGATTGGGGCACTGATATGGCACGGATTGGGGAGAATACCTTTAGCAGCCTCATGCTGCAGCTCCTCCATGCTGCAAACCGGACCGGACGCTGGTTTGTTTACATTGATCACTCCATCATTGGACGGAGCAATCACATGGTAAAGGGCCGCTGTCACTGGTCCTTTACCACGATCAGTGACCCGCCGGGTCCCGTGAACCCAGGAGCAAAGGACAGCCCCGTGTGCATGCTATTCTGGGAAGAAGTCACTGTACGTCTTCCCAGAATTAAGCGACCGCACTGTAGCCGTCATTTGGCTATGGCCCGGTCGTCAAGTGGTTAAAAATATGACCGATCATGCCAAAAAACTCTTTTATTTAAGGATAGTGATCATATGAAACCATTATTATCACATAGTAATTTGGCTCCTTTTTAAATTATAATGAGAAGAGAAATCACCCAAATGGCCCTGATCAAAAGTTTACATCCCCTGGAATGTTTGACCTTGGTACAGACACACAAGGTGACACACAGGTTAAAATGGCAATCAGAGGTTGATTTCCCACAACTGTGGCTTATTAAATTGCAATTAGTTTCAGTGTATAAATAGTCAATATGTTTGTAAGCTCTCACATGGATGCACTGAGCAGGCTAGATACTGAGCCATGGGGATCAGAAAAGAACGGTCAAAAGACTTGTGTAACAAGGTAATGGAACATTATAAAGATGGAAAAGGATATAAAAAGATATCCAAAGCCACTAATAAGATAGTCAGTACTGTTCAATCACATTTTAAGAAGTGGAAAATTTGAGGATCTCTTGATACAAGGTCAGGTAGGCCAAGACAGACTGCAGCCACAACAGCAGGAAGAATTGTTAGGTATATAAAGAAAAACCCACAGGTAACCTCAGGAGAAATACAGGCTGCTCTGGAAAAAAAAAGTTGCGGTTGTTTCAAGGAGCACAATACGACAATACATGAACAAAAACGAGCTGCATAGTCAAGTTGCCAGAAAGAAAACTTTACTGCACCAATGTCACAAAAAAGCCAGGTTAAAATATGCCCGACAACACCTTGACACTCCTCGCAGTTTCTGGCACATTATAATCTGGAGTGACAAGGCCAAAATAGAGCTTTATGGTCACAACCATAAGTGCTATGTTTGGAGAGGGGTCAACAAGGCCTATAGCAACAAGAATACTATCCCCACTGTGAAGTATGGTGATGTTTTGGGTGTGTGTGAGCTCTAAAGGCAAGGGGGATCTTGTAAAAATTAATGGGAAGATGAATGCAGCATGTTATTAGAAAATACTTTGCATTCTTCTGCATGAAACCTGCGCATTGGACACTCTTGGACTTTCCAGCACAACAATGACCCTAAGCACAAGGCCAAGTTGAGCCTCCAGTGTGTAACCACTAAAAAAAGATGAAGCCTCTGGAGTGGCCATCACAGTCTCCTGATCTGAATATCATCTGGCACTCTGGGTGGATATCAAACGTGCAGTTCGTTCAAGATGACCAAAGACTGCATGACTTGGAGGCATTTTGCCAAGACAAATGGGCAACTATACCACCTGCAAAAATTTGGGACCTCATACACAACTATTACAAAATACTGCACGCGGTCATTAACTACTTCCCGACCAGCGCCGTAAATAGGCGGCGGTCGGGTTTGAGCGGCTGTACCGGGACATAGCCTGCACCTGCAGGCTATATCTCGGTATCCTTTTTTAGAGCTGGCGGTCGGCTATCCAGGGGTAACGACCGATCCGGCTCGGGAGCCGCTCGGTCGTTACCCCAGGGGGCGGGATGGGACGCCCCCCCTCCCGCCGCTCTTCTCCGGCCTCCCGTCCCACCGGGAGACCGGAGGGACGATCCGGCGCGTCCGCTGGCTGGAAGGAGACCTGACAAAAGCCGTAATCGGCTCCGATCGGGTCTCCTTCGGCAAATTCCGGAAGCGACGTCACAACGTCACTTCCGGTTTACACGGTGGCTAACGGCGCCAAATTTTAAAAAACGACAGTATTCAGAATCGCCGTTTTTGGCGATCTGAATACTGTGAAGTGTAAAGGAGGGATGGGGGGTCTTTTAGACCCCCCGGCCCTCCAAAAAGAGTACCTGTCACCATATATTACTATCACAAGGGATGTTTACATTCCTTGTGATAGCAATAAAAGTGATCAGATTTTTTTTTTTTAAA
>BLSH010237228.1:1081197-1097129 GCA_018402905.1 Glandirana rugosa | reverse complement strand
GAAATAGAGCAGGGGGAAGAGAAAGAGCAGGGGGAAGAGAAAGAGCAGGGGGAAGAGAAAGAGAGAAATCCATAATGGTCTCCCCCTCCCCCTCTGTCCATGGTATATACTGTATATACAGTGCACAGTGGGGTCTGTTGAGCCCTCGGATATAAATACAGGGCTATGTACACAGCTGAGTACAGGAAAAAGAACACATTTGTATTTCAGTGCAGGTCATACAGGGAGAGGAGGGAGGTCCCCATACACAGTGTGATCTCTACACAGGGAACCCCTCTGGCCTCACAGTACATACGCAGCCCGCCATGACATTGCAGGGTGGGGGGTGCAGAAAAACTGCTTAACTCACCACATGTTACAATACGATTGTACAATCTTCTTTACATCTAACAACATGTACCGTATGCAGTAGAAAGGCCTGCCTGACTGGGCTTGGCAAGACACAAGCAGGCATTTTACTGATACGTAGCCAAAGCTAATATGACTCTTGGCTGGGGCTGTATGGACACAGGGTATTATCTGAAAATAGAACATAAGCATTTTCACTTCTGCTTGGAGATAGAGGAAGTCGGGGCCTAATGAAGCCATAAGTGAACTGTTCTGGATTCTACAGAACAGCAATGCCCTTGAGTCACATCACAAAAATCAAATCTGCCAAGTCAGCCATCCACGCTTCTGTCACATCCACAGATATGAGAACGCGGAGTTCAGGAAAGCACATGAAGTTAAACTGCTGATTTCACCTGTGTGATAAAGGTACCTTCAGAACTTGAGAATTTCCAGCCCAACACATGTGCTTTGTGGAAGTTCTTTGTATTTAAAATAAAATCCTTATTTTCATCCCTTTTTTTATCTTGTGTTACATTTCTGTGCTGCTGATCTCCTGCAGCCTCTTTTAGCCACCTCATGTCTACATACACTTCAGTGTTAGCTGAAGGTCACATTTCAGGGAGGGTATCTGGATGGTGACAACCATGGACCATGTCTAATAAGTGTTAAAACAGCCGCTTGTAGTCTCCATTAGCACAGTCAGAAGACAAGGCCAGAGCATTGTCACTCAATAAAGGGCCTGGACACAAACCTTCATGGCGGGATCACCAGGTATATTAACAAAAGCTCAGGATTTTAAAAAACTGAAAAAAGACTCTGAACATTACGTTAACACGTGAAAGCTTATTTGGGATTTTAGGCATTAGCAACATTAATTGTACAATGTAACAATTATCAAAAAAAACAAAGTGTGAAAAGAACTCCTAACATCAGTTTCTTCTCATATGGTCACAAACCTGGCCATACAGTAGTAAACTTTCTGCTTCCGGTCAGCCAAGTTCAATTCTTTAGGACAAAGCAGTTTTTCCACCATCAACTAACAATGATCACCAAATGCTAGCACTCATTGTCACCATGGCAGCTAATAACAGCCTGGTCACAGCACCAGTGCACCAGGTCATGCACATTACCTCTATAGGGAAGGTACATACTACGCCATCCCTCTAAAACCAAACTGACTGGGAAAAAATAGTCCTCATCCACAAAACACCAGAATGTCTATAGAACAGAGAGCCCACTATGATAGGCATGAGTGACCTGCAAGGAGAGATATGTAGTCTGCCATCGGTGACCTTCTTATAAAAATATGTTGCCTGGTTGTCATTTTAATCCAGCAGCTTCAATAGCTTTTGAGTCTGAATCAAAGATGCATGAAAGCATTCCAACTTCACTCAGACTTGTCTGCATGCTGGTTTCTGATTAGGTCAAAGACAGCCAGGCAACTAGAATTTTTTAGTAGCAGCCTCCATATTAATGTACTTCTATAAAGCATGCACAGTGCAACTCAAAGCAGTCTCGGGAAAGAAAAAGGGTGAGCAGGGAAATATGAAGATTGTGGCTTTAGTTAAAGACCCGGGATTATTAAAAAATAATGGGCCTCAGAATGTGAACTTACAGAAGCCAGAAACACGATAAAGGAGTTCTTAAAAATTGGCCCAATTAACTCAGATTGGTGGTTGTGGACTCTTGGGTGATTTGAGAGGAGCACCCAATGTCCACAAAAAAGTCTCACTTGTTGGTTATTATATTTTATTGAAGATAGAGTCAACGCGTTTCGGGGGAACTGCATCCCCCTTCTTCAGGGCTAGTATATAGAAAGAAAGAAACATGGTAAAAAATTATAGCCAGTCCATAGGAGTTGTACAAACAAAAATTTAGGTTATACATAGTTTCAAGATTCCACTTTATCTTGAAACTATGTAGAACACCACAGATTTTTGTTGTGCACTTTGTACAAATCCTATGGACTGGCTATAGATTTTTACTATGTATCGTACTCTCTATATACTAGCCCTGAAGAAGGGGATGCAGTTCCCCCGAAACGCATTGGCTCTATCTTCAATAAACTATAAAAATCAACAAGTGAGACTTTTTTTTTGGACATCAGGCACTCCCCTCCAATCACCCAAGTGTTTCTGCAGTAACACCCCCATTGTCGTTATGGGAGAGGTAGCAGCCCTGGATCCCAACGGAGTCTACCACCTACATTCGTGATATTACCCATTTGAAGCAATGCCTTTTATACCCTTATACAGTAACCTGCCACTAGGCAGCCTCCAGTGGCACCAGTCCAGCGCTGTCTTCCATCCAAACCTGGTGGTTGTGGGGGAATGCAACTTACCCCATGTTATATCAGATCTTGGTGGTGAACTGAATTTGAAATAAACTTATGCTGCCACATATTTAGTTTATTAGGCTCGGTTCACACTACAGCGACTTGGAATCCGACTTGTGCCATCCCAAGTCGCTTGACAAAAGAAATCCCATTGAAGTGAATGGAAGCCGTCTTAATATACACGACTGAAGTCGCTCTGACTTCAAGGTGACTTCTGAAAAGGTTCCTGTACTACTTCAAGGCGACTTCTATCTGACTTGTGCTCATAGAATTCAATGGAAGTCGCCTCCAAGTCGGATCCCCACCTATATTGAAGCGACTTTACAGGAAAAAGAAAATAATTTACCCAGTTACTCCCCACAAATCACCCAGGCAATTACCTCCCTCCCTTTTCTGATTGGCCACAGGCAAAGTCATCTGGCATGGAGGTCGCTTTAAGTCGCGTTGTGAGTTGCCCAAAGTCGCGTTGAAGTCGCGTTCAAATCGCCCATAAAAGTCGCGCCTGAAGTTGGATTGCCCCTGTGTGAACCGGCCCTTAGGTGCATAGAACGTTTTAAAAACAATAATTTCAAACAATTTACTAATATTTGATGTTACAATACATGTCTACACTGTGGGATGAATCATTACTAATGTTACATGAATGTGTCTCTCCATTTACATTTTTAGATCACTCATTCATTCACAGTTTGAGGCTTTTTTTGTGCATTTTTGCGCATGATGGGTCACACAGGAGTTTATTTGGGACAGGATTATGTGTTCTAGACTTCTAAGCGCACCTAAAACATATGTATAACACAAGTTTCTGCACCTCTTTTTGTGGGCTCTTATTGAAGTCAGTGGGTCCAAACATGCCCCATTCTGCAGCAAAAGTAAAGAGGGGCAATTGAAAAGCATGGGATTTGGGTTGGCTACTTAGGTGTGAATGAAGGTCCATACACTTCAATTATTCAGGATTATCATACAAAATTCCAATGCACCTTCATTATAAAGCATGATCAGGACTGTATTGTCCCATCATCCTCTTGGCACACTACCACAATCTTCTATTGTGCCAAATATTGACAAACTAAATTTCTAAATCAATTTTTATTCGGCGGAGATAGTGCAACCTTTTGTAGGACATGTCGCACTTTGGGCACTGATCAAACCCTACTATTCCATCCCTACGACTTGAGTCATTATTTGACACATTCTGTGAGTCACTCAGGGCCATGGATAAGGGGGTACCACCGGTCCTCCTGTAAGGGGCCCAGGCAGGGTGAATAGGATGTGGGCAGGGAGGCAGTGGTGGCTGGTGCTCAATATTTTTGGGGGGGGCACACCAACGCCAACCCCCCCCCCCCCCCCAACCACCACGCAGAAGACGGACGGGAAGGCAGTGAACAAGGATCCGGGGTAGGGCTGCTGCTGTCCTAAGACTCCCTGGCCAATCCAGTTTCAGGACCCACTTCCCGATTGGCTGAGAGGAGAATCAGGAACACAATATCGAATGTTAAATTCGCTATTGTCACACAACTGGGGCGGGCCGCCACTGCAGGGAGGACAATTACTGGAACCAATCCCCTGTATGGCTTCCTCTGCAGCAGATGAAAGCTGGCTTCTTCTCCTCTCACTCCCGTCAGCTTTCAGCTGCTGTAGAGAGAGCGCCATACAGGGGAGCAGTTCCAGTATTTGCCGCACTGATCTTCCTCCTTGTGCACCATACGTTTCCCCCGTTACCCATGCTTCTCTGTATGCCTCCCCAATGGTGCTGGCTTCCCTCCTCCACTTCCCACCGGCAGCTGCAAGCACACAAAAGGGTCCTCCAGGATGGAAAAATGGGGGAAGGAACAGGTAAATATGTCACATTTAGCAGCCCTTTCCTGAATGAATACAATGAGTGATTGGTACCGATCACTCACGGTGTTCATTCATAACTGAAGTGTAGTAAACTGTTTATTTGGAGGGGGGCTGTCAGGTTTGCTGTATTGGGCCCCAAGTTTTCTAACAGCAGCCCTGAAGTCACATATCCATGCACTGATTACTGGGTACCCATCAGTTTTTCAGGCCCAGTGCCTCTATATATAAAAGTACAAGGTTCATGGAAGACTGTATGGTCTGACTTCACCATGCAGAATGGGGCAGCTCTGTGTTTGCTCTGAGGAGCATGCAGGCAGTAGAGCATAGCCAACCTCACCACTCCGGTTCCCAATCTCACCGCAAGCATAACAATGCTGACTAAGAAGCCAAACAACAGTCTTGTCATAGCAGGTCCCAGTTACTGCTTGTTCAAAAAAAACAAAACAAAACGCATGTAACACGCATTGTGGCAACAAGTATCAACAGGCCTTGGGCAATGGCTGTGAACTCTATCCACTACAAATTGTAAAGTGAAAAAACACATGGTTAAAGCATGCCACTAACATCAACGCAAAAAGGTCATGCGTGTTGATGAATCACCATACCCCTGTACACACATGCATTGATGTAAAGGAGTCCATCCCTTCTGATGTGCCCATTATGGGGGTGCCCACCACCCCTCTTTTATATTATAAAGAAAGTAAGGGGAGGATCACAGGTGAGCAGGGACATCCAAATCTGGGTGGACAGGAATTATGGCAGGGAGATCTCACTGTTGGAGTCAGAGGCGTAACTAGAACCTTAAGGGCCTCGGTGCAAGAAATTATGAAGGGCCCCCTGACCAGGGCCCTTCCCTCTTCCCACTGATCCTGGGGTCCTTTACTCCCATCGCAGGTCTCTTTATTACGGCCCTTTCACAAGTTCTGCAGCAGGCCCCCTTTCTGCCATTTTCGGGCCTCCCCATGGTGGTGGAAATGCCAGGGCTTGGGCACAATTGCAACCTTTGCAATCATGATCCGTCTGTTCCCTCTCTGGTGTCAGTAGTTTTGTTTTTTTTTTTATTTTATTATTTTTTTTTTACCATTTCATTTTATTAGTTTTACAATTTTATTTTTACAATTTTTTTAAGAGCCCTGTTGGGGGGCTTTGATGAGATATCAGGGGTCTAAACAAACCTCAGCCCTCAGTCTCCATCTGTGTAGCCTCAGCTGCACAGAATGAATGGACAGGCACAGCTGTGCACCGAGCCTCCCATTCATTCAGAAACTGAAGTATAGTAAAAACAGTTTACTAGGCTTCAGTTATGAATGAACCAATTGTACCAATCACTGACTCTGTTCATTCAGAAAAGGAAGGAGCCGGTAAATGACAAATTTACTGACCCATTCCCATCTCTCCATCAGGACATCTTTTACAGCAGCTGGCAGGAGAGAGGAGGGGGCAAGACAGCAGCTCTGTGGGGGGACACAGGGACCCCGGGAACAGCAGAATACAAGTAAACTGGATAGGAGGGGCGGGGGGCAGCATGTAGAGGAACCAATCGCCTCCAGGCAAGGAAAATGGAGGAGATTGGTTCCTCTAAATGCCCCCCCCCCCCATCATCCCTCCTATCCAGGTGTACAAGAGAGGCACAGGGGCCCCCTGAACCATGGGGCCCGGTTGCAATTGCAACCCCTATCGTTTTACCCCTGGTTAGAGTATCCCAGACCCATAGGAAGCTGTGACACACCAGGCTCCATTTATAGGCAAAATATCACTTTTGGGTGGACTGATCCTTTAAATACAGAAATTAGAAGAGAGCAGAATAAAAAGTCTTCATGCAGAACGCCCAGGGAACGGAGATGCGGGAGATCTACACAAGGGACCCTGTACAGTGCAGAGGGCTGCACTTCCCTAATGGTGAAAATATCACAGCACTTCTGGGAATAACACAAGGAAGAAAAACAAGATTTCAATATTTCATGTTGAAATCAGATTACCACAACCTTGAAAAAGCCCCAAAACACTTTTTTGCCTTACTCAGCTTTAAAAATATGCAAAGAATCTAGGGGTCTGCAGGCTATCTTTCTGCAGCAGGGTGGATAAAAATCAAGGATTTATTTTTTTTCATTGTATTTACTTTATTTTTATCAAATTTATTGCAATAAAATGCATTTGGAGTGCACATCTAGCCAAAGATAGTTTTCTATTTAAGATGCATTCATAATATCGTTTATTCAGCATGAAATGGAGCTTAGTTATGTAGCAGGAGGCTGTATATTCTGCAATATTTATATTTTTGGTAAACTCATTAAATGAATCCAAGCTCTGCAAGCTGAAATAACATGCACTTTATTGATGCATTCACACAATTTCACAGTAACCATGAGATAAAACAAAGTTCAAGAATATTCCTTTATCCCATTACAAACTGTATGATTGAATCGGTTCGGATATCGGTTTTACTAACCTGACAGCTTATTATTCTAAATAGGAAACCTTCATTTTGTTGCAAATATTAAAAATTCTAACTACCATCAAGAAGAAGTCCTTACATTTAACCACTTGCCGACCAGCCTCTGCATAAGGCAGGTCGGCTCTCCTGCGAGAATCGCCGTAGCTGTACGGTGGTCCGTGCATGATAGCGGAAGCAATCGCGGTGTACAGAGGCAGGACGGGGATGTAAACAAGGCGGATCCCCGTTCTGACAGGGGACATCATGGAGATCTGCTGTTCCCAGTGATCGGGAACAGCAATCTCCGTCATGTTCCTGCCAGCCCATCCCCCATACAGTTAGAACACACCCAGGGAACACAGTTAGCCCTTTGATCGCCTCCTAGTGTTACTCCCTTCCCTGTCAGTGTCATTTATACATTGATCAGTGCTATAAAAATGCAGTGATCAATGTAATAATGTCACTGGTCCCCAAAAGGTGTCACTTGGGGTTATATTTGTCAGTTGGAATGTCGCCATTACCAGTAAAAAATAAACAAATAAATTAAAGTCCATGAATCTATCCCGTAGTTTGTAGAGACGATAACTTTTGCGCAACCCAATCAATATACATTTATTGCGTATATGTAGAAGAATATATATCGGCCTAAACTGATGAATAAATTTGTTTTTTTAGATTTTTTTATTGGATATGTATTATAGCAGAAAGCTTTGTCAAAATTGTCGCTTTTTTTTGTTTATAGCGCAAAAAATAAAAAAAAATGCAGAGGTGATCAAATACCACCACAAGAAAGCTCTATTTGTGGGGGGGAAAAAAAGGACATCAATTTTGTCTGGTTACAGCGTCGCACAACCGCGCAATTGTAACTTAACCACAAGATGGCTCGTTATCGCGAAACGCCGTCACAGGACGGTGGCCGCGCGCTCACTGTGTTCGGGGGGGCCAGGGAGCGGGTACGGTGGACTCGATCTCCGCCCGCTACCCACGATACCCCCCCCCCCCCAGCAGTGAAAGAACGGAGGTCCGTGTGTGTAAACATGGATCTCTGTTCTGTTAGAGGGAGAAGGGCTATGATCACAGGCTTCCTGTATATGGAAGCTGTGATCACTCCATTCCCCTCTGCCAGCGCAGCCCCCACACCGTTAGAACACACCCAGGGAACACAGTTAACCCTTAAAGCGCCCCCTCCAGGTTAAACCCTTCACTGCCAATGGCATTCACACAGTAATCAGTGCATTTTCATAGCACTGATCGCTGTATAAATGCCAATGGTCCCAAAAAAGTGTCAAAATGTTCCGACATGTCTGCTGCAATATCGCAGTACCGCTAAAAATCGCAGATCACCGCCATAACTAGTAAAAATTTAAATAAATAAAAACCCCAGAAATTAATTCTCATCATCCGTAAATGCGGCAACTTTTGCGCAAACCAATCAATAAACACAGATTGCGATTTTTTTTTGTAACCAAATATATGAGGAAGAATATAAATAAGCCAAAACCGATGTAAAAAATGTTTTTTTATTTATTTATTTTTTGGATTTGTATTTTAGCAAAAAGTAAGAAATTTGTTTTTTTTTTTCTTTTCAAAATTGTCACTCTACTTTTGTTTATAGCGGCGATCAGAAATGACGCAGAGGTGATAAAGTACCACCAACAGAAATCTCTATTTGTGGGAAAAAACGCACCCAAATTTCATTTGGGTACAACGCCGCACGACCACACAATTGTCAGTTAAAGCGACGCAGTGCCGAATCGCAAAAAGTGCTCCAGTCCTAAACTGGGAAATCCTTCCGGGTCTGAAGTGGTTAAAGTAACGCAGTGCCATATCGCAAAAAATAGCCTGGTCATTAAGGGGGGAATCCTTCCGGTCTTTAAGTGGTTAAAGAGCACCTGTCATTTCAGATCCATCATGGCAGCGCCTGTTAGCGGCATCCACTCACCTGCTGCAGCCACATCCCTCACCTTGTGTCACTGCCCCATCACCAGCTGTCCCATTAAAGTGAATGGGACTGTTGATGATTCACCAGCGGGTCAGAGGAGGAGCCGCTGCGGGACAGAAATGACAGGTGCTCTTTAAAAATTAGGATTTAAATTTATAAATTTCCATTCGGCCTTAAAGAGGACCACTCTGCAATTGCATGATTATACAGTGCACATCCTGGTCTTTATCTTCGGAGCTATGCCTAGCGGGGGTGGGGGGGGGGGAGGAGCTTCTGAGCTTCTGCGTCACTGTTGGGAGGGGAAGAGTAGGGTGAGCATAGGTGTGTGCAGCCTATTGTATTAGGGTGTGCACCCCAAAGCTCAAACACGACACACACACACTCTTATAAAATGAATGTAAAAAACATTTTAAAATGTGTTAAAACACGGATGCTGTTAGTAGGGTGGTTGGACGTGTCAGTAGGGCAGAGGTTGGCGTCAGTAGTTTTTTTATTTTTATTATTTTATTTTCGTATTATTTTGTACGATTTGTTTTAGGAGCCCCATTGGGGGGGGGGGGGCTTTGGTGAAGTATCAGCAGGGGGAATCTGAGCTGCATGGGGTGATTAGGGTGTGCCCAGGCACACCCCCTATGCACACCTATGAGGGTGAGTCAAGCTGCTAAGTCATTGCTGGGAGGGAGGAACAGGTTAAGCCAAGCTCCTTAGTCACTGCTGGGAGGGGGAGCAGAACTGCTCAGTTACTGCTGGGAGCAGGGTGAACCAAGCTGCTAAGTTACTGCTGGGAAGGGGAGCAGGGTGAGATGATCTGATGACTCACTGCTGGGATAGGGAGCAGAGCTGCTCAGCTAGCAACTGCTGGAAGCTGGTGGAGCTGAGCTGCTGAGTCACTGCTAGGAGACTGAAGGCCTTATTTGCTTCTTTATGTCGGCATTCATAAAGTGTTAGCAGTTTGTTAGGACCACTATAAAGCCTGACGCCAGCCAAAAAGTTTTTTGGTTTAAATAGACTGAAGAAAGGTTAAGGCTGGATTCACACCTATGCAGTTTTAGTGCTTTTTGCATTTTGCAGATTTGCACTACAGACCGTGTTCCATAGGAAACCATGATAAATGGACTGCAGTGCAAATCTGCAAAATGCAAAAAGCACTAAAAATGCATAGGTGTGAATCCAGTCTTACTTCCCATCAGAATAGGAGATTCCAATTCTCTCCAATAAGCACAGGCAAAAACCCATTTTAGTAGATGTTGTTATTGCTGCCTCTCTGGCCAGGTGACAACTTCCCTAATTCTTGTACAGGTGTCACAGAAAAAGGAAGTTTAGAAAAATCTTCCAGGTGGGGCGGGGGTCACAGACAGAAATAAAACATCTAGAAGAAAAATGGTGACTCTTGCAAACTTTATATAGGTATAAAAAAAATGGAGTTAGACTTGCAATCGAACTAGTCGTTGAGTAGTTGCATGTTTTCTACACAGCTCATCGAGTGTAGCCATCATCTGCACTGCAGTGTTAATTTCGGCACCGGTGCCGAAATTAACACAATTTTAGTCGACTAAAATACAACTAAAATAATTCAGATGACTAAAATACAACTAAAACAATTCAGATGACTAAAATACAACTAAAATTGCCTTTTAGTGAAATAACTAGGACTAAAACTAAATCCAAATTTGACGTTGCTGCACTGGCCAGACTTTTGTTTGATATCACAAGATCATGAGTATCAAAGGCTAAAACTCACAATTCAGTGCTGAGATGATGCTAGGACCTATAGCAATGAACTCGCTCCCACCTTACTACAGCCAGGTCACAGAAAGATGAATTCTGATTGGCTGCTAGTGGCACTTGGCTTTTTGCTCATTGAATAGGGCCCTGATTACCAAATGTCATGTATTCTGGATGTCACACATAGAACGTGTCAGGGCTGTTATGTACAAGATCCCGAGATCATCCGTATGAATTATTGATAGTAGGTTATACCATGTCACCCTGCTCAAATTTTGCCTTGTCATGTCATGACCCGTGTCTTACTTTGTAACATGGCAACTTCATGTTTAAGGACAATTCCAGCTAAACGTATGGCATATAAACAGTTGGGGGTACCAATTGTGTGTCGTGGAAAGATTTTAGTTATAGGAAGGATTCTCTATGGTAAGTGTAGTTATGCTGTGAGATGCAACAATAAAAAAAAAAAAAATTATAAGAAGAAGGAGATAGCATAATTTTCTAATCAGTGCTCTGTCCTGGGTTTTGCCCAGGAAACTGATCCGCATGCCATGCCAGGTTAAAGAGGACTTGTGCCCACAGTAAGGTAAGAAACAAAACTGGGACTTTCCAAAAGCTCCGCTTTTTTTTCCAACCTGGTTAATGCATAGCTAAACCCAAACTTTTTTAGTTTTGGAAATAGTAGAAGAGGTTAAGGTGATATTAACAGGGTATTTTTTTTAAATTAAGGAGATTTCCCTTCCTATCCTGTACACAACAGAAAGTGAGAGGAAATCCCCTCTCCATTATCACTGGGACAAGAATCCCTAATGGAAAATTTCCCTTTTATGCCAAACGACTATTTATTATGCGATCAAAACAAATAGAAAGTGAAAAAGAATCAGATTATGATAGTGGTCACCAGAACAAATAGAGAGTGAAAAATAGAGAATATGTAAGATAGTGGTCACCAGAACAGAGAGCAAAAAAAAGAGAGCATAAGATAGTGGTCACCGAAAAAGAGAGTGAAAAAGAGTGAATAAGATTGTGGTCACCAAAGCAAATAAAAGAGCAAAGAGAGAGAATAAGATAGTGGTCACTGGAAAAGAGAGAGAAAAAGAGAAGATAGTGGTCATCAGAACAAATAGAGAGTCAAAAATGGAGAATATGTAAGATAGTGGTCACCAAAACAAACAGAGAGCAAAAAAGCAAGAATAAGATAGTGGTCACCAGAACAGAGAGCAAAAAAGAGAGAATAAGATAGTGGTCACCGGAAAAGAGAGTGAAAAAGAGAATATAGTGGTCACCAGAACAAATAGAGTGAAAAAGAAAGAGAATATCATAGTGGTTACCAGAACAGAGGGTAAAAAAGGGAGAATAAGATAGTGGTCACCAGAAAAAAGAGTGAATTAGATTGTGGTCATCAGAGCAAATAAAGAGCAAAGAGATAGAGAGTAAGATAGTGGTCACTGGAAAAAGAGTGAAAAAAGAGAATAAGATAGTGATCACCAGAACAAATAGAGAGTGAAAAAGAGAATAAGATAGTGGTCACCGGAAAAGAGTGAAAAAGAGAAAAGGCTAGTGGTTACCAGAAAAAACAGAATAGGTAAGGGCTCTTTTACACATAATGTGATGACTGTCGGTTTTTCACAATGGATAAACGGTCGGTCACCTCTAGGGAATACGGTAAACCATCATCTCCAATGTGCCCCATTTGCACTGCAAAGCAGTCTGGAGGTGCAGTGCAGTGAACTGCAACAAAATGCTGACATGTGACATTTTAGCACACTGGTAGGCACCACGGCACTACACAACACCACACTGAACCACATGAATTAAGTGTCACTTTATACACTCAAAAACAAAACAAAAAAGTAAACAGCACTAAATCATGGATCACCCCGCCCCATCACTGCGGCTCCCTGTCAGCTGCCTGCATGTAAAAATGGAGCATTTAGCGTGCAGGCAGTGTGAAAGGCCCTCAATCTCCCCAATAGGTATTCAGACAAATATATAAAACCCAAGCAGGAGTTTCCCCCTATAAGCTGCCCATACACTAGTAGAACTTCATTGAAGAATGTTCATATTCCAAACATTAATTCCATTCTCTAATGGTTAGTGGGCTCAAATCAATGTTCGTTTTTGAATAGAATGATGAGAAGATTTGAAGGAGCAGGATGGAAACCTACTAGACCCAAAACATTTTAGCTTTACATACTGTACACTTCAACTTTCCTACTCTGGCTGCATTCACATTATAGTGTTTCATGGATGCGCACAAAAAAACGTACCGTGCGTTGGAGCACCACATGCATTGGGCAGCTCATTCATTTCAATGGGCTTGCCAACACACAAATAAATGCAGCAAAGTAGCTAATGCACCTGATCTTCCCACAAAGAAGGCACGCCTGTTCTGCCATTAACAACGAATGGCACCCCAAGTGTGCCAGGTGTTTTCCCCGCATTTCCTATTTAGCGCATGCGTAGTGTGCAGGCAGCCTCAATGAACGAGTAATAAAGGTCAGAATATGTGTGAAAGAAGCTCATTAAAAGACGTCAAATATTTACATCCTCCTCGTATAACAAGCAGCAGACTCGTATAAAGGTTTTCCCTTTCTTCTCTATAAAAGATTTTCATGGGATGTATACACAGACTGTAATGTGTAAGTGGCGGGCTCTGCATATCGCGGCATCTTGGCACACCGCCTACAATTACAGCATTAATGTACAAAGTGTATTCGAGATGGAGATGTCAGGGAGAACAATATTAGAGGAATTCCTGCTGCTCTCTGCCGCTGGGCTGTGAGTGTCCCCCTAAATCTCTACATTATATTGGGGTAACAGCAAGGCTGGTATGCTCACATGACACCATGATAAATACACCCTGCCTGCATTTCTACCTCTAGGGTGCTGGAGGATCTCCTATAAAGTATTCATCTTCTGTCCGACACAGGAAAAGGGGGGCTGGAGGAAGATTACACTGGGACGTTTAGGAACGGAATATGTAAAACCACAGCGCAATAACCATCTCCACAGCAGAACTCCAGACAAAAACCAGAAGATGAAAATGCAAAGCCCATTAACCACTTCAGCCCCGGAAGGATTTCCCAGGTTAGGACCAGAGCAGTTTTTGCGATTCGGCACTGCGTCGCTTTAACTGACAATTGCGCGGACATGCGACGTTGTACCCAAACATAATTTGCATCCTTTTTTTTTACCACAAATAGAGCTTTCTTTTGGTGGTATTTGATCACTGCTGCGTCATTTCTGATCGCCGCTATAAACAAAAGAAAGAGACAATTTTGCAAAAAAAAAAAAAAAACCCAATATTTCTTACTTTTTGCTAAAATTAAAATCCAAAAAAAAAAAAAAAAAAATTTTTCTTCATCGGTTTTGGCCGATTTATATTCGCTCTCATATTTTTGGTAAAAAAAAATAAATTGCAAATCGGCGTTTATTGATTGGTTTGCGCAAAAGTTGCAGCGTTTACGGATGATGAGAATTCATTTCTGGGGTTTTTCTTTTTTTTTTTAATTTTTTACTAGTAATGGCAGCGATCTGCGATTTTTAGCGATATTGCAGTGGACCATTTTGAAACTTTTTTGGGACCATTGGCATTTATACAGCTATAAAAATGCACTGATTGCTGTGTAAATGCCATTAGCAGTGAAGGGGTTAACCTGCAGGGGGAGATCTAGGGGTTAACTGTGTTCCCTAGGCGTGTTCTAACTGTGAGGGGGCTGGGCTGTTATGGGCATAAGAGATCTAACTGATCCCAATGACAGGGATCAGTAGATCTCTTATGTCCCCATTGACAGAGCGGGGATCCGCCGTGTTTACATCGGCGGTTCCCCGTTCTTTCACTCTGGCAGCTCATCGCGGCTCGCCACGGACATCGGATCCGCCCAAGCCGCGGGCACACTCCTCCGGAGTGTGTCGTGCAGGAGAGCGCCCTGCCAGCAGCGCGCGCTCGCCCCCTAGCTGCGCCTGCGCGAATCACCGCCTATTTACGGCGATTCGTGGGACACATCCACACTGCCGAAGTAAATACACTGCGCACAGTGTGGAAACGGTTAAAAGATAAAGTAACAGAACCAACTTTGGATCCAATATTCACCTTCATTCCAAAGATTTCCACTGCAGTACTTTTTTCTGCCACAAGATGTCCTCAGTTTGATGGCCAGCATCATTCAACCCAATTCCTTGAATCCCAGGTCATTTAGGGTTGCCACCTCATCCCTTTAAACCCGAACACATATGAATTACACAGGTTGTTCTGAGGCCAATTTAATGCAGATGAGGCACCAAGTGAGTTTAATTACCACCTTACTCGGCCACAGAACCTGTGTAATTCATATGTGTTCAGTTTTAAAGGGATGAGGTGGCAACCCTAGGTCAATCCTGGACCCACCCCCTGGCCTGTGACTGGACAGTGAAAGGAAAAGCAGCATAGTGATGGTTTCCTCTCTCTCTGTCATTCTACTTTTTCCTCCTATCAGGATGTTTGTCAGCACAAGAAATGATTGGCTCCTCGTGCTGCTTCTTCCTCTCACACTCCAGCTCTGCTGTACAGGGACTGCAACAGGCGGATATCTGGTCATATCCTGGCACTGCTTGCACTAGAAGAATATATAGCGATGTATTAATAGGCACAGGGCTCCATTTTAGGATTTTTATATCTGCATAGAGCCCATCTGTAAAGTGTATCTGAAAAGATTTTTTGCCATTTGGATAAAGTGTGGAAGAGATCAGCGTTTGTTTTCAGTATGACACCTGGACTTTTTAATGGCGATGCTATCCATGGTTTGGTTCACACCGCCGCTAATTGGGATCCAACTTGTGAGACCCCAAGTCGCATGACATGTGAAATCCCATGTTAGTCAATGAGAGCTGTCTTAACCACTTCAGCCCCAGGAGGATTTACCCCCTTCCTGACCAGACCATTTTGTGCGATTCGGCACTGCATCGCTTTAACTGACGATTGCGCGGTCGTGCGACATTGTACCCAAACAAAATTGACGTTCTTTTTCCCCCACAAATAGAGCTTTCTGTTGGTGGTATTTGATCCCCTCTGCGGTTTTTATTTTTTGTGCTATAAACAAAGAGCGACAATTTTGAAAAAAAAAATGTTTTACTTTATACTATAATACATATCCAAACGTGCTGGCGCGTTAGCAGTCAATTTCGCTACGTCACGGCTTAGCGTGTTTTACCAGACCAGTCCTTCCCCCATTTAGGAGGACCCCGACTTCACCAATTCTGTCGAGAGTAACTGATTGTACCCTAAAGTGTACAGTACGCTGAACCCCAGAGTGTTCAACCTAGGGTTAATCGCCGCCACACTT
>BLSH010237228.1:1059230-1080322 GCA_018402905.1 Glandirana rugosa | reverse complement strand
GGGGGGGGGGGGAGTGTAGCAGCAGCGTATTTAGGTTTTGTGCTGCCCTAGGCCTGACTAAACTCGTGCACCCCCTAATTTAAAAATGAGCCACCCCTTCCTGTCAAGGCCACACCCCTTCCTATTTAGGACCCACCCTGAAATTTTCCAGTGGGGACACTAGTTCTTAGGACTTGGGGGGGGGCAATGGATTCCCTTAATTTGCAGAGATTTCCTCACACCTCCTGTTTGGCTATGGGGTAGCACAACAACTCATTAGTTGGGGTCCACCGCCTGTCCCCCCTGATGGCGGCCCTGCCCAGCTGCTTTATGGGGGTGCCAGACCGATTTGACTGCCGGCCCAGTCCGCCCCATAAGACTGGCGCTACACTAAGAGCGCAAGCTGACGGGGACTCTTTTTGTGCTGCCCCCCTGCAAAGTGCCGCCCTAGGCCTGGGCCTTATCGGCCTAGGCCAAGATACAGCATTGGAGTGTAGTGACTGGGGGTAGAGAGAGAAAGCTGTTCCCGATCACTGGGAACAGCAGATCTCTCTCCATATCCCTGTCAGAACGGGGATCTGTTTGTTTACATCAACAGGTCCCAGTTCTGGCTCTGTGAGGAGTGATCGCGGGTAGCCGGCGGACATCGCGCACCCCCTAGTCTCTTAAAGCTACGGGGATTTGCGCAAGTGGTTAATTAGCACTACTGAAGTCGCTCCGACAATAGAAAAGATTCCTATACTACTTTAAGGCAACGTCTAGCTGACTTGTGCTCATAGACTTTAATAGAAGTTGCCTCCAAGTCAGATCCTCATCTATATTGATGTGATTTGGATCCAACATTACAGGAAGATTACCCAGACATGCCCTGCGGTGTAGCCCCTCCGTCCCTTCAAAGTTGGATCAAAGTAGTACTCAATTTGCATCAAGTTACCTGGCAACGTTGCACCAGAAGACACGCGCCATTCAGGTCTCAGTAGTGTGCCCCAAGCCTAAGGCCCTTTTCACACTTGTGCGACTTGTCCTGCGACTTTAGACTGCAAAGTCGCACGACAATTTGTTCCCCATGATTGCCAATGATAACCATTCATATCTGTACGACTTCAAGTCGTGCCGTCTTCAAAGTAGTCCCTGCATTACTTTGGTCCGACTTTGATGTGAGAGGAGGTCCTTAGAGCTCAAGTTTACACAGGCATTCCCTGAAATCGCATCAAAACCGCGCCCCCAAGATCGCGTGACTTTCAAGTCGCGGCAGTGTGAAAGGGGCCTAAATCAGACACTGTGTGTGACTATGGACAAGATGAATCTCTTGAGGATGCTGGAGATGAGATCTACCCCACGGACCTCCAATTCTCGAACCAAAGCTCCTATGTGGACAGGACGAGTGTCAGTGTAGGAGGGTTCCCTGTTCGAGTATCAAGACATAAGATGCCAGGGGCTGAATGAGCCCACCACACTCCACCTTTTACAAAAAGATCACTTTTGGGTGGACTGGCTCCAACAATAACTGGGTAATGTTATGAGGTCATTGTACATATAAAGAATTCTTAGTGTCGACCTTTAATGGTAAGCTATAATGGGGTCAGGTTTATTTATTTTTTGTTTCTGGTTTTGGTATGTATTTATTGTCTATACACACCTGATGAATGCTGGTACAAGACAAAGGATTCCCTGATCACCATGGCTTAGCTAATGTGACAACACTGCAGCACCTTTGTCTCCTTGAACCCACCTAACAAAGCAGCCTGGTAAGGCATGACAGCTGCTGTGATGATGACTCCATTTTCTAAACAAGGGGCTTTTTCTTTGTAAGACATTACGCCCCATTCACGTATGCACTTATTTGCCGCGTGGCAGCATAGGTCAGCTAATTCAATTGAATGGGCTGCCCTATGCCCAACAAACATGCAAAAAAGTAGCTCCTGCAACTTTTTTTTGGCAGTGAGCCCCACGCATTTCATAGGCACAAGAAATATTGGCCCCACAAGCCTAATGCACCTTTTCAGGAACGAGCACAGAAACGTGCAGCTGCAAATAGGGCTGTCAAGTGATTGTAAACCTCAGACATGAAATAAGAACAAAGCATATCCCTCTATAGTGTGTGCGTGTCTCCATCCAGAGTACTAAGCCCTCGTTCACATAGAATGTGAATTTGAAATCCTGTAACTTCATCTGAAATCGCACTATTTGCAAAAGGCAAATATCAGTAGTGCAACTTTAAAGACATCTTTGTGACTTCATGCTATTCAAGTCACACCCGAAATCAGCAAAAATAGTGCAGGAACTACTTTATCAAATTGATGCGGTACCGCAAAGTTGGCGTTGCTTCGATTTGAACATGGCCATTGCCGACAATAGGGTGCGACTTGTCATCCGATTTGACCTGTCATGACAAGTCGCTCCAATGTGACCGAGGGTTAAGTGTCATTTCTCTCTGCTATCCTGCTCCTCTGCTATCTGCAGGAGTCGCTTCTAACAAATTTTCCTGACACCAAGATAAAAAAAGGTGACAGGGGTGGGATCTCCAGCACACAGCCTGTGATTAACAGCCTCAGCTCTGTTTCTCTGTGAAGGGGGGAGTGTCTCTTCCCTCCAATCAGCTCTCCTCACTGAGCTCTGCAGTGTAACTTCAGCTCTGCCCCCTTTTTTCTGACAGCTCAGACAAGCTTTATAAATTCTGGACAGCTGTAGAGAAGACTGCAGAAAAATGGGTACAACTTATATGGGAGGATTTGTTTAATCTATGTGTATCACCTGGGGCCTGTCACTTCACTGGATATATGGAAGGGTTTACAACCACTTTAAAAAATAATTCTAGGTCTGGATATTTTATACAGGCACATAGCTTCAGCTTGGACCAAACAACTATGTAAAAACCAAACCAGGCTGATGCCCCATGGAAGCTGAAAATCCCTGTAGTAGACACCGCTGCTCCAGTGTCCTTCACTTGCTTCATGCTGAGCGGCTGCCCTACAGCATAGAGAACACAGGAGGTTGGCTGCTCAACATGGGAATGCTCAGCATTTTTTGAATGATTGCAAAGAGTTCGCTATGTGAAAGAGGTGGAGAGGTTGGCGACATCATGATCTCCACCTCATCCAATCAGAGAACACTTTGCATTCTTTCTGAATGGCCGCATGTCGAGCAGCCGACTTCCTGTGTTCATTATGCTGCAGGGCAGCCGCTCAGCATGGGACCCAGAAGTGGAGATCGCTGGGAGTAGAGGTGTCCATTACATTGATTTCCAGCTTCCAGGGGTATCGGCCAGGTATGATATATACATAGCTACATTGGTCCTAGCTTCATCAATGTAATAATGTATAGAATATTTATACCTGTAATTGTAAAAGAAGAATAAAAGGGAGAGTCTGCAATCATAACAGGGGGGGACTAGAGCTCCCCCTGCTGGCTCAAAAGGAGAATGCAGAATATTAATATGCAAGATTTCAGAATTAAAAAGGACCATATACATATTTTCTTTAGCCCTGATCTAACAAAACAATATGTTTTCTTTGATAAGGGTACTCCAGTAACATAGAAACCTGCCACTGTAAGTCTCCAAAGTGGCCCTGAACCCAGGGTGCTGGGCGAGCATACACCATCCTCCTGCCCAATTCTGGAGCTCTCATACCTTTGTGTTAGAAAATACCTCCATCAAACTGACAGTTTCACTTTAAATAGGTATCTGTGCCGCTGGCTGGTACACCGGGTTCTGCCTACAATTCTTGAACTGTAACTAGAGCGAGGATACCCGCTGTAGGCACTGCAATGATACAATGTTTCCTGTCTACAGCAAAGTGACATGACAAGATTATAGAAAATGAAACAAAACTGACATTTTCCCTGACACATTCCATACCTCCTGTCATTGACCCTGCTGATGCTGGCAGATCTGCTGCCAATACTAGAACAATTGGCAGCAGATCGAGGCAAGAAAAGACATGCCCCATCTTTTCACCAACAAGGATTTTACGATAATCAGGAATGATGTGCCAAGGAAAAAAACAATGAGCTGATTTAGACAATTATAAGTGTTTTTTGATGCTTATTCGTCAGTCACACATAGTTTAAAGCAAGCAACAAATAATTGTCACCAAATATAGTTAACTGTAACACCTTGAAGGGTTCCTTCAACTAGTGTGCCATGCCATGGGGCATTCCAGGTACTTCTACACCCAGTGTGCCATGCAATGGGGCATTCCTGGTACTTCTACACCCAGTGTGCCATGCAATGGGGCATTCCTGGTACTTCTACACCCAGTGTGCTAAGCCAGGGACCTTTCAGGTGTCCGTGGACTTCTACACCTGGTGTGCCATGCCATGGGGCATTCAGGGGTTCAGGTATTCTCCTTTCACCTAGTGTGCCATGTCATAGGGTATTCACACGGTCCAGGTATTCTTTCACCCACTGTGCCATGCCATGGGGCATTCCAAGCGTCCAGGTACTACTACACCCAGTGTGCCATGCCATGGGGCATTCCAGGTACTACTACACCCAGTGTGCCATTCCATGGGGCATTCAGAGGTCCAATACTACTGAATCCAATGTGCCATGCCATGGGGCATTTCAGATATCTATGTACTACTACACCCAGTGTGTCATGTCATGGGGCATTCCTGGGGTCCAGTTATTACTACACCCAGTGTGCCATGTCATGGCCCATTCCAGATATCTAGGTACTAATACACCCAGTGTGCCATGCCACGGGGCATCCCAGTTGTCGAATACTACTACATCCATTGTGTCATGCCACGGGGCATTCCAGATATCCAGGCACTATTACACCCAGTGTGCCATGTCATGGGGCATTCCATATATCCAGATACTACTACACCCAGTGTGCCAGGTCATGGGGCATCCCAGTTGTCGAATACTACTACATCCATTGTGTCATGCCACGGGGCATTCCAGATATCCAGGCACTATTACACCCAGTGTGCCATGTCATGGGGTATTCCATATATCCAGATACTACTACACCCAGTGTGCCATGTCATGGGGAATTCCAGCTATCTAGGTTCACAATTAACCCTGAATACATCAATGAAACAGATAAATGGGACTTTTGAGGTGAGTGATTTCTCAAAGAATTCTAACACAAATCACAAATATATTAAATTATTAGAACTTTATTTACATATAGGTTAAAAATCATAAGGACTCACCATCCCCAATATGTATAAAATCAATCATACACTACATGCCCTTTGTGCTGGTTCACATGTGTTTTTTACATTCACCCTATTTTTTACACGTATGATATTGATATCTGCTGAATTGCATGTTTATTTTTGTGTTTTTCACCAACAGAACATAGCCCCTTTGACCCCCCCGAAGAAGCCCTCGGGGCGAAATGTGTTGGCACTCTCCCATCCATCCACAGCATAACAAAAGCTCACTTTCTGTCAACATCTCCTTAATTCAACCAAGTGGGAAGGATATATTGTATTCATTATTCCCTATAGGAGTGATGGGATGGCTTTGTAATAATACTAGTGATGCGAGGATGTAAGGATATAAGGGTAAGGGGATTTCTGTTCCAAAACTGTATACAACTATTATATAGTGTATGATTGATTTTAGACATATTGGAGATGGTGTGGCCCTATGATTTTTAACCTATATGTAAATAAAGTTCTGATATTTTAATGCATTTGCAATTGTGTGAGATTTTCTTTGAGATCACTCACCTCAAGAATCCCATTTCCTCAATGTATCCTGGGTTAATTGTGCCTAGTATTTTGGAGGGATGTGGTGATATGGTCTGCTGGCTTCTTCCCCTGTCATAGTTTTAGCTACTACTACACCCAGTGTGCCATGTCACTGGGCATTCTAAATATCCAGGTACTACTACACTTATTGTGCCAAGTTATGGGGCATTCCAGAAATCCAGGTACTACTACACCCAGTGTGTCATGTCATGGGGCATTCCAGATGCCTATGTACTACATTAAGCATGCCAAGCCACAGAGCATTTCAGCTGTGCAGGTACTGCGTCACCCGACATGCCATGTCATGGGGCATTCTCGGTGTCCAGGTACTACTATACCCAGTATGCCATTTCATGGGGCATTCCAAATATCCAGGCACTACTAAACCCAGTGTGCCCTGTCATGGAGCATTCCCGGTGTCCAGGTATTACTAGACCCAGTGTGCCATGTCATGGGGCTTTCCAGATGCCCATGTACTAAATTCAGCATGCCACGCCACAGAGCATTCCAGCTGTGCAGCTACTGCTTCACCCGACATGCCATGTCAGGAGACATTCCAAATATCCAGGTACTATTACACCCAGTGTGCCATGTCATGGGGCATTCCCGGTATCTAGGTAATACTACACCCAGCGTGCCATTTCAGGGAGCATTCCAAATATCCAGGCACTACTACACCCAGTGTGCCATGTCATGAGGCATTCCAAATATCCAGGTACTACTACACTCAGTGTGCCATGTCCTGGGGCATGCCAGATGCCCATGTACTAGACTCAGCATGCCACGCCACAGAGCATTCCAGCTGTGCAGGTACTGCTTCACCCGGCATCTCATGTCATGGGGCATTCCTGATATCCAGGTACTACTACACTCAGCATGCCACGTCACAGAATATTCCAACTGTGCTGGTACTGCTTCACCCAGCATGCCAGGTCATGGGGCATTCCAGATGTCCAGGTACTTCTGCACCCAGCAAGCCATGGTGTGGATCATTCTGGGACTTGTGGTGCAGTTGATAGATTTTCCAAGTAAGAAGGGGCATGAGCCAAGATCTGTGCCAGCTTATGAACTAAGTACTGACTGTGCAAGAAAGAAGTGATCCAGATGTAATACCCTGTGCTGTCCATCCATACCCAGGACCCCCAGGGCAGAGCAGAGTGCTACACACCTCCCATTCATCCTCCAGGCTCCATAGATCCCAATGCACACAGTGCCCTGCTCCCCCTCCATCCCAGTGCCATGCACACTGTACCCCCCTAGCTCCCTCCCTGCCATCCCAGTGCCAGGCACACAAGCACACCCCATGCACACAGGGCTTTACCTTGGGCTTATTAAAGGAGGGAGCCTTGCTCTCCATTCTGCAACTTCAGTGTCCTCTTTGTGCTGCCTGCTGCTGCATGACAGATCATATTGTCAGGTTACACCGCCCCTCCCCTCCTCTGCCCGCCCCCCTGCCCGGGACAGACACGCCCCCTCCCTGAACTGGCAGTGCGGAGACAGCTGCGATCATCTGCAGTGCTGGCCGCATGGAGGGTGCATGGGCTGCATGGCAATGCGCTACCATCAGCAGCATGGAGGAACAAGTGGCATATCCAGGACGGGGGTCACAGCTGCTCCTGGCTACAAACACCTAAACTCATACAATTATTAGAAGAAAAATATATATGATATAAGCAGGTCATATAAACACAGCTATTCAACTGTCATCTAATTAAAATAAATTAAATATGTATATATAATAATAATTATATACAATTCAGTTATATATCACAGCAGTATGTATGTATGTATGAGAGATAGATAGATAGATATATATATATATCTATCTATCTCTATCATATATAACCATTGAATGGCTGTGATATATGACTGAATTATATATATATATATAAAAATGGGGGACAAAGGGACAGGGGAACATAGTGGGACTTTAAATGAAGCCATGTGGGTCATAGACCATCCCTGATTTGATAATACTAATATATATATAATTGGTTTTCACTTATTTATTTTTAATTAGATGACAATTGAATAGCTCTGATATATGACCGGATTTTATATCTATCATATACACGCACACACGCTCATAAGTTTACATACCCTGGCAGAATTGATGATTTCTTGCCCATTTTTCAGAGAATATGAATGAGAACACAAAAATATTTCTTGCACTCATGGTTGGTGTTTGGCTGAAGCCATTTATTATCAATCAACTGTGTTTATTCTTTTTAAATCATAATGACAACAGAAACTCCCCAAATGACCCTGATCAAAAGTTTACATACCCTGGTGATTTTGGGCTGATAACATGCACACAAGTGGACTCAAAGGGGTTGGAATGGCTATTAAAAAGGTAACCATCCTCTCCTGTGATCTGTTTGCTTGTAATTAGTGTGTGTGTATATAAAAGGTCAGTGAGTTTCTGGACTCCTGACAGATCCTTGCATCTTTCATCCAGTGCTGCACTGACATTTCTTGATTCTGAGTCATGGGGAAAGCAAAAGAATTGTCAAAGGATCTGTGGGAAAAGGAAGATGAACTGTATAAAACAGGAAAAGGATATAAAAAGATATCCAAGGAATTGAGAATGCCAATCAGCAGTGTTCAAACTCTAATCAAGAGGTGGAAAATAAGGGGTTTTGTTGAAACCAAACCACAGTCAGGTAGACCAACTAAAATTTCAGCCACAATTGCCAGGAAAATTGTTCGGGGTGCAAAGAAAAACCCACAAATAACTTCAGATGAAATACAGGACTCTCTGAAAACATGTGGTGTGGCTGTTTCAAGATGCACAATAAGGAGGCACTTGAAGAAAGATAGGTTGCATGGTCGAGTCACCTGAAGAAAGCCATTACTACACAAATGCCACAAATTATCACGCTTACAATATGCCAAACAGCACAGAGACAAGCCTCAAACCTTCTGGCACAAAGTCATTTGGCGTGAGGAGACCAAAATTTAGCTTTTTGGCCACAACCATAAAGCTACATTTGAAGAGGAGTCAACAACGCCTATGATGAAAGGTACACTATTCCTACTGTGAAACATGGAGGTGGATTGCTGATATTTTGGGGATCTGTGAGCTACAAAGGCACAGGGAATTTGGTCAAAATTGATGGCAAGATGAATGCAGTTTGTTATCAAAAAATACTGGAGGAACATTTGCATTCATTAGCCAGGAAGCTGCGCATGGGACGTACTTGGACATTCCAACATGACAGTGATCCAAAACACAAGGCCAAGTCAACCTGTCATTGGCTACAGCAGAATAAAGTGAAGGTTCTGGAGTGGCCAACTCAGTCTCCTGACCTCAATATCATTGAGCCACTCTGGGGAGATCTCAGATGTGCAGTTCATGCAAGACAGCCCAAGAATTTCCAGGAATGGAGGCTTTTTGCCAAGAGGAATGGGCAGCTTTACCATCTGAGAAGATAACGAGCCTCATCCACAAATACCACAAAAGATTTCAAGCTGTCATTGATGTTAAAGGGGGCAATACACGGTATTAAGAACTGGGGTATGTAAACTTTTGATCAGGGTCATTTGAGTAGTTTCTGTTGTCATTATGATTTAAAAAGAGTAAACACAGTTGATTGATCATAAACTCTGCCAGGGTATGTAAACTTATGAGCACAACTGTATATTTTATTAGATGACCATTGAATAGCTATGATATATGACCATATTTTCTATCTATATACACACACATACATGTACATCACATTACTGACGCTATGATCAAGACCCCAATGGGTGAAAACACATCATTTGTGGGCTTGTGCTTCTAACCTGCTTTAATACTGAAAGAAAGAACACAAGATTCTAATATTTTGGAAATGAAGAGACTTGCCAGTATTAAGGTGGTTAGGGGGGCACTCTGGCCAGTAGACGCACCTTTGAAGTGCACTATTGGATCCCCGTCAGCAGCAGCTGATTTTTGGGAGTGACAGTTTGTATTCATGTGTTCCCATGCCTCTCTGTTGTGCTCAGACAAAACCTGTCCTCATGACTCGTGGGTGTCACTTGTTTGTGCTCCATCACCAGGACACAAGAACAATCTGGGAGGTGAATAGTGTGTGCTGAGGACTTCTCATTGTCACACCACCATGACCCATCTGTCCCCTCATTTATAGCTAAAGTGGATGTATAGACAAAAAACTTATTTTGGATGGAGAAGAAAGATTAAAAGTCCAGTGTCCCCGCTGGAGAGATTCCCTTCACCTCCTGTTCCTTATTTACACGATAAGAGAAAATCTCTTCATAGTAAAGCAAAATTCCCTCTAACCCCTTAGGAGGATTCCTTGCACCATATCTGGTGGTGACAATTGTAACATCTTGGATTTCCCATCATTTTCCCATTTCAGTTCCCCTTACACCACAGTCCCTATCACAACCCCCTTACATCCGAGTGCCCATCACAGCCCCCCTCCTTATAAAAGAGTCCCTATCAGAATTCCCCCTTACACCAGAGTCCCCATCTTACATTAGAGGGCCAGGTAAAAGCTTGAATTGGTCCCAATATGTCCCACAGGCCATAGCTTGGGGACCACTGGTCTAAAGGAACAGGAAAAATAGTTTTAGTTACTTGATGCCTCTCTTCTTTGGTGTTCCCCCACTCTTTGCTAGTGGACTGTCCCTTGGCATCCTCAAATCCAGTGCATGGCTATGTGTCCTGCAATGTACTTGATGATGTCAGAGGGCATCCGACTGCTGGAGCTTAGGGGATAAGAAGCTGCCAGACCAGTCTTACAGCCTGGAGAGAGCAGAGGATCAAGTACTTTTCCTGGTCCCATAGACATAAAAAAAGCATTTAATTCTTGATAGATTTGGGGGAACTACACTGCAGGGGAGACGTTTTACCTTCCTCAGATGTTCAGCTTTAATGTAGAACTATAGGCACCCCCCCCCCCATTTGAAAAGATTAAGGGAGGGTTATAACCCCTGTAAGTTTCCCCCTCCCCCATCTGTGGCCCATTGCGGAGATTTCCCTTCACTTCCTGTCCCATAGCCAAAACAGAAAGTAAGGGGAAATCCTTGCAAATTAAGGGAATCCCTCTGCCCCCCCCACAGAACATCAGACCTAGTGTCCCCATTGGAAGATTTCCCCTCTATTACTTTTCTGGGAAAATGTAGGATTTTCTTTTACTTTCAGAGATAACTGTAAAAAGGACAAAGAGAGGGTGAATCTCCCCAACGGGGGTGCAGACAGCAATAAACACTGACAGGGGTTCTAATCCCTCTCCACTCTATGAAAAAGCAAAAAATAAAAAAAATAAAAAAAGGGGGAGAAGTTTTGCCTGTAGTAATTCTATAAATGATGGACTGTGATAATCACCCACCTTCCTACATCTCAGACTCCAGTGGGAAGGTTTCTATGCCATATTATGTGATATAGCAGGAGGAGCAAGACTATTTAGAACCGAGAAGCGCCACGCTCTCCTGCTCCTGTGTGATGTAAGAATTCAAAGGAAAAATGTGGCTTATAGTTGTTCACTCATAACAAAAATTCAACACGCAGCAGACTTCCTTCCCAAAGACAAGCTTTTTTTTTTTTCTAAATAATTGATTCAAAATTAAATTATGCATTTATTAAAAAATATATTAATTGGTACCACCTTCCCTTCCCTTTAAATGGCAAGCTTCCATGAGCAGGACCCTCTTATTCCTTCTGTATTGAACTCTATTGTACTGTCCCCCCCTCTACATTGTAAAGCGCTGCATAAACTGATGGCGTTATATAAATCCTGTATAATAATAATGGTAATAATTGGGCTCCCAGCCTGTGCAAAAAAAAAAAAAACACTGCTCTAGTCCCCTGCATTCCAGAGCTGTTCCTAGCAGTACTCTATTTTCGCCACAAGATGTCCTCAGACATGCAGGTACATGACGCCTAGTGTCACTGTGCACACAAGGTGTCATAGGCCCACCTAGAGGAGGGCAGCTTCAAGCAGTACTTCTAGGTATTCCTTCACCACTGGTATAACCAGTCCGAGTCACACCACCAGCAATTGGGGGGTCTTATGATTAAAGTGGAACTCCGGGAAAAGACTCTTGTATAAGAATAAAAAGCTGTAGTTTGTCTGCCTTCCGCTCCTCTTGGCCATTCACAGAATGCAGCGTATTCCATGAATAGTTCATTGAAATCAAAGAGCTTGAGTGCAACAAAAGAAAAGGAAATTATCCTGATTAGTTGTGGAGGTTTCCTTTTTTTTCGGAGTGAAAGGCTTATTAGTATTGTAGGATTGTGTATGGGACACTTCTGATTTATACTGTTCATAGGCTCCTGCACTATACCTGGCCGATCCATTCCCAGCAGTCCCTATAGTCCTATACACAATGCAGTCAGCAGTCTCTGGCAGCGGTTTAATGAGAAGGAAATCTTGAGGGGTCAAGGGCATGCAGTCCCTTTGTTCTGTGAAGGATTCCATCCCATAAGCCTTTTGGACTGGCTTTGTAATTGGGCATTCTTGCAAGAAATTAGGGACTGGTGACACGCACCTCTCTGGGAATTCCAGCAGACAGGCAAACAAAGTAGAACTGGTGGCAAAACTTTTTTATACTATTTTGTATAGTTTAAGAAATGTTTATAGCCCCTGTTTGTTTACCATCCTTGTCCCATTGGAGAGAATTCCCCTCACTTCCTGTCCCACAGCCATAACAGGAAGTGAGGGGAAACACCTCCAAAGTGGGGGACTCCCGGGTCGTCACCAGAGCTAGTGTCCCCATTGGAAGATTTTCCTTCTAGCCCTGTTCTGATAACAAACAATTTGCAATTTTCATTCATTTTCAATAACAAGGGTGGACAGGACAAATAGAGAGGGTAAAACTCCCTAAACGGGGACACAGACAGCAATAAAAACCTGGCAGGAGTTCTAATCCATCTCCACTATATTCAAAATTAAACAAAAAAAAGTTTTGCCTTTAGTTATACTTTAATAAAAGTGTTGCTAAACCCAGGACCCTGCTTTCATTATATCCGGTCTCCCACAGTACACAGAACACGGGAATGCAATTATTTTAGTAAATATAAACGGCTGAATACCTTTTCTCATCAGCAGTATATAGCAGTCTTAACAATAGTCTTGTGACTTCTATTAGAGTCTAGTTAAAGCTTGTAGGAGGAGTTTTCATTCTCCTCTGACTGTCCTATGAGGATGCAGGACCCCTGGCCTTCTGTCTGGACAATGCTGATTGGCCCTGTGCTGATCATATGACCCCCCCCCCAAAAAAAGCTCTCTAGCAATACACACCAAACTGAGCATGTGCAGAGTGACTCCAAGGTTCTGTCCTGTCTTATCAGGAGATGAATTGAGGACAGTGGAAGAAAGGGAGGATCAGAGAAGACAGGATCAAACAGCCCTTTTTCCCACAATGCACAGGTTTAACCCCTTTGGTTCCACGGTGAGTATAACAAGCATGCTTTACTGCATATACAGACTTATTTTACTGTTGTGTGTTTAGTAACACTTTAATTGGTCATGATAATTCACCCACCTTCCCAACTTCTCAGAGACTCCACTGGGAAGGTTTCTAAGACAAAGATGCAGCAGGAGGTGCAAGACTATATTTATTTATAACTTAATAATAAATGATTTATTTCAGGTACTTATATAGCACCGTCAATTTACGCAGCGCTTTACATATACATTGTACATTCACATCCGTCCCTACCCTCAAGGAGCTTACAATCTAAGGTCCCCAACTCACATTCATACACATACTAGGGCCAATTTAGAGAGGATCCAATTAACCTACAGCAGGTCTTTGGAATGTGGGAGGAAACCGGAGTACCCAGGAGGAAACCCACACAGGCACAGGGAGAACATGGAAACTCCAGGCAGGTAGTGTTATGGTTGGGATTTGAATCAGCTACCCCTTTGCTGCCAGGTGAAAGTGCTACCCACTACACCACTGTGCCGTTAAATTATTTTCTTTATTTTTCTATTATTTATTTATAAATTAATACTTTTTTTTATTAATTTCTAACTTATAAATAGTTATAAATAAATGAATTACTATTTATTAACTGAGAAGTACCCCCCTCTGGACCCCCTGTGTAATAAAAGAATTCAAAGGAAGATTTGGCCCATAGTTATCAATCAACGTGCAGCAGACTTCCTTTTTTTAAAGCCCAAGACAAGCTATTTTTTTTTATTATTAATTCAAAATGAATGATACATTTATTAAAAATATATTAATTTGGCTCTCCGTCTATGCAAAAAAAAAAAAATACATAAATAAATAAATAAATGGCACTAGTCCCCTGAAATAAAAACCTGTCAGGTGTTCTAATCCCTCTCCACTCTATCCAAAACTTAAAAAAAATATATACATATATGTTTTGCATGTTGAATTACAGGGATTTTCAGATTAGCTCTCAGGGGACAACAAGAAAAAGGTATAAAGAGATTTGCAAACTTGCTTGATTTGTCTAGATATTTTGAAGGCTGTGAAGGTCATTAAAAGTAGAGCTTTGACAGCTGTATGTGCTGCATTTGTTCTTTTTTGTCAAAAACTTCAATAAAAAAAAAGTATTAAAAAAAAAAAAAAAAAAATCCCACATTTTTTTTTCTTTATTGTCATTGGACAGTTACAAAACCCCAGCTTCCCAAGTGTTTCTGGCCATTATGACCCCTCGCTCGGATATAATCCCCAGGATCTGTTCCCGTGATCCCTACTGCCTGCACACCGCACACAGAGGTGTAAAATGAAGGTTATAGAATATTATCTCCAATCGTTTCACAGAAAGCCTACAGGAACCAGATTAGCTGTATATTGCAAAAGAGTGAACTCTGGAACTCCTGGACAGAGCTGGAAAATATTTGCACAGATTTGTGTTGCTAGAGATAAGAGGCGAGAAAACTCTCATAAGACAATTCGAGGAAAGCAGCCTTTGTTTGGGCTATAGGCAAATATTTATCATTTTGGGGAAGCCTGATACAGTTGTTCCTAGTACTTACCTACGTACCTTTGTTTGTACTGCAGCAGAAAATAATCGCATTGTGTGTGTTTGCTATTTGGCTGTGCGGACACAAGAACACATTCTTGTGGACAAGCAAATATTGTCTAAAAACAAGATCCATGTATATTTTTAATCATTCCACACCTATTGTTATTCTTGGCAGTTGCACCAGTACCCCCCCTTTTTTGCGCCTGGGTACGTTTAGGGTTTTAATGCCCTTTATAAACCCCTTATTTAGTTACTCTTACTTTGATCTTGACATGCTTTGTTCATTTCTTATAAATTCAGTGTGACACTTTCCCTCTCTAATAAAGACCGCTCACTGCTGCTCTCTCCCCTTGTGCAGGGTGACTGGTCTTGTCTCCGCCCCCTCCTGTAGTTTTCTGCAGGCAGACTATAGTGGGTGGAGCCTGTTGGGCCCCTCCCACAGCTCTGCACAGGCCATGTACAGCACAGTGATGACGTCACTGCTACTTTACAAGGTAATATGTGAGTTTGCAAAGGCATTTGGTGCACCCAACCTTACCCACTCGCTGACTGCAATATGTATATATATGTTGCGGTTTGCCAGTGGTTTACCGGGGTTATGGCTGGATATTTTCCGCTGTCGGCAGGTTTTCTCATGAAAGCAGTCTGAGCAGCTCATTCACCGCTGGATCGCTTTCTGAAGCGGCAGGAGGGGTCCTTGTCAAGCTTACCATTTTCACCGGAGGTCCCGAAAAACTATCCAACGGTGCAGCCAGCTGCTCACAGAGGCTACCAGAGACCAGATCGTCTCTGATCGCCTCTATGGCCTTGGAGGACCAAAACAGTGTCATGACATCACTTCCGGTCTAGGACAGAACAATGTCTTTTGCTGTATATTAAAAAAAAAAAAAAAAAAAAAAAAAAAAAACACAATAAAGATATTTTGGGTCTTTTCGACCCCGGATCTCTCCATAAAGAGGACCTTTCAACCTTATTTCTACTACAAGGGATGCTTACATTCCCTTGTAATAGGAATAAAAGTGATCAAAATGGACAGTGTAAAAATAAAACACAAAATCAGGAAAAAAAAAAAAAAAAGAAAAATGAATGTGCCCTCAGTGCTCACATACAGAAGCAAATGCATATGTAAGTTGCACACGCATATGTAAACTGTGTTAGCACCAGGCATGGAGTTATCGCCATGAACATTAGAGCGAGAGCAATAATTCTAGTGCTAGACCCACTCTAACAGATAACCTGTAAAAATGTTTGAGGCTGCAATCACACCTTGGCGTTTCGGTACCACAGGATGCGTTTGTGGTGCCATTACTTCTAAAGGCATCCCAATCATGGTGCGATTTAGCCTTAATGCACGACGCCGGCGCCCGAAGGAACTCCGTTTTGAGCAACAAGCTTCACGCGTTGCGATTTATCGCGCAGCAAATTCGCACCACAATTGGGGTGCCGTTAGAAGTAATGGCATCGCAAACGTGTCCTGCATTTTACCGTGGATCCTGGGTGTGAATGGAGCCTAAAGCGCTGCCTACATGGATTTTTAAGTACCGTAGTTTGTCACCATTCCACGAGTGTGCGCAGTTTTAAATCCTGACATATTAGGCATCTATTTACTCAGCGTAACATCTTTCATATTTTACAGGGTCTCTGCTAATATACAGGGTGGGCCATTTATATGGATACACCTTAATAAAATGGGAATGGTTGGTGATATTAACTTCCTGTTTGTGGCACATTAGTATATGTGAGGGGGGAAACTTTTCAAGATGGGTGGTGACCATGGCGGCCATTTTGAAGTCGGCCATTTTGAATCCAACTTTTGTTTTTTCAATAAGAAGAGGGTCATGTGACACATCAAACTTATTGGGAATTTCACAAGAAAAACAATGGTGTGCTTGGTTTTAACGTAACTTTATTCTTTCATGAGTTATTTACAAGTTTCTGACAACTTATAAAATGTGTTCAATGTGCTGCCCATTGTGTTGGATTGTCAATGCAACCCTCTTCTCCCACTCTTCCCACACTGATAGCAACACCGCAGGAGAAATGCTAGCACAGGCTTCCAATATTCGTAGTTTCAGGTGCTGCACATCTCGTATCTTCACCCCCTGTAAATATATATATATATATATATATATAAAAATGTTTGGGGGTTATAAGTAATTTTCTAGCAAAAAACACTGATTTAAACTTGTAAATAAAAAGTGCCAGAAAAGGCCTGGTCTTCCAAGTGCTTATACCCCTTGTGGATGTTGAGGAACATATTTAAGCTTTAAAATTCATTAGTGTAAAAAAAAAAAAAAAAAAAAAAAAAAAAAAAACCACACAAACACACACGATCTAGGGCACGGATAGGAATTCCACTAATTTCCAGTCCTGATTCAGTAGGGAAAAGTTAGAACCGTCTCAGAATTTTGCTGAGGTAATCATTGAAGGGCATAAAATGTATTTGATTCCAAAACACAGTAAAATGAAAAAAGTATTATGGGAACCGGATCACATATCTAAATACAGGTGTTTCCCCACAAACAAATGGTGAAATCAAACTACGAAACAGAGATTGCCCAGATGACAATGCTGATGGAACAATTTCTTTGAATGGTGATCATTACGTACAATTTTACCGAACTATGATGTTTATTTGTGGGGTAACCATACCTATAAATATATATACATACCATCCTGTCCTGTGTAGTGGTAATGTATCTGGGCACCTCGCCGTTATGTTTCAGAGGTTGCAACTATTACCATGCTCCACATTTGGTGGGAATGCCCCAAGGTTAGGGGATTCTGGAATGGCTTCTAGGCTCTTATTATTAGGAGACTCACAGTCTTGCCAATCCCATAAAATCCTCTAATTGTGCTACTCAACAAATTGATCAGAGACGTCCCTCTCACTTCCCAGTAGTTTTTTTTTTCTTTTTTATGCTTCAAAGAGCCAAAACCTCCATTGTCAGGGCCTGGAACTCCGAATGCCTCTCACTTTGCCTTCGGTGAACAAACTGCCTCCTACTACAGCAAATATTTCACATTTTGACTCATCAGCCCAGACCACCTGCTGCCATTTTTCTGCACCCCAGTTCCTATGTTTTCATGCATAGTTAACCTTGTTTCCAATGTGGAGGTATGGCTTTTTGGCAGCAATTCTTCCATGAAGACTTCTCCAGACAGTAGGTAGATGAACCTGGCAGGTTCCACCAGGTCTGTGCTGATGGCACTGCTGGAATGGACTTTCATCTGGTACATTATGTTTGCTTGGCCGACCACAGTGTCTACACTCAACGTTGCTGGTTTCTTGTTCTTCTTCATAAGAGCTTGAACAGCACATCTTGAAACCCCAGTCTGCTCTGAGTTTTAAGCCTCCAACACTGCAGATTCTGTTTATGAGGGTTTTTCAACCTACATATGAAAATGATGATCATTATCACTTGCTCGGTACAATTGGTTAAGCATACACCTGACTCTAATCCTTGACTTTGTGCGAGTGTAAGAATTGATGCTGGTTTGAAGCCAAAGGGTAGTAGTCACACTAAATATTGATTTGATTTCGATTTTTCTTATGTTTGCTTACTTTGCATTTTGTAAATTGATAAAAATAAAACCAATTTAAATATTTTTAAAAGCATTCTTACTCAAGTTTAAAATTTCTTCACACCTGCCTAAAACGTTTGCACAGCAATATATATAGCACTCCCATAGTAATAGCTGCTCATAGCTCCCAACTGTCCCTAATTTTAAAGGGCTGTTCCTGATTTGGAGCAATGTCCCTCATTTTGGTCTGATCTATATAGTTGTATATAAAATGCACTTTTTTCAAAAAAGTGTTTCCCAGTCCTAAACCTTTCATCCAATTTCTAAATGGCTGCTTTTGTAAATTTTAAAAGCCATATAAATCAATAGTAGTGGTAAAAAAAAGCCCTTATGGAATTAATTAACCTTTTTTTGTTAATTCTCCTTTAAGGGGGAGTGGCAGGGGGTGTGTCCTATGCCTACATATGTTTGCTAGTAGGTGTCCCTCATTCCCATCTCAAAATGTTGGGAGGTATGGGTGATTTTTGTAGTAGATTTTTGCTAGGAGAGGCAAATTTAGTCAGGCCTGACAAGAAGTGCAGGCCTGAATGTTTTGATCTGGGAAGGGGAGTGGCCCAGGGAGAGCTGGAGACTGCAGGACAGTACACCCGTTGGTTGCTCCTCCCCTTTGGTTCCAGAAAGCTCTGGAAAAGGGGATGGATGAGGAGGTGTAACTTTCTGAAGTATATTAAGGAACCCTGACCAATCCCCAACCTGGGTTGGCAGGGGGCAGGCCTCCTTAAATTCTGTGGTCTGCCCAGCTGGGGGAGGAGAGTGCCGGTGGAAGAGTAGAGATGTAGCTGAGGTTGTGGAGGCCTCACCGGGGAGCCCCCAATCTGGGGGGGGGGGGTTGACCTTGAGGCCTGGTGACTTGGGTGCAGCCAAGAGCGGAGTTGGATCCTGGAGCAGCACAAGGGAGCAGGAGAACAACAGAAAGGCTACTGAGAGACTCTTTAAAGGATCCACCGGTGTTGGTGAGTGACAGACCATGGGAGCTGGACAAGAAGGCTGGAGCAGGCTGGGAGGAGACAGTGGACAGTTTGTGGAAGTCGGAGGAGCCAGTCAGAGGAAGGAGTGTCACTGGACAGTGTGGTAGGCCAGAGTGGCCTGGAAGATGATGGGCTGGGAGCAGTAGTCCATCAGAACCTGGCTAACACAATTGTACTTAGCTACACCTTGAGGGCCCGTGGCCCTTGCCTGTAATGGGCGGTCCGGAGGTCCTGCTGACACAGTGTAGGCCTCACCATGTGCTAGCTAGGGTGGAGGAAGAGGAAATGGGGGCCTGATAAATTTCCTTTCAGGCCTAACATGAAGAAGCAAGCGTTGTGCAGGAGAGAAGTAAAAGGAGTGTAACAATCAGCAAGTGGCAGTGCTGGAGGAAGGAGGAGAATGTATACAGAGCAGTATACAGTTTGGTCTCATAATCTTTAATCCTTTGGTCATCCCACAGTCATCCCTTTCCCTATCCAAGTTTATTCCCTCAATAAAACAAAACAAATTACTGACCTACAGTTCATTGAGGAAACCATGAATGCCAACATGTACTGTGACAAGCAAAGCAGAGACTGGGCCACAGGGCAGTATTCCAACATGAGAATGACCCTAAACACACCTCCAAGACGACCACTGCCTTGCTAAAGAAGCTGAGTGTAAAGGTGATGGACTGGCCAAGCATGTCTCCAGACCTAAACCCTATTGAGCATCTGTGGGGCATCCTCAAATGGATGGTGGAGGAGTGCAAGGTCTCTAACATCCACCAGCTCTGTGATGTCATCATGGAGGAGTGGAAGAGGACTCCAGGGGCAACCTGTGAAGCTCTGGTGAACTCCATGCCCAACAGGGTTAAGGCAGTGCTGGAAAATAATGGTGGCCCACAAAATATTGACACTTTGGGCCCAATTTGGACATTTTCACTTAGGGGTGTACTCACTTTTGTTGCCAGTGGTTTAGACATTAATGGCTGTGTGTTGAGTTATTTTGAGGGGACAGCAAATTTACACTGTTATACAAGTTGTACACTCATTACTTTACATTGTAGCAAAGTGTAATTTCTTCAGTGTTGTCACATGAAAAGATGTAATAAAATATTTACAAAAATGTGAGGGGTATATATCTATCTATCTACATATATACACATACATACATACATATACACATACACACACTCTGTCACATATTTGTTAATCCTGAGGTCAGCAGTCTTTTAAATTTAGTAATTTGATTATTAACATGTGATCTACAGATCCGATAATGAAAGGTCTAATTTAATTTTATTGTATGTCGGAATAAAAGAACCCCTTTGTAGGGGATTCCTATACAGTTACTTATTTTCTGCAGCCTACTAATGACGAGGGTGACCATCCTCACAGATTCCCTATTGAGAGAATTTTTATTACCGTCTGCATCCATTACAGATTTTCCCTGACTTATTATCCCACTGGGACAGTAAAGGCTTCCATATATGGCTGAAATTCCAGCGAACATCACCTGAGATTTGAACCATGGGGATCCCCATCAGCACCACCCAGTTTAATAAAAGAAAAGTAAGACCGAGGAAGTTGTTTTCTGTTAACTAGTTAACTGAAAATAATTTGACCCACCACGACTACCCCTAGGGGTACCAAGTTTAGAGTCCACTACAAGCGACCTTAAAGTCGGTATATACCTTCGGAAATGACAGGGTCACCCTATTATTCAGTCCCTTTTAGACATTACCTACGTCTGCCATTATTTTTAAGAGAGTTATCCCTTAGACACTCCTACCAGTGGGAGCAGTAATCATCCGACGTCTTTTATTCATTGACATATCCTTAGGGGATGTTTCCCCAAGAAAATAAGGCTGTATGTTATTTTAATTTAATCTGGAAAGTAATAGCCTAGACATCTA
>BLSH010237228.1:1039065-1059220 GCA_018402905.1 Glandirana rugosa | reverse complement strand
GATTGTACCCGTACTCTCTAGATTGACTAGGGTCACTGGCCCTAGTCATCTAGAAGGTACGGGGATGATTGTCTCGCCCCTTGGCGGCACAAATGTAGCCGCCAAGGGGCAAGAGAGGGACACCGGCGAGTAGCGCCGAGTGGCCGCCTGTAGCCCAGACGGGCTCGGCGCCCGTGTGAGGAGTCCTCACGCCGCACGCGGGGGATCACCGACACGTGTATAGCGGCGGAAAAACACCGTCACGCCATGGGACGGTCCCAGATTTACCCCCAAATTTGGGTCCTAAGAGTTGGTCCGTCCAACTCCCTGAGGTCACCCCTGATCCCGGTCACTGGGATCAGTTAGATCTCTCATGCCCATGTTAGCCCAACCCCCCCCCCCACAGTAAGAACACGCCCAGGGAACACACTTAACCCCTAGCTCTCCCCCCAGGTTAACGCCTTCACTGCCAATGACATTTATACAGTAGTCATTTAAATTTCTGATCGCTGAATAAATGTCATTGGTCCCAAAAAAAGTGTAAAAAATGTCCGACGTGTCCGCTGCAATATCGCAGTGCCGCAAAAAAAAAAAAAATCGCAGGTCGCCGCCATTACTAGTAAAAAAAATAAAATAAAATAAAAACCCCAGAAATTAATTCTCATCATCCGTAAACGCGGCCACTTTTGCGCAAAACCAATCAATAAACGCCGATTGCGATTTTTTTTTTATCACAAATATGAGGAATTATATAAATCGGCCAAAACCGGTGGAAAAAAAAATGTTTTTTTTATTTTTTTTTTGGATTAGAAGAATTTTAGCAAAAAGAAATTTGCTGCAAAATGGTCGCTCTTCCTTTGTTTATAGTGGCGATCAGAAATGATGCAGAGGTGATCAAATACCACCAAAAGAAAGCTCTATTTGTGGGAAAAAAAGGACGCAAATTTTGTTTGGGTGCAACGTCGCACGACTGCGCAATTGTCAGTTAAATCGACACAGTGCCGAATCGCTAAAAGTGCTCTGGTCCTAAAGTGTGAAAACCTTCCAGTTGGTAAGTGGTTAACTGGACAGGTTCCATTCAGAACAGGCCTTGCCATGGTCGACCAAAGAAGTTCAGTACACGTGCTCAACGTCATATCCAGAGGGTGTCTTTGGGAAATAGACGTATGAGTGCTGCCAGCATTGCTGCAGAGGTTGAGGGAGTGAAGGGGTCAGCCTGTTAGTGCTCAGAGCATACTCTGCACACTGCATCAAATTGGTCTGCATGGCTGTCGTCCCAGAAGGAAGCCTCTTCTAAAGATGATGCACAAGAAAGCCTGCAAACAGTTTGCTGAAGACAAGCAGACTAAGGACATGGATTACTGGAACCATGTCCTGTGGTCTGATGAGACCAAGATAAACTTTCTTGATTCAGATGGTGTCAAGCGAGTGTGGCGGCAGCCAGGTGAGGAGTACAAAGACAAGTGTGTCTTGCCTACAGTCAAGCATGGTGGTGGGAGTGTCATGATCTGGGCTGCACGAGTGCTGCCGGCACTGGGGAGATACAGTTCATTGAGGGAACCATGAATGCCAACATGTACTGTGATATACTGAAGCAGAGCATGATCCCTTCCCTTCGGAGACTGGGCCGCAGGGCAGTATTCCAACATGATAACGACTCCAAACACATCCAAGATGACCACGGCCTTGATAAAGAAGCTGAGGGATGGACTAGCCAAGCATATCTCCAGACTTAACCCCTATTGAGCATCTGGGGGCATCCTCAAAACGGAAGGCAGAGGAGTGCAAAGTCTAACATCCCCCAGCTCAGTGATGTCGTCATGGAGGAGTGGAAGAGAACTCCAGTGGCAACCTGTGAAGCTCTGGTGAACTCCATGCCCAAGAGGGTTAAAGCAGTGTTGGAAAATAATGGTGGCCACACAAAATATTGACACTTTGGGCCCAATTTGTTGCCAGTGGTTTAGACATTAATGGCTGTGTGTTGAGTTATTTTGAGGGGAAAGCAAATTTACACTGTTATACAAGCTGTACACTCACTACTTTACATTGTAGCAAAGTGTCATTTCTACACTGTTGTCACATGAAAAGATAGAATAAAATATTTACAAAAATGTGAGGGGTATATATATATATAGCTCTATCTATCTATCTATCTATCTATCTATCTATTTACACACACATATATACACATACATACATATACACATACACACACTCTGTCACATATTTGTTAATCCTGAGGTCAGCAGTCTTTTAAATTTAGTAATTTGATTATTAACATGTGATCTACAGATCCGATAATGAAAGGTCTAATTTAATTTTATTGTATTTCGGAATAAAAGAACCCCTTTGTAGGGAATTCCTATACAGTTACTTATTTTCTGCAGCCTACTAATGACAAGGGTGACCATCCTCACAGATTCCCTATTGAGAGATTTTTTATTACCGTCTGCATCCATTACAGATTTTCCCTGACTTATTATCCCACTGGGACAGTAAAGGCTTCCATATATGGCTGAAATTCCAGCGAACAACACCTGAGATTTGAACCATGGGGACCCCCATCAGCACCACCCAGTTTAATAAAAGTCAATTGATCAATTGTCTTTTGTTGAAGGAGCCAGAATGAAAACGGTTCACCAAACGCCTGCAGCCAATCAGATGCAGGCACTGTTTGGATGTTCTGACAGCTGATCGCACTTGCTGTCGGTGGGATAGCCATCCATCTGTGCTGTTAGCATGGATGGAGGAATCTGTCAGATTTCTTTCATTCAGCTCCTATAAGTGAATGGGCAGATTTAGCATGGCTGGAAAGATCTTTAGGTGTGTGACCAGTTGAGCTGGGGAAAACTTTTCCTGAGATGTGTCCTGCACACAGAACATCTTGCAGTCCCTTTTGTTCCAGTGGGGGAAATGACAAAGGAGAATAGAGAACTCAGCGCCAAGCCATTCATGCAGCCTCTCAGCAGATGCAGAACAATGGTGAGGTAGAGGACTTTTCCAGCCAGCTACCAAATCCTCCCTTGTGGCCCCATACAGGGACATCTGAATGAGCACACATACAAACTCTTTTGGGAAAAGGAGGGGGGCCTACAATTTGGAGAGCCCATGAAAAAAGGACAACAGCTACACTCTGGATTATTCACTCCACATAGAATTATACTCACCTCCTCCCAGAACATGTTTTTGCTTACAGCCGACAAAATGCTACCTAACTGAATTACTGATGGTGGCTAAAAGGATTATCAGCACCTATGAGTATGCTGTGAAGGACACTGATGGGTATGGAGAAAGAAAACTGAAAAGTCGATGCAGAAGATGAAATGGTGGTGCTTTTTAAGGGTGTAATGGACCTTAAATGGCTCCTGAAGGTAAAAGAACTTCCTGTCATCTAGGATCATTACTAAAAAAAATAACTGTAGCCAATGGCCCCCTTAGGGGTGGCTGAGTGTTGTGGTTCATCTGCTCACACTGCCCTCAATCACGTCCATACTGCACCCGGAATCACAGAACAGGCTGGTACTTTGGTTTGGTTTTATTAGGGGATTGAACTTGGATGGGGATTAGGGGTGTTATGAGATGCCCATAGAATAGGTTGCCAACGTGCACAGGACCACTATGTACAGCTCCGTATTTACATTTCCTCTTGTCCTCCAGCACACTACTTGCTCCGGTTAAACTTCTTCCTCCAGCACATTACTTGCTTCTCTATACTCTGGTTCCTCTCTCCTGCACATTACTTGTTCCAGGCCCATAAGGAAATTTACTAGGCCTTCTCCATTCTTCCAGCCTGACTAGCACATGGTGAGGCTTGCCATGCTTTGCGAAGAACATCAGAACCACCTGTTACAGGTAGGGACAGTTGATCCCCTAGTGTGTAGGTATACTGATGTGCTAGCCGGACCGATGGACTACTACTCCCAGCCCATCCTCTTATGCCAGGCCCTGTCAGCCACTCCAGCTGCCTTGGCATTCTCTACTGCCGCCATGACCCCACAGTCCCTTACTGACCTCTGCATCCTTCCCAGATTGTCTCTCACCCTATCCGCTCCGGCTTTCCTCTACAGCTTCCCAGGGTGTGTGTCACTCACCAACCACCCGGTGGACTCCTGACTGAGCTTCTGCAGTAGCACGGTCTGTTGCTCTCCTGCTCCCTTGTGCAGCTCCAAGATCTTTATCCTCTCCTCCTAGCTGAAACAGAGCCCAGGCCTCAAGGTCACAACCCCCCCACACTGGGGGCTCCCTTCCCGGGTGAGGCCTCAGCATCCTCAGCTACATATCAGCTTCAGCTCTTCCACCCGAACTCCTCCCAGATTCGGCTGACCCTGAGCATTTAAGGAGGCCTACCCCCTGCCAATCCCGATTAGGGATTGATCAGGGTTTCTTAGAATACTCCAGATGGCTCCACCTCCCTCCCAGCTCTCTGTTCAGAAACCTTCCTCCAGTTTCTAGAAAGAAGTGGGAGGTTCTGGTGACCTCATTTGTGAATCACTCAATCCTCCCTGAGCCACTCCCAGCCCAGAAACAAAAACAAAAAAATAAAAAATAAAAAATCAGGCCTGACTAAATTTTCCTCACCTACCAAAAATCTATCCACACTAGCTCCCACTTACCCAGGGGCGCTACATAACTGAAGGCAAAACTTTTTTTTTTAGTTTTGGATAGAGTGGAGAGGGATTGGAAATGAGTTTCACCCTCTCCATTTGTCCTGTTTATCATTATAATTTAAAGTCAAAGTAAAAGAAAATCCTACATTTTGGGTTGTCCCCAGAAAAGTAACAGAGGGGAAATCTTCCAATGGGGACACAAGTTCTGACCTGGGGGTCCCCAAAAGATTTTCTTTAATTTACAGGGATTTCCTCTCACTTCCTATTTGGCTATGGGACAGGAAGTGAAGGGAAGACAAGAGCGGAAAGGAGGGGAAAGAAGGGAAAAAAGTCAAGGAAGGAATGGGGGAAAAAAAAAAGACATAGGGGGGGGGGGGGGGTCGGGAGGAGATAAGGAAGGTACGGGGAAGAAAAAAAAAAAGACAAGGGAGGAAGGGAGGATTGGTGGGGGGGGGGGGGGGCCCGCGCAAGTAAAAAAAAAGTTAAGGAACGGGATGGAGGGGGATAAATACAAGGAGGGAACAGGGGGGTGTGGGGGAGCTAAAGAGGGAATGGGGGGGGGACGAGGAAGAAAAGAGGAGTGGGATAGCAGGGGGGAAAGAACAAGGAGTAGTGAAAGGAAAGGGGAGGGAGGAGATGTAGAGTGAGGCTGAGTTCTCTCGCAGAATGTCGAGGAGAAACCAGTCGTGAGATCAAGGAACAGTTGGTCAAATCTAATTGTGTATGGCTAGCCTAAGTCTAAATGAGCAGTAAAAGTTTAATAGCGGTCGAGCCAAAGGTTCTGCATATTTTGGAAATTATACATAGCAGAATTTCCTAGTTTAGTACATTTTTCAAATAGCATTACACAGAATACTTTGTTTTTGACCTCAGTGAAATGGTTAGATGGGATCCTCCAGGCTGAAGCTATGACACTCTTGGCTGCCGGGAGAATGGGGGCGATGATTACATTGAATTGAAAAGCTGTGCATGCTAATGGTTTTTGTGTGCAGGAGGGCCCCATAGGGGTTCTTACTAAAGAAAACTCCAGAGACTGTATACAACTGCTGATACACTGGGGATCAGGATCTTCTAACATTTGCCCATTCCCACCATGTGTAAAGGAATGTTCCTTCTGCTGAACACCCCTAAAAAGGCATGGATGGACCGCTGGGAAGAAGTTTAGAGATCCTCGTGGGAACCAGGTACCTGAGTAAATGTAATTTGTAGTTCGCTTCCACTGCTAGGACATGGACTGAGCTTTTGGATGCAGCCATCTTCCAGGATAGAACACTGCAATTCCTGCTTCTATTTCTGTGTTTATGTGGGTTGTGTGTACCGGGTCACATCAAGAAAGAACATGTACATGAAAGAGATGAGACCGGGGCTTGTATAAGGGAGTCGTTTTTAATGGTTTAGGTAAAGTTGACTCTGAATAGTTAACTGAATGCAGTGGCGTCTCCAGCTTTCTTAATTAGGGGGGGCACATGGGGGGACAGGGACAAAAGTAGAGGGGCCAACTATAAAATGCACATATATATTCTGGGGCCCTTTACTATGACTCCGCAATGGGACCCTTTCACATGTTTTAATACTCCCTTCCACTAGTACAGTATTAAAACCCTCACCCCTTAAGCACATGTATTGTATTTTAGGAAAATACCGATGTAATTAAAGTAAAATGCATCTGTCACTGCCCCCCCCGACCCACTACCCCATGTATTATATATACACTGACCCCATATATTATATACACCCTGACCCCATATATTATATACACCCTGACCCCCCTCCCCCCATGTATATACACTGAACCCCCCATGTATATACACTGAACCCCCTCCCCCCCAATACACTGACCCCCCCCCCATGTATATACACTGAACCCCCTCCCCCATGTATATACACTGAACCCCCTCCCCCCATGTATATAAACTGCCCCCCCCCCCCCAAGTCACCCTGGGTATAAAATCCTACCTGATCCGATTCCTTCCTGGTCATCACTGCTGAGCCTGCTTGTCTCTCCAGCCGCGAGCCCAGCCGCGAGCCCAGCCCCGGCAGGGAAGTACTTGTCTCCCACATGCAGACTGTGGTTGCGGGAGAGTGGTGGAAGCCTTAGCCCGCCCAGGCCCAGTGAAGAACTGGACTGTGGACAGCGATGCGGGAGCAAGCTGCCTACGATCTCCTGCCAAAGCCAGACTGCCAGATTCGGCCATGCCGCCGTCACAGTGCCCACCCCACAACAAGCCTGGGGAAGCTTGGGCAGCACTCCCACTATCCCATCTGATCAGTGGTGGTGCCTCCTGTCCTGTCCTCCCAGCATGGTACTTCTTCCCCGCAGAGGTCATTGGGAGGCACCGCTTCCCCAGAGCCAGTCAGTCCATGTCCTCATCCCCAGGCTGTAGAACAGAAAAAGAGCACGCCAATCTAAGTGCAGCAGTATAAAACCATCTTTCTTAACCACTTGCCGACCGTCAACCGCAGATTGACGGCGACAAGGTGGCTCTCCTGCACAAACCGCCGTCACTGTGAGCACGCACACGCGCGCCGCCGGAGGTGGAGTCGATCTCCGCCGGCTACCCGCGATGCCCTCCCCCCGGAGTGAAAGAACGGAGGTCCGTGTAAGTAAACACAGATCTCCGTTCTGTGAGGGGGGAAGGGCTGTGATCACAGCCTTCCTCTACATGGAAGCTGTGATCACTTCCCTTCCCCAGTCAGGGCAGTCCATATACAGTTAGAACACGCCCAGGGAACACAGTTAACCCTTAGAGCGCCCCCTGTCGGTTAACCCCTTCACTGCCAATGGCATTTACACAGTAATCAGTGCATTTTTATAGCACTGATCACTGTATAAATGCCAATGGTCCCAAAAAAGTGTCAAAATGGTCCGACATGGCCGCTGCTATACCGCAGTACCGCTAAAAATCGCAGATTGCCGCCATTACTAGTAAAAAATAAAAAAAATATAAAAACCCCAGGAATTAAATTCTCATCATCCGTAAACGCGGCAACTTTTGCGCAAACCAATCAATAAACGCCAATTGCGATTTTTTTTTTATCACAAATATGAGGAAGAATATAAATTGGCCAAAACCGATGAAAAAAAATGTATTTTTATATATTTTTTTTGGATTTGTATTTTAGCAAAAAGTAAGAAATTTGGGTTTTTTTGCAAAATTGTCGCTCTTCTTTTGTTTATAGCGGCGATCAGAAATGACGCAGCGGTGATCAAATACCACCAAAAGAAAGCTCTATTTGTGGGAAAAAAAGGATGCAAATTTAGTTTGGGTACAACGTTGCACGACCGCGCAATTGTCAGTTAAAGTGACGCAGCGCCGAATCGCAAAAAGGGCTCTGGTCAGGAAGGGGGCAAATCCTTCCGGGGCTGAAGTGGTTAAAAAGACAAATGGCAACTCACAAGATAAAAGCGTTGTCAGCGCATGTGTGGCAATAGGCCTTGTGTAGAGGTTCATCCACTCCTTTCAGAAGGATGGGCGGGGAACACTGGTGGCCGCTGGTACTGACTGAGCTGGTGGCTTCCAGCACTTCCAGGAACTCAGATGGGGCTCAGGAACTGCCGCTGACGTCACTATAGGATGCAGGGTGGAGTGGGAGGTGCTCGCGTTCGGAGCATTTGTGCTCCTTCCTCAGGCAATCTTCCCCAGGCTGGGCTATCCTCCCCGCTGCCTGACAGTGGCACACTCGGGACTCCTGGGTGTGTGTGGAGTCCAGAGTCCTTAATCAGGATGGGATGGTAGCCTCCATTGGCGGGAGTCGCACAGCGGGAGTCAGGACTTCTGCCACTGTGCAGGGACGGGATATTAAAATGCAGAGGGAGGGGGGAGAAAACCCCCTAAGGAGATGACAAGTGACGCTCTCCCCTCCCATGAGAGCGCCCGCCGGTGGTGGTCCGAGCAAGATACAGGGGAAAAAAAAAATAATAATCAAAAAGGCATTTTAATGGAATTTTAATTGGGGGGGGCATAGCACAATTTTGGGGGGGGGGGGTCATGGCCCCCTCTGGCCCCCCCTTAGTGATGCCACTGACTGAATGGATAAAATACTTCATTGGAAGATATCTGAAAATGTCTTGTGTTGGGTAAACGGGGGCAACCTCCAAGAAAAGAAAGGGGATTTAAAGTTTTGATTTTATTAAATTTTATAAAAATGTACTAAATGTTTACTGCCACTTCATAAGCACCAACTCCAAAATTATTTGATTATTCCAGATGAAATCAATGGCTTATAAACTGAACTCTTATCTCTCTGTTACTGGTCAGAGGGGGGAAAAAAAAAAAACGGGTTTTAAGTGCCCGTTCACACAGGGCGACTTGCGATCCGACTTGAGTTGCCTCAAGTCGCCCCAAGTCACTTGACATTTGAAATCCCATTGAAATGAATGGGAGCCGTCTTAATATACACGACTGAAGTCGCTCCGACTTCAAGGCGACTTCTGAAAAGGTTCCTGTACTACTTCTAGGTGACTTCTATCCGACTTGTGCCCATAGGATTCAATAGAAGTCGCCTCCAAGTCGGATCCCCATCTACATGGAAGCAACTTTACAGTTAAAAGAATAGAATTTATTTTTAGGTAGCCCCCTCCCTCCCTTCTCTGATTGGTCAAGGCAAAGTTGCCTGGCAAAAGTCATGTTGTAAAGTCGCCTGAGGTCCTTGAAGTCGCGCTGAAATCACCTAGCGAAGTCGGGTTGCCCCTATGTGAATGCAGGCTTACCCTCCTATCTATAGTGGGAAAAATGTTGTTGATTTACATATACTTTAGGGCCTATTTGGAGTTTTATGTTGTGAGAATGGACATAACATGCGTTACTGTGCTGTGGTGCTTCACATATATTGAACATTATGGGCAGCCCTTTGATGACATCAGGGGCCACATTTAAGGCCCCCTTTAGCTCATGAGAGGACAACCACTGGTCTAGAGCCTAACAATGGTGCACACACCATCTCCCAGCTCCTGAAAGTGCACAACAGTAGAATACAAACCAATTCTAGGCTTTATTATTTCTTACTGTTATGCACACTCAGGAGTTGGATTGGATTGCAGTTGACTTTTAAACCCTTCCAAACTGAATCCATTTAAAAAAAAAAGGGGGGGGGGAATATACTTTAAATACAGTGAAGGAAATAAGTATTTGATCCCCTGCTGATTTTGTACATTTGCCCCAGTGGGAACCCATCCATTAAGGCACACGGGCACCACCCCTTCTCTCCAGTCACCCCCCTCTATGCTAATGGATAGATTCATGCATAGCATGAATCTGTCCATGGCCGCCCGTGACACCCCCCCCCCATTCATGCGGCCAGGCCCTTTGAGGTGCTAGCCTCATGAATTACCGCGGCAGGGGGTGTCTAGGAATCATCTCATTAGAGCCTTAGGCTCAAATTGGCTTCATTACAGTGTGGCTTGTGGCACAAAGCGTGCCGCCACAAGCTCCACTGAATGGCTCTCCGCCAATCAGGAAGTGCTGGTATGTTACCGGTTTACTGATTGGTGGAGAAGACAGGCGATCCTTTTGGACACCTTTCTCAGAGGAGGAAGAGGAGGAGGAGGATGCCGCCGGACTCAGAGCACTCACACAGCACACTCCCTGCTTGCCTGTGCCTGCTGCCCGCTCATAGATGGGGTAAGTGCGGGACTTTGATGTCCTGACTGCCCTGGGGGGGGGGGGGGGGGAGGGATCTGTCAGTGCCGTAAACCTGTGTTACTGGCTGCTATATACCCCACTTGTGTTACTGGCTGCTATATACCCCACCTGTGATACTGGCTGCTATATACTGTGTCCTGTGATGCTGAGCTGTATACTCCTGATAATATGTGGAATACAGGGGACGGAGTGGGTGGATTCTATAAGGGGTGGGGCTTATGAGAAGTAGGGGGGTCAAAAAGGAAGGGCGGGCCGGGAGCCCCCCCCATCCTAAAACATCACCAGCCGCCACTGGTTTGCCCACTGACAATGATAAGTCTAATTTTAATGGTCGGTTTATTTTAACAGCGAGAGACAGAACAACAACAAAAATATCCAAAAAAACGCATTTCAAAAAAATTTATATTTTATCAGTAAATTATGAATTGATTTGCTTTTTAATGAGTGAAATAAGTATTTGATCCCCAATCAGCAAGATGTCTGGCTCCCAGGTGTCTTCTATACAGGTAACACGCTGAGATTAGGAGGACTTTTTTAAAGGAAGTGCTCCTAATCTCAGCTTGTTACCTGTATGAAAGACACCTGTCCACATAAGCAATCAATCAGATTCCAATCTCTCCACCATGTCCAAGACCAAAAAGCTGTCCAAGGATGTCAGGGACAAGATTGTAGACTTACACAAGGCTGGAATGGGGCGCAAGACCATCGCCAAGCAGCTTGGTGAGAGGGTGACAACAGTTGGTGCAATTATTCGCAAATAGAAGAAGAAACACAAAATAGCTGTCAATCTCCCTCGGTCTGGGGCTCCATGCAAGATCTCACCTTGTGGAGTTTCAATGATCATGAGAAATCAGCCCCGAACTACATGGGAGAATCTTGTCAATGGTCTCAAGGCACAAAGTAAACAATTAGTAACACACTATGTTGTGAAGGACTGAAATCCTGCAGCCCCCGCAAAAGGTCTCCCTGCTCAAGAAAGCACATGTACAGGCCTGTCTGATGTTTGCTAATGAACATCTGAATGATTCAGAGGAGAACTGGGTGAAAGTGTTGTGGTCAGATGAGACAAAAAAAAAAACAAATTCTTTGGAATCAACTCAACTCGCCGTGTTTGGAGGAGGAGGAGGAATGCTGCCTATGACTCCAAGAACATCATCCCCACCATCAAACATGGAGGTGGAAACATTATGTTTTGAAGGTCTTAGCAGTAAGGGAACAGGACAACTGCACCGCTTCAAAAAGGACGATGGGTGGGGCCATGTACCGTCAAATCTTGGGGAGAACCTCTTTCTCTCAGACGGGCCATTGAAAATAGGTTGTGGATTGGTATTCCAGCATGACAATGACCCAAAACACATGACCTAGGCAAAAAAGTTGTGGCTCAAGAAGAAGCACATTAAGGCCCTGGAGTAGCCTAGCCAGTCTCCAGACCTTAATCCCATAGAAAATATGTGGAGGGAGCTGAAGGTTCAAGTTACCAAACGTCAGCCTTGAAGCCTTATTGACTTGTAGAAGATCTGCAATGAGGCACAAAATCCCTCCTGAGATGTGTGCAAACCTGGTGGCCAACTAAAACGGAAAATTGTATACTTACCTGATGGTAATTTTCCTTTCCTGATGCAAAGCACGACAGCATATACGCATGGGCTGGCTCCGCCCCCACGCCCAGTTCCAGGATCCGGTTACACTATAAAGTCAAACACCTCCCACCAGACCTCATTCTCATTACTTATTATCACTGCGAAGCCTTTAGGGAGGGACCTATATGCTGTCGTGCTTTGCATCAGGAAAGGAAAATTACCGTCAGGCAAGTATACAATTTTCCGTTTTCCTGACACAAGCACGACATCATATATGCATGGGACTTAGCAATCACCAAAAAGACAAGGGTGGGAAATGCTGAAGTGTTTAAATTGAGGATTATCTTTATCCCACTGAATGCCTGATGTGACTTGTAGGTAAAGCTGTTGGGACCACTTTAAAATGGTCCTACATGTGTTAGATGAAGACTATGTCGCGGTTATCTTTTAATTCTGGAGGTACTCCCTCGAGTTCTGTCCATGGATGAACCATCTGCCTAGTAAGCAGTTTCTGTACTCAAATTGATGGATTTGTCCTAGCCCATCTAGCCCTCTTGAACAACTTGATCCGCACAGGACAAATGTTTTACTGGACAGCTACTGTCCCCCATTGTTGCTGTTAGGCCTGAAGAGCCCCTTGTTTGATCCTTTATAGAAGGGCCACTTCTATGTATCAGTTCGACCTCGAACCCCTTTCCAATCTTGTGGTAATTCGGACACTTGTCTGGATAGGCTGGACAGATGATGTATAATCCCTCTGAAAAGACGCCGACTACCGTGTAGTGCTGGTGAGGAGACAAGTGCCCCTTCTGCCTGAAAATGGTAGCAACAAGGTCGATTACACTTGACACTTGGATATCTGAGACCTTTCCTCTAGCCATACGGACTACTGCTTCTGAGTTACTGGCCATCCTGAGGAAATCCTTTTCAGATGAAATGGAGTGTAAGACAACATGTCCCTCACTATTTGGAAGACCCAAGGGAAGGGTCTGCCCAGGTCTCGGATTGGTTACCAAGATATGCAAAAGAGTGAGGACACGTTTGAGCCTACCTATTGCTTAATTCCCCGTCTAGGATTACTTGCATCTGATTTGATCCTTTCACCGGGGAACAGAAGATTCCATCCTTAATTCTGCAAGGTCTTCTATTTTCTAGTATACCTGAAGTTTGGAGTATGTCTGTGTCCTGAACAGGGTTTAACCCTAAAAGTGAGGTCTCCAGATGAGTCTTTTACTTCTTGATCTTCAGCATCTAGGAATACCTCTTGTAAGTTTGGATGATACCATTGACCACGCTGTGTGAGGTTTTAGACTTCAGGAAGGTGACTAAGAGGACACTGACTCCGCACTGTACCTGAAGATATCCTGGCCTGCAGGCCACTATTATCCTTCTCGCCAGGGCCGGCTCTACCACTAGGCGGAGTAGGCGGCCGCCCAGGGCGCACTGTCGCCTAGGGCGCCTGGCCACTGTTGATCTGTCACTGGCTGCTCTGCATTGATTCATATAAAAACTGACTCTGTCTGACTGAGATAATGAGATTGTATGATCACATTTGCAAATGTATATAGAAATAGTGCCTGATCTGCCAAATACTCCCCCTCCGCCCCCCACACTCGTGAGGCTGTATTTGATGGGCACAGGTGAGACTGTATTGATTGGCGCTGGTGAAGCTGTATTTGATTGGCGCTTATCAGACTGCATTTGATTGGCGCTTATCAGGCTGGGCAGGGGAAAGGGGGTGGAGTCAGGGGTGGAGCCAATGGGGGGCGGCAAAATGATGTTTCGCCTAGGGGTGTCAAAAATCCTTGCACCAGCCCTGCTTCTCGCTACTGGATGAATGTGGACCCTGATAAGGAGCCTGGAGACCGAGATAGATATACCCCTTTGCTGATCGGCAGCCCCCGTTGGGTGTTGGTGGTTCTACTACTTCCCCCTCAGGGAAGCCATCGCGGTTAATTTCAGGTTGATATCCTGATAGCCTTCTTTGTTGTAGAGAACTTGGACTGCCTTTTGGTTTCAACCTCCAACGGCTTGTATCTTACGGTGTTTGACCGGAAGTTTCTAGGAAATCAACAGTTGCCTGACAACAGTTGACTCGTTTGCCTCCCTTCTTGACAGTGAAGATAGGCTCTTGCTGTTCTGCTATTGTTTCACGCATAGCTGAAGCTCCCTTTGTTGCGCTTTCTGAGCAACTTCCATTTACAAACCATTGTCACTCTGAACTTGTTCTTCCTTGGCATGGCTACCCAACAAGTAACTAGACTGGTATGCCAGGTAACTGTACAGCTGAAAGACCTGACTGGCTTGGCCACCATCCATGTCTCCCTCGTGGAGTCACTTGCTCCTGGTGCGGGAAGCAAGGCTTTCCATGTTATAGACCCTGCTAGTTCTATATCTTCCAGTGAGACTCCGAATCCTCTGGATTACTATACACTTCCTCTCTGGCCTCCTGAGACCAAGGGATGGTGAAAGTTAAGTGCACGTGAAGTGTGCGAATATTTCCACCATCTGCACACTGTTCATGTGATGTTTTTCCCCTTTCTTTTCTTTTTTTTTAAATGTCTCTTGAAATGCTGTACAGTATCTTGCAATAAAAGGATGCTGGATCCTGGGTTGATATGCGGTCCATCCCTCTTTCCCTTAGACCGAGGGATGCCACAGCTTGGAACGAGCTATTAACGAACAAGATATCCAACACGGTTGTCCTCCCAAAGGGTAAGACTACCGTAATCTTCTCCTGTTAATGACTCCTTCCAGTTTGAACATTGCCTGGCTAGTTTTTTTTGTTGTCAGGCCTGAAGAGAGTGTTGAGGCAGCCAGCTGTGCCCCAACAAGAACACCTGTAGCCCTTTGTTTTGCAACACAGCCTCTACTGGATGTAAGTTCCTGAAACTGCCTTGAATATGTGGCAAGGCTAACCTTTATCTAATGAACTCGCAGTGACATTCTCACACGGCCCAGCGAAGGTACTTTGCAGGAACATGGATCTACCGAAATGTGTATTTTCCCCTCTGCTGGGTCTCATGCTGACCTGCCATCTCACCTGATGGCTTGACTACTTGTCATGGTTCTATCTGATGAACTCGGGTCTTCATCCTTCTTTATGCTTAAAGTCAAAAACCCTGCTTTTGGCTAAGAATATTGGAGAGCAGACTCCTTGACATGTTCTTCTTAAATAGGTGGTCTACCGATGAACCAAATGTGGTGCTGCTTGACTCCAGCATTGTTTGCTCTAGGGAGTCTAAGAGGGAATGAAATGTGTTGGTGGGGAGGAACGTACATGCCAATGGCCTCATACCTGCACAGGACCTCCCAATGTTAATTTAGGTAAGGCCCTGAATCCTGTTCCATAATGTAGGGACGCAGCCCACTTCTTTACCTGAAGTGGACTGTTTGAGATTCACACCCAGAACCTCAGTGCTGGTAGACAGAAGTGCTACTCCTGTGTGCCCCGTGCTGTCATTCCCGAATTTACATATAATTCTGTTGACCGCCCCCTACTGGGTTACCATGGTCGAATAGACTCTGTTGCTCCCTGAAAGGAGAGAGCTTGGCTTTAGCATCAGATAATAATTATGGTTCCTTCCATTATCCTCTATGTTTATCCCAGGATTAACCTGTCACTCCGTCTTTGTTACTTTGCTTATCCTCTGGTCATTGGCGATTCACCTTTTGAGAGAGGTATGTGTCGTCTTGTGGGATAACTCATCCGGGTTAACTGATCTGCCCGCACTAGCAGCTCAACGGTATACCATTCTGCCTCCACCGTGGCTGAATTGCCTCAATGGCGACCTTATTCTGCTCTTGGGACCCAGGCTACTGAAATGATTTTAACAGGTGACCGCCACGTGCTACTCAATAGTAGTATAAGTTTTCCTCATTCACATTCGGTCACTGTTCCCGAGCCCCTGCAAAGGATATTGATTCTGTAGGCAGACGTCACCCCTGGTTCTTCTGGTGGAAACTCCTAGACCGACCTCTTTGAGGTAGAGGTACCCCTTAACAACTTTGGTTGTTTGATTGGCTTAGTACCTGAGGTTTGGTGAACAGAGATCCAACAGCGTTACCTCCGCTTTATGAGGCTTACCTCACTGGCTAGTCTGATCAAGACTCCTTAGCCAACTGTTTTGAGGTAGAGGTCCCCTTTAAGCACACCTACCTCTGGACCATTGGAGACTTTAGATCTTTGCAGTCTCTGCCCCATTTTCTGCCGTCTCTGGCCTGCAACTTGGCATCGCATCTTGGCGGCCGCACGGCCACCACAATCCCAATGTCGATACGATGATTTGCAGTTAATTTTTTACTTTGTCTGCCTCTCCTGGCAGTTAACTCCGTAGCGACTCCTTTAGGGCTAAAGAGGGCCTGTCTCTGTTGAAGGATCAGGTTGCTTTTCCCCCCTCTTGGCAGCAGTGCTGGTGTTGAGGGCTGGGGAGCTTTGCAACCCATATGCCCATATTGTGCACTCTTTTTTTTTTTTTTTTTTCTTCAGATGTACTTACCTGCCCTCACCTTAATGAACATGGCTGGTCTCTATGTGAGCCGATCGTCTCTGGTTCACCCCTGAGTTAAAATACTGGTGGTATAATCTCTGGAAGTATTGTTCATTCCAACAGAAAACTACTACAAGTAACTTAATCGCATATCCACCTGCGGTGTATCCTACAACTCCTGGCATCTCCAGGCAGTCTCACATCCAGTCATTAACCAGGACCAGGCTTAGTCTCCCAGATCAAATGCGATCTGGTGCGTTCAGGGTGATGCGACTGTAGGCCCCTAAGTAGCCCCAGACCACATACTCCCCTGCAGCCCTTTGCAGAGTCAGAACGCCAGATGAATCCGGCAAGGTGAGGGAAAAAGAAAAATTTCTGCCTTTCAGCATCAGTGTAATCAGCTGAGCAGTGAGGGAAAAAAGGAGAATGCTGCCTGGCGGGAGGTGTTTGACTTTATAGTGTAACCGGATCCTGGAACTGGGCGTGGGGGCGGAGCCAGCCCATGCGTATATGCTGTCGTGCTTGTGTCCGGAAAAGAAACGTCTGACCTCTGTGATTGCCAACAAGAGTTTAGCCACCAAGTCATGTTTTGCGAAGAGGTTAAATACTTATTTCACTCATTAAAATGCAAATCTATTTATTACTTTTTTGAAATGTGTTTTTCTGGATATTTTTGTTGTTGTTCTGTCTCTCACTGTTCTAATTAACCTACCATTAAAATCATAGACTGATCATTTCTTTGTCAGTGGGCAAACGTACAAAAATCAGCAGGGGATCAATACTTTTTTCCCTTACTGTAAGTAAGGCTGCACAGTTCTAATATTAAAGAGGATCTTCATTGGACCCCCCAAAAAATTAAATTGTAGCTGCTGACTTTTAATGTAAGGACACTAGGGCTCCAGTGCAGTCCTCCCCTGAGCCAGCTTGTCGTTGGTCTTCGGGTTTCCAGCGCCGGCATCTTTACTATGGAAAGTCGGCTGTGAGTACTAGCAACTTCACAGACGGCTTCCTACTGAGCATGTGCGGGCCGAGCTGCACTTTGTATATAGTCCTGCAGCTTTCTGGGGCCCAAACTTCTGGAGGACAAACTTCCACTCGGATCACCTAGGTGATTTAAGCATATATGGGAGCAGGTACTTGTCAAAACAAGGTACCCCCCCTCCAAAAAAAAAAAAAAAGTCTTCAAAAAGGTGTTAGAGGAGGGATAGAATGCAGAAAAGCCCTTTTGGGTGAAGTTAAATACCTTATAGTTAAATATAAAGTTAAATGCTATAAATTGGGAATATTCTTGACCGGTTCTCTTTTCGGAGACCTGAACTTTTACTAGGAGCACAGGGAACCCACACTGACACATGACAGCGTCTCCCACCCGCAGACAGGAAGGGTTGAGCAACATCTAATAGTTACATGGTGGAGGCAGCTGTGAGCTGCACTCTGCACACACATTCATTTCTATACTCTCCTATCAGCTCAGCAATAAATACAAAAATGTTCCCAATTCCCAGAAGAATCCCAACTATCTCCAGTCTCAGAATCATAAATGAGCAGCGAACATGGCCTTGAAGTGCGGATTTATGATCTAGGCTGCATTCAGCTGTAGCGACACAGATTTCTGGGGACAAGTTAGTAAAAGGAACCAGTCATGATGATCATTGAGGTTGGCATTGCTGAGAATGCTAGTTTCCTGGCTGCCACGCAGGCCTTCAGTTCTTGGAATGTGACCCAGAACACCACCTGATCCTCTGATGTGGGCCATGGTCTACCCAGGTCAGAGAACACGCCAAGCGTGGATTATCTGGGCAGTGACACTCATATGGGCGATACATATAGAGGAGTCATAAAGCAGCACTATACTCTGTGCATGCGTCACAAGAAAACTCCCCTTCCCCCATCCAGCTTATCTCCAGCCTATGATAACAGCAATACTGGGAGAAAGGTAAAGAACATACTTGTCCATATTGGGGCCCTTGTGCTGAGATATACACAGGAACCCTACTGACCAGGATTTGGGGCCCATAAGCAGCAAATGCCTTGTTTTTGGTCAATACATGCTTTTACGTGTATTTTAGGAATAAAATAACAAATAGATATATATTTGAAGCAAAAAAAAAAAAAGTGCATTCATATTTTTTGCATTGCGTCTGAAAAGCATTGCAATGACTGGATCACCGTTGCAAAGAGGTACAGGCTTTTAGTAGAGAGCTAAGTGGAACGGGCTATGAGGAGTGCGGTGATAAGCATGCTTGTATTCCGCTGAGAACTACAAGTCTGTCTGCTTCAGTGCAGACAAGACTTGTAGTTCATTTATTCGCATATCCCTGTGTGCAGAATGATGCTCCCGTGCGGGCAGAGGTTCACACATCCGGGCTAAATTCAAAAGAGGCAGCGGCTGCAGGGGAGAAGGATCTCTGCATGCTGTCAGGGGAAAGGGAAGGTCTACTTGGCACCATGTTACATCATTAAACAATGTAACATGGCGTAAAAGGGGGAGTGAGGGCTCGTTCACAGCAGCCACTGCATTGCAACACAGTGGCTGCTGTGTGGTGCAATCAAGCCAGACCAGTGCAGTGTTTATGCACCAATACTTGCGCATCGCATTGTTAATTTAAAAAAAAAAAAAAGTGACATTTTATAGCGTTCTATCAGCCGGCGTGCGGTGACCCGCGCTGCACGCAGTACTTTTTTACTGTGCACACCACCACAGCGCAGTGGTGTGAACTGGCCCACCGGAGACCGGGCATTTTGCCTTGTCTTCTGGTGGAGGAGCAGTGGGACTGCGCTGGAATAGCTGCCCAATGCAATCCCACTGTACCTGGTGTGAATGGACCCTTAACCTCTACAATACACATTCAATGCAAAGCAAGGCATGGAACGTTTAATCTATGTTCATATGGCCACATGGGTGTAGATCATTTGTTGCCTTCAGGGGTGGCTAATGCCTGTGGACGCAGCAACACTTTGTCTATGGCCACATACATACTTGTTGATTAGCCGTGGCCAAAACACTGCAGAACCATTGATCCCCGTGCTAGCAGTCACAATTGAGGCTGGATTCACACCAGACCGGTGCGAATTCCAGCCTGTCTGCTACCGTTTGGCGGCTCCTGTCCGTTCCCACAGCACAGCAGCTGCGGGGGGAGGGAGGGGGAGGGGCCACAAGCAGGGAAAAAAAAAACCTTAGTTAGACTTACCGGTGACGGTATTTCTATAAGCCTTTCAGGACAGCACAATGGAGAGAGCGTAGCTCCGCCTCATCACAGGAAACACTGCCGTGTCACGCCCCTTTAAAAGCGTCAGCTTCCACCATGCCGTCAGTCAAATGTCGCCGATCCTCCGACATGCTGGAAGACAAACACATCTATCACCCCAAGTTAGTCAATAACATATATTAACACCTAGGGAGGGAAGTAGCTGCTGTCCTGAAAGGCTTATAGAAATACTGTCACCGGTAAGTCTAACTAAGGTTTTTCTCCTTCGCCTTTCAGGACAGCACAATGGAGATGATAACCGAGCACTTACTTCAGGGTGGGACAACAGCTTGCAGAACTTTCCTGCCAAAGGATTGATCCGCTGCCATCAACAGATCCAGTCTATAGTGTTTCATAAATGTAGAATAGCTGGACCACGTGGCGGCTTTGCAGATTTGCTCTGGTGAAGCTCCCGCTCTCTCTGCCCACGAAGCTGCCACTGCCCTTGTAGAATGAGGCTTAATCTCTTCTGGAGGCTCTTTCCCTACCGCCTGGTAAGCTGCACTAATGGATTGCTTCAGCCATCTACCCAACGTGCCCTTGGATGCCCTTTCCCCTTTACGGGTTGGTAACCTTGGGCATTTCCCCTTTCCCGTAGGTTCCCGTGCA
>BLSH010237228.1:982862-996192 GCA_018402905.1 Glandirana rugosa | reverse complement strand
TTGCACATGTATACCCCCCTGGGGAGTAGTTACTGGTACCTTTAGGGATATGTACACATGTATACCCCCCAGGGGAGTAGTTACAGATTTTAGGGATATGCACACATGTATACCCCCCTCCTAGGGAGTAGTTACTGGTACCTTTAGGGATGTGTACAAATGGATACCCCCTCCTGGGGAGTAGTTACAGGTACCGTTAGGGATGTGTACACATGTATACCCTCCTGGGGAGTTAAAGATACCTGAGGGGTCCTCCCCCATAGGTAAACATGTGTAGGGATTTCCATGGTCATTGATGAGGGATCCTCCCCCCATATGTACACACGTATAGGGATTTTAGACATTGATGAGGGGACCCCCCATATGTACACATGTATAGGGATTTCCATGGTCATTGATGAGGGGTCCCCCCATATGTACACGTTTTGGGATTCCCATGGACCTTGATGAGGGGTCCCCCCATATGTACACATGTAGTGATTTCCATGGACATTGATGAGGGGTACCCCTCCCATATGTACACAAGTATAGGGATTGCCATAGAAATTGAGGGGTCCTCCCATATGTACACATGTGTAGGGATTGCCATGGACATTGATGAGGGGTCCTCCCCCATAGGTAAACATGTGTAGGGATTTCCATGGTCATTGATGAGGGATCCTCCCCCCATATGTACACACGTATAGGGATTTTAGACATTGATGAGGGGACCCCCTATATGTACACATGTATAGGGATTGCCATGAACATTGATGAGGGATCCTCCCCGATATGTACAAATGTATAGGGATTTCCATGGACATTGATGAAGGGTCCCCCTATATGTACACATGTACAGGGATTTCCATGGACATTGATGAGGGGTCCTCCCCCATATGTACACAGGTATAGTGATTGCCATGGAGATTTATGAGTGGTCACCCCCCATATGTACACATATATAGGGATTTCCTTGGACATTGATGAGGGATCCTTCCTGATATCTACAAATGTATAGGGATTTCCATGGACATTGATGAAGCCTCCCATATGTACACATATAAAGGTATTGCCATGGACATTGATGAAGGGTCCCCCCATATGTACACATGTACAGGGATTTCCATGCACATTGATGAGGGGTCCTTCCCCATATGTACACATATATAGGGATTGCCATGGACATTGCTAGCTTTTGTCTTGTAAACTTCAGTCTGCAGATTTTTAAATGAAGAGAAGCAAACTGTAATTCTTGGCGCTGTATACAGGGAACCAACCCCCCTCTCGCCTCTCTCTCCACCTGCCAGTGGCTAACTGACTTTTTTAACAAGCTTTGCATTCCCCTTATTACAGGCTGAGCTGTTGACCTCATTGCCAACCAACAAGATGGTGGCACCATCCAGCTGCCAGATATATCCAACATGGGAATAAAAAAGAACCACACATACATGTTCAACCCCTTGTTGCCCACATAATATATATGCATAGTTGCCAACATTTAAAAAAATTCCAGCTTTGTTTTGCTGTGCATCCAGCAAGCAATATAATGCTTCATCGCTGCCTGTTAAACAGCCTCGGAAAAGTAATCACATATTACTCTTTAGAGGGCAAAACAAGTAAAAATGAAATTTCATGAGCTCCATTTCTTCAGCAGGGAGCAGACCGGGGATTATTTAATGCCTTTAGGGTGCAGGTGGCATAGTCTGCAGGGCTGCATTCCCCAACAATTACAGTCCCAGCCTGTCCCTGATTGGTTGATAATGAAGAGGTCAGAACTTAAATTTAGTAAACTGCAGTGCAGAAGATCATTCCATCTGCACCCACCATTAGTCATCCCGGTGTCCTTGTCATGTTGGATCTATTTATTGTCCCTGGCACTGGAATTTTGAACTTTTCTCTCTATAATTGATGATTTATAAAATATATATGAAATGTAGGTGAAAGTGCTAAATCTGATTCTTCTTTTTTATTACAGATCTACGTGATATTTACTACAGAAACAGCTCACAAAGGAGGTCTGCTCCAGTGAGCGAGACAGAATATGGAAGCTACATTGAGACTCCACCAGCATGTGATATTCACATGGAGACTCCACCAGCATGTGACATTCACATGGAGACTCCACCATCATGTGACACTAACATGGGGACTCCACCAGCACGTGACACTAACATGGAGACACCACCAGCATGTGATGTTCACACTGAGACTTCACCAGGATGTGACATTCACACAGAGACTCCACCAGCATGTGACATTCACATGGAGACTCCACCAGCATATGACGTTCACATGGATACTCCACCAGCATGTGATGTCCACACAGAGACTCCACCAGCATATCATGTTCACACAGAGACTCCACCAGCATGTGATGTTCACACGGAGACTCCACTGGCATGTGACATTCACACGGAGACTCCGCCGGCATGTGACATTCACCTGGAGACTCCACCAGCATGTGACATTCACCTGGAGACTCCACCAGCATGTGATGTTCACCCAGAGACTCCACCAGCATGTGACGTTCACACGGAGACTCCACCAGACACTGATGTTCACAATGAGAATCCTCCAGAATGTGACATTCATATGGAGACATCATCTGAATGTCACGTATATGTTGAGGCTTCAGGACAATGTGATGTTCATGTTGAGAACCCACCAAAACATCAGGGCAGCCATAGGAATATCTCCTCCAATGAAGATAAGGGCAAGCTTACAGAAAGGAATAGGCAGATCGTGGTGGTAGGAGATTCTGTTATTAGAGGGACAGAGAAGGCAATCTGTCAGAATGATCACAATCGACGAACAGTATATTGTTTCCCGGGTGCACGAGTTCGGGACATTGCAGATCAGATGGACAGATTGTTGGATGGGGCAGGGGATGACCCAGCTGTCATGGTACATATTGGTACCAACGACAACATTAAAAGAAAATGGAACACCCTACTAAATGATTTCAGGGATTTAGGGGCTATATTGAAGAAAAGGACCTCCAAGGCAGTATTTGCAGAAATACTGCCTGTACCTCGAGCCACACCAAGAAGGCAGCAGGAGCTTAGGGAGCTTAGCAAGTGGCTGAAAAATTGGTGCAGGAAGGAGAATTTTGGTTTCATGGAGACCTGGACTGACTTTTCAATTGGTTGCTTGCTCTACAGCAGGGATGGATTGCACTTAAATGAGCAGGGTGCCGCTCTGTTAGGAAAGAAAATAACCAAAATGTTGGAAAAAATATTAAATCAACCACGTGTCATTCACATTGGGACTCCTCCAGCAAGCAACGATTCTGTTGAGACACGGGCAGAATGTAACTTTCCCACTAAGGCTCCAGCAGATTGTGGCATTACCACTGAGACTCTGGCAGAATGTGCCATTACCACTGAGACTCCAGCAGAATGTGCAGTTACCACTGAGACTCCGGAAGCATGTGCCATTACCACCGAGACTCCGGCAGAATGTGCGGTTACCACTGAGACGCCAGCAGAATGTGCCATTACCACTGAGACTCCGGCAGAATGTGATGTTCACAACGAGACTCGTCCAGAATGTGACATTCACAATGAGACTCCTCCAGAATGTGATGTCCACAATGAGTCTCCTCCAGAATGTGATGTCCACAATGAGTCTCCTCCAGAATGTGAATTTCACAATCCTACAGAATGTAATGTGTACATTGAGACCCCTCCAGAATGTAATGTTCACATGGAGACTCCACCAGCATGTGACATTCACATGGAGACTCCACCAGCATGTGACATTCACACGGAGACTCCACCGGCATGTGCTGTTCACGTTGATACTCCACCAAAATGCCAAGGGAAAGTCTCCAGTGAAGATGGGGGCAAGGTTACAAGAAAGGATAGGCCAATACTAGTTGTAGGGGATGCAGTTATTGGAAGGATACAGAGGGCGATCTGTCACAAAAACCATTATCGCCGGACAGTATGTTGTTTACCGGGCGCTCAGGTTCGGGACATTGCAAGCTGCATGGACAGATTGTTGGATGGGGCTGGAGAGGACCCAGCAGTCATGGTATATATTGGTACCAATGACAAAGTTCGAGAAAGATGGAGCGCCTTACAAAATGATTTCAGGGACTTAGGGGCTATATTGAAGAAAAGATCCCCCAAGGCAATATTTTCAGAAATACTGCCTGTACCTCGAGCCACACCAGAGAGGCAGCAGGAGCTTAGGGAGCTTAACAAGTGGCTGAGAAACTGGTGCAGGGAGGAGGGGTTTGGCTTCATGGCAAACTGGGCTGACTTTTCAGTCGGTTCCCATCTTTATAGCAGTGATGGATTGGGCTTAAATCGGAGGGGTGCAGCTTTTTTGGGAGTGAAGATGGCCAAAATGTTGGAAGAAATTTTAAACTAGGTGATGAGGAGAAGGGATCAGATTATAATTTGCTAGTGAACATGAGGGAGAGGATCTTCAAGTCAAGCCATCATCACCAGAGTCCACTACCTCATCACTCTCTTGAAAGATTCTTATCAGCACGTGTCTTCAAGAGAGCAATACCACCAGCTTTCTTCATCAACAGAAGTGCCACAGTATCTTTTCTGCATAGTGCAATTTTGTGTGTGGGGATAGAGTGTTATAAGACTCAGTGGAAAGCCCGAGGAACCCTCCCAGGGACCAGGTATAGCTGTACCAATACAGGTCCCCACACTGGTGGCAGCTGCCACTCCAGTAAACAGAGGACCATTAGCCCTCTCAGGGACCAGGTATGGCTCAAAGAAACATACATGACCTATTGGCGTCTGCCATCTATTTGGAGGAAATGGTAATCAGCCTTCCCAGGGACCAGGTACAGCTGTGCCAAGACAGGTTTCTGCACCAACCCTTCATCTACTGAGCTCACCTAAAAGTTTTTTTCCAATTGTTTTCAGCCACATTTTTTACACCTTCTTTATATTTGTTATGTGTTTCCATTCACATAGCATAGCTTTAAGAAAATTGTAAAAAATGATGCTCACCATTAAAGGCGGAACCCCATGAAAAAACAAAAACAAAACATGGCCACCCAAAATCCAGACCCCACCCTGAGCACGCATCCTGGCAGGCCAAGAAAGGGGGGAGGGGGGTGAGCATGCACCACCCTCCTCTCCTTGCCCATACCAGGCCACATGCCCTCGACATGGGGAGGTGCCTTGTCAGGGGGGAGGGGGGTTCCCCTTTGCAAGGTTCACTCCCCATGCTGTGGACATGTGGTCAAGTATGGCTCAGGGGTGGAACGGGGTGCACTCTCATCCCCTTTTCTGGCCTGCCAGGCTGTATGCTCGGCTGGGGTTCTGGTATCACATTTGTGGGGCCATTTTTTTGTCATTTTTCACACGTGATTCCCTCTTTAAAGGTGAGCAGCAAACTTTGAATTGTTATTAAGTTTTACTCTGTGAATGAGAACATGTAACAATTATAGTAGGTGTCATCCCAATATGGCTGCAAAAGTGGAAAAACCTTTTAGAAGTAGCGCTGGTGCCCTATTCAAGTGGGCATCATTCTGATGCCCATAAAAACAGCAGAGGCAGGCCAGCAGACCTGGGCACGGTAGGTGGAGCTGGTAGCAGCTCCACAGACAATCATAGACAATGATAATAGACTATCAAGGCATCTTTGTTGCCCACTCCACCATACTGGGAATGGACTCTCTACCATTCAAGTGAGTTGGGCTGTCAGGAACTAGGATCGAACCTGGGACCTCTTCTGTGTCTGGCATTGATTCTTTTCACTGAGCTATCTGGGATGCTGGACAGCTCCTTATCTGATCTGTTGGATGTTCTGCCTGATCCCTTGGACAACTCTGCCTTATGTCTTGATTGCTGTTGAACCTTGAACTCCTTGCTCCTCCCATGAACTTCCTATATGAGCACAATAACCTTCCTCTTTGCCAGGTTATTGTGCTTTCTCAGCCAGTGCCTTGCTCTTGTCTTCCCTGCTGCTGTCCGTATTTGCTACCATTTGTCATCGACCCTTGGCTTGTTCCTCGACTACTCTACTGCCTGATCCCAACCTGCAACTACTCGTTACTGACCTTTTGGCTTGTTTACTGACCACGCTCCTGTTTGATCCTTATCTGCTCATCCGCTATTGGACCCCGGCTTGCTAACACTCTGGTGGGGCAATCCTGAGGACCGCGACCTGGTACTAACACAGCTAAATCCATCTCCACCATCAGGAGCTCTGGTGAACACTGGTTAGTACTTAGACTCCGCACCTCAGGCGAGCCTGTGTCATCTGCCAGGATGACTACCTGTGTACCTACCCTGCTGGTCGGTAGTAGTCCTGCAACTGCTATAGCAACTGGTCTTCAAGCCTGACGCCTGATCGTGACACTGCCTTTCTACATTTCAGGTCAAACCCATGGCTATCTCATGTCCTCTTACACAAGACAGAGCCTATCCATGGAGTAGAGACACTATACAGACCAGAGGACATGTACTTGTCCCATTCCACACAAAGGACATCACCAATATTGGCATTGTGACCACCGAAGCTTACAACAGCTGAATGACTGCATCTCTAGGTCACTTAAGAATATCATAACCCAAGGAGAATGAAGGGGAAATATGGACGCCCCATGAGTAGGGTGGATGGAATGAAAACCGTTCAGAGTCTCCCCCTACAGGACAATGTGGGGGAGATATGGATGGCTCATGGGTAGGATGGATGGAATGAGAACCGTTAATAGCGTCTCCCCCTACAGGACAGAATATTGAAGAAGAATTTCATGAACATGGGGGAGGCATTGACATTACATCTGCAGGGTTGGTGGAATGAGAACAGTTCATACAAACTCCCCCTACAGGACAGAATATGAAAGATTCATAACTTTACAATATGGACCTGTATCTCCAGGTCCTTTAGGAAATTTAAAACCGAATGAGGAAGAGGAGGAAAAGCGGAACTTCCCTTTATAGGTGAAGTTCTGCTTTGAGATGGGGCAGCACGGAGGCTTAGTAGTTAGCACTTCTGCCTTGCAGCACTGGGGTGTTTGGTTCATATCCTGACCAGGACACTGTCAGCATGGAGTCTGCATGTTCTCCCTGTGCTTGTGGGGCTACAGCCCAAAGACATGCTGGTAGGTTAAATGGCTCCATTCATTGTGCCCAAGATGGCTGCTTCACCGCCTAAGCACTTTGAGTGTACATCACTGATTTACCCCACCCGGTGGGGGCAGGCCCTAGAGAACAGAGGCCAGAAAACATATGGGCAGTACAGAGGCTTAGTGGTTAGCCTTGCAGCACTGGGGTCCATGGTTCAGTTCCCAAACAGGACACTATCTGCATGGAGTTTGCATGTTCTCCCTGTGCTTGCGTGGGTTTCCTCCGGGTTCTCCGGTTTCCTCCCACTCTCCAAAGACATGCTACTTTGCGTTGGTGGTGCAGTGGTGAGCATAGCTGCTTTCCAAGCAGTTGACCCAGGTTCGATTCCTGGCCAATGCAATCTCACAAGATGGCTGCCTCACCTGGTAAGTGTCACCCCCCCCCCTCCCCATCATATCTGTATATACAATGTTTTCTCTACAGTACTGTGCAAAAGTTTTTCCCAGGTGTGAACAAATGCTGTAACCATAGGGGCCATGTGATCCCTTTCTGGCTATGTCCTGGTTGGAGATCACTATGAACCTACCATAGGGGCTATGTGATGCCATCCTGGTTGGAGATCACTATGAACCTATCCCGATCCTGAAGGGGAAATCGCTTTTAAAGACACCACCACCCTGGTACTACTAACACCAGAAAAAGCTTCTTAGACCCCACTAATATAAATGTCATACAATATATAATCCAACAGTTGTTAGAAAATAACAATCAATGCACTAGCACTTTTTCACTAAGTGGCCAAAGAGAATGCGCTCAAGTTTCAGATGTATAAATAAATCACCATCAATGTAGAAATCATGGAAAACCAAAGAACATGTGTATAAAAAGTGCTAGTGCATTTGTATAATAGATGATAACAAAATTGCATGTATAAACCTCCCATCTGATTCCAACAATGGCTAAAAAGCATATAAAAATAAAATAGTCTCATATGTGGTCATCCCACAAATTTCCTTCAGTGATTAAATGATACGTGAACCAGAGTGTCTGGTTCACAAATGAACTGTTTATTTAATGCTTGGCACAGTAGCACTTTATGATTATATTTGATGTTTATAAAATATTTATTTGACATAGCACAATTTATATACTACTGAGGGGGGCACTGCTAGAGCTGTGTTTTTCATAGTTTACCACATATTAGGAGGTTTCACCCTCGTACATAGTGCTGCAGAGCATTAAGCCCTCTGTTTTTACACACGTCAGCGTGGGTTTAAATATATTGTATATACTCATATATACATTTATATTGTTTCATATATTATAATATATTGATCAATTATTGTAAGGTTACTTCATAGTCAAAGGGTAACTCCACTTTCTGGGAAAAAAATAGCAAATAAAAAAAAATAATAATATAGTGTATACAATTGCGATACAAGTCATATTGTAATTGAACATTATTAAAACTTGCCTTTCCTTTTCAATCTGCAGCCTCTGTAATTTTCTGTAAAATGCAATATGGCTACCTGGAGGTGTTCTGTATACAGAATATGTACTTACCACTCCCCAGAAACATCCTTCCCTGCTTGTGGGATTGGCTCACTGATTTTCCCAGAAGTCTGCACTAAGACAAACATTAAATAAACAGTTCATGTACTATACTGTGTGACAAAAAGTATTGCAACGATCGCCATTTTATTCTCTAGGGTGTTTGAAAAAAACTATAATGTTTGGGGGTTCTAAGTAATTTTGTAACAAAAAAAAAACAAAACTCCAGGCTCCCCTGGGTAGGTGGTTAAATATTGATATTTGCACTGTTTAGCACTGAAAACTGTCATTGTAGGTACTTTTTTTTGCAGTGTCAGTAAAAAACGGCGCTCTGCCAGTAAATTTCACGAATTTTGTCAGTAAAAGAAATTGGTGCCGTTTGTAAATGTTGCCGCCCTGCCAGTAAATTTCACTTCGGGGAGTTGGCAGTGCTGCTGGGGGGGTGAAAGGTAGCAAAGCCCTCTCTGGTAGACAGTATGGTGCCCCGTGGTTTCTAACAGCAGCCCTGGTCGCAATCCTTACTGGATGACTTAATTTGCCTTTAAGTCTAGGATCGCATATGTGCGATCCCAGACATCGCATGTGATTCTAACCCGTACCACAGGTACCGATCACATGCGATGTCTGTGCAGTGTGAGCTCAGCCATACAGTTGTATGGCTAAACTCACATTGGATTTGCACTAAAATAGTGCAGGGACTTTTTCTTCCCTGCACTAGAATCGAATCGCATGGGTGTTCTCACCTATGAAATCCGATTCCTGTGCGAGTTCACAGTTTGCACTGCGATCTGTGGGGGGCATTATCATTGTATTGACACCCGCAGAAGTTTGCAGAGGGCAGTGTGAGCTGCCTGCGGGAGAGATGCAATGCCGGAACCGGCGCTGGAATCGGGCTGGTTCCCGCATTGCACATATGTGAACCTAGGCTAAAGGTCCAATAAACATGACATATAACTTGGAACTCCAGCTAAAACATTTATGTTTAGTTTTGGATGGAGTAAGGCTCCATTCACACTAATGCGTTTTTTCATGGTTTTTGCATAAATGCAGGGCATTTTTTCACATGGGTTCCTATGGAACATGTTCACATGAATTTGTGCCTCTGCGTTTTTGGAAAGGATCAGGGACTTTTTTAAATGCAAAACAGTGCTTTTTTGCATTTTTTTTGTTCAATAGACTTCAGTGGAGAAGCTGCAGAAAAGAATCTGCCCAGCAGCAAATCCCCCCCCCCCCCCAAAAAAACAAACATAAAAAACGCAAATCGCAGCAAAATCGTTGTAAAAAATACAGAAAGCACAGCCAAAGGCACAGCAGAAACGCTAAAAAGCAACATGCATAGATGTGAATCGAGCTTAAGGGTGTGTTATATTCTCTGCAAAGTTTTTATTGCTATCTGTTGCCTACATTGGGTATATTTCCTTTATTTCCTGTCCTGGTGACACACAGGTCAGTGCTGTGAACTTCATGTTTCTCCATATACTCCATTGTGACATTGTTATCATCCTTTATAGGTTCTCCAAATATTTGTAGAATGCTTACAGCGGTGTCATGGGTGTCAGTTGAACAGGCATTCAATTCTAGGAATTTAAAAAGAGGGGTTTGGTTGGCGTTCTTCTTTGCCCTTCCTTCCTTGTGGTGCACCACCACATTATGGGTGTCAGGTCCGAGCATTCCTAGATGAACAGTTTCCTGGAAAGTGGATTGGTCGTCGTGGGCCAGTTGAATGGCCCCCAAGGTCTCCCGATCTGACCCCCTTAGACTTTTATCTTTGGGGTCATCTGAAGGCAATTGTCTATGCTGTGAAGATACGAGATGTGCAGCACCTGAAACTACAGATACTGGAAGCCTGTGCTAGCATTTCTCCTGTGGTGTTGCTATCAGTGTGTGAAGAGTGGGAGAAGAGGGTTGCATTGACAATCCAACACAATGGGCAGCACATTGAACACGTTTTATAAGTGGTCAGAAACTTGTAAATAACTCATGAAAGAATAATGTTACGTTAAAACCAAGCTCACCATTGTTTTTCTTGTGAAATTCCCAATAAGTTTGATGTGTCACATGACCCTCTTCCTATTGAAAAACAAAAGTTGGATTCAAAATGGCCAACTACAAAATGTCCGTCATGGTCACCACCCATCTTGAAAAGTTTCCCCCCTCACATATACTAATGTGCCACAAACAGGAAGTTAATATCACCAACCATTCCCATTTTATTAAGGTGTATCCATATAAATGGCCCACCCTGTAGAACAGCTTTCCAATAATGCCATTAGTTCAGAATACTGTGTGGTGGGTTTACATCAACTTTAATGTTTGGTTCTTATGGCATTTTATTGTTAACTATTATTTTCTTTTCAGGAACGGCATTCAGCTGCAGCACTGATCTGTTTATTGTTACGGCAGCAGGGTTTGCTTTCAGAATATATATACATCCATGCTTGCAGCACTGTTGGAAATTTCTCATCTGCAGTTTAAAAAAAAAAAAAACACGTATATGCCCAAGCATGAGGGGCCTGGGGTGGTCAGATCGCCCCATGCTTCGGCAAATATTTAAAAAAAATTTTTTGCAGATTTCTTCATGCACATCCACGGGCTGAACAAAAAACAAAAAAAAAAGAAAAGAAAACAACATTACATGCATGCCCAACATTAGAAGTGGGTGGATGCAGGGCAGTATATTTGAATGATGGGCATACCACATACTTTTTTTGGCAGAGGTTTCTTCATCCACATCATTCAATGTGAATAGAGGAATTGGTTAGGTTCTTTTTTTTTTCGTTCAGCGCACAAATTTAAGGGCCTCCGAAACTGTGATGGGGAGTAAGGAAGTAACATGAGGAAGTACACTTTAAACCTTTAAAATGCGGAAGGTGGTCATTGGCTTTTGGCAGCCTGTATGTGGCTAGGCTGCCAAAAAGTAATAAACAAAATCTTCCATGGACTCAACATGCATGCCTCTTAGCAAATAGATTTGGTTGTCTACTTTCCAAAAAGAGGTCATTTTGGGGGGTAGCTTGTGCTATCTTGGCATTTCAGGGCCTCCAAAACTGATAGGTAGTGAGGATGTGAAATGGGCAATTTACACCCTTTGATAGCCTGAATACGGTGATTGGCTTTCAGCGCCCATATGCAGTTAGGCTCCCAAAAAGTCTCACACATGTGGTATCCCAATACTCAGGAGAAGCAGCAGAATGTGTTTTGGTGTGTAATTCCACATATACCCATGGCATGTATGAATGAGCAAAATATATAAGTGACAACTTTATGTAAAAAAAAAAATATATATATATATTTTTTTTTTAAAAAACTTGTGACAAAAAAAATCTTCCAAGGGCACAATATGCCTCTCAGCAAATTTCTTGGAGTGTCTACTTTCCAAAAAGGGGTAATTTGGGTTTTGTACTGCCCTAACTCCTCAAGAAATGTGATCAATGAGTCAAATTAAAAGCGGTGTAAATTTCGGAATATATACACCATAGGTTGTAGACGCTGTAACTTTCACACAAACCAAAATAAATGTATACTTATCGGAATTTTTCTTTACCAAATACATGTAGCAAAATACATTTTGGCCTAAAGTTGACAAAATTTTAGATTATTGGATATTTTTAATAACAAAAAGTAGAAAATATCGTTTTTATTTTCAAAATTTAAATTTTTTACCCCCCATTTATATTGCAAAAAAAAAAAAACAGTGGTGATCAAATACCACCAAAAGAAAGCTCTATTTGTGTGCAAAAAAGGATATCAATTTTGTGTACAACGTTGCATGACTGCGCAATTACCAGTTAAAGTAGCACAGCGCCGAATAGCAAAAATATGGCCTGGTCTGGAAGGGGGCAAGTGATTATAGCAGAACTTTACTCATACCCATAACAAGGAACATATTTTCCACATTAATAATTATACTACCAAAATTAGTGTGCGCTGTAAATTGCCTCTAGCATTGCTCCTGTTTATTCTTGCTGGAGGCTTTGCTGAAGCCCAGCAGTAAATCATAAAGCATAACTAAACCCATCAATTTATTAGTTTCAAAAAGCAGTTACATTTCTGGAATGCCGGGATCACTAACAGTGACATTTGTGCTTGTGTCCTTAACCAAAACGGTCAAACCATCAAATGGCTGGTATCATAACTGATGGCAGGTGCAGATCAAACAGAAGCAGCTTCATTGGCTGTAAAGGATACAAGGGTTTAAATTTGCTTTAAGGCTGCCAGCAGATCAGCCTCTACAAATACAGCAGTGCCTAAAAATGGAGAGCAACTGAGCATGTGCAGAGCAGGGTGAGACAGTGCATTACTGGATTTTGAACAGTATAGGTTCCTATTTTTAATGTTTTACATAGCTATACCCGCAAAAGGGGCCAGCCTGAAGTGATCTAGCAGGACTTCATTTTCTGATTAAAGTTCCACCAACACACAGCTTTTGAGTACCAAGTAACTACTTTCCCTCTTTGGCGTCCGACCGGGGAAAACGCCCATATCGATACATTTTGTAATTTTTATCCTTGGATATGACAAGTTTTAGGTCATTACGTGACAGAGTGGGACGAGACGTGTACGAGTCAACGAGAGGTAAAAATCCGTGACGACATAAACATCTCCGACTAGACGACCGTCGGAATTTCGTTTAAATTTGGGAACATAGGAAATGTCGGTTACTTCGACGAAGACAAACTAGACGTGGACGGTAGTCAATACTATGGTCGGTAAACTACCAAACTGGCAAAACCAATTCCTGTGTTCGTGTTTAC
>BLSH010237228.1:956458-967419 GCA_018402905.1 Glandirana rugosa | reverse complement strand
TAAACATTCCTTGTAATAGAAAAAATCATGCCAGGACCTCCAAAATATGAGATCTGGGGTCAAAAAGACCTCAGATCTCATTTTTAGACTAAAATGCAATAAAAAAAGAAAAAAAAAATTTTGAAAAAAGTGGCAGGGGAAAAAAAAAAAAATGTCCCCTTTAAGAGCATTGGGCGGAAGCTACTTGTGACGTAGCTTCCGCCCAGCTTTGTTATGGAGCCGGGTGAGCGGCTTCAGCCGCTCACTCGGCACACGGACACTGCAGTGAGAGGACGCGATCATCTCCGCCGCTGCCGGCGGGTCCGGTAAGCGGCGGAGATGACCGGAAAGCGGCGGGAGGGGGGGGCACCTCTCCCGCCGCTGATAAAAGTGATCTCGTGGCGAATCCGCCGCTAAGATCACTTTTATCTTGCAGGGAATCGCCTGCAGAAAAAAATGATACCGGGGTTATGGTAGCTATCTGCTACCATAACAACAGTATCCCACTTCAAAGTACCGCCGTCAAACGACGTACGGCGGTCCGGAAGTGGTTAAAGCAGAGGCCCTACAGATTAAAATAGTGGGTGTTACAATTTTTTCACGAAGTATTTGCGCAGCGATTTTTCAAACACAATTTTTGGGGAAAAATAACACTTTTTTGATTTTTAATGCACAAAAACACACTATTTTTCCCAATTTTTTTGTGAAATATAAAAGTTGATCTCATGCCGAGTGCATAGACACCAAACATGACATGCTTAAAAAATGACGCACACCCACGAAGCGGCAACAAACTATATACATTTTTAAAAGCCCTTGAATGCCTTTACAGGTTACCACTTTAAATCTGCAGAGGAGGTCTACTGCTAGAATTACTGCCCTCGATCTGACGTTTGCGTTGATACCTCACATGCATGGTGAAATTGTTGTTTACATACGACACGAGACTGACACTTGCGTCCACCTTTGCGCACTTGCACGGGGGGGGGGGGGGGGAGGGGGTGCATTTTTTTTTAAATTATTCATTTTGCTTTTTAATTTTATTTTTACACTGTCCCTTTCATTTTTTTTTTTTTATCTTTTTATTATTTTTATCACAGGGATTTTAAATATCCCCTATGATAAAAATAGGCATTTTCGCATATTTTTTTTTTTAAATTTGGGGTCTACTAAATTCTAGATCTTTCCCCAGCCCTTAAAGCATCTGACCACACCAAAATCGGTGTGATAAGATGCTTTCCCAATGGCGCTGTTTGAATCTGGCGAAACCAAAGTCACAAAATGCTCGTAGCCTCTGGTTTCTTAGGCCATGGAGATGATTGGAGCCATTCTAGTCTTCAATCAGCTCTATGGTCAGCTGGCAGAACCACCAGCTGCATTCTCACGTTCCCCGGTGGGACAGGAGAGTCTGAGAAGACCAGCAACATACTAGTATGTCGCTGGTCCTTGTTGGGCATATATTGTAATGTTCTTTTTTTCATGAAAAAAAAGAATCAATCGGTGGGTGTGCTCACCATTAGAAAGTCTCCCATCATCCTCCCACTTCTAATGGTGGGCATAGCCACTTTTTTAAAAAAAATATACCGGAGCATAGGGGCAAGCCGCCCCAATTTCCACCCACTGCCCCTATGCTCCGGTATATTTGCTATTTTTTAATTGTGGTGGTGAAATCACCGCCAATAGCGCTGGAGTCGCTGCTTTATGAATGGTGGGAGAAAACGCTTTTGCTGTCACCATTAATAAATCAGTGCTGCAGCTGAATGGTGTACCTGAAAAGGGATAAACAATTAATAAAACACAGTAACATAAAAAAAATGACATACCTGCTAAAAAGAAAAAATTATAAAACACATTAACAATATAACATTACAGGTAATCATTAACATAAAAAATTACATACCTGCAAAGAAAACATGATAAGAACAGTAACAAACAGGTATGCATACAAAATATTAATAATAGAGAGAGAGAATAGAGATAGATTAGAAAACAAGAGAGAGAGAAAAAAAAAAAAAAAGAAATGTACAACTTTTTTTGGTTTTTTTATTTTATATATTTTTTGTTTTTTTAACATTTTTTTTATTTTTTTTGGCTGTTTTAAATTTTTTTAATTTTTTTTTTTTGGTACACCTTTTTTTTTTTGTAACTAAAAACGAACTGGTTCCAGCTTTGGGTCTCTCATAATGCACTGGCATCTTTGGAAACCCTATGTCAGTGTGCCTATCACCTTGTCTGCTGTACCCTACGCCAATAATTCACTAATATGTGATAGCGTTCAAAACATTCATCGATACAGAGACCAGGCTGGTCAGGATAGGTGGGGCAATAAGTGCGGGTGTCACGCCTGTATCCGCGTTGTCTGCAGACACAACATCTCTTTTGGGGTGTTCTGTGGCCTGGGGTACCACGGAGGACACGTGGAAAGTGCCTCTCATGCAGCCGGCTAACTGCATTCACATTCTGGAGTGGGGGTGCAGCACCATCTGGAAACAGAAGGGCTGTGACGATCTCTTCCATGAATTTGAGGAAGGATCCGGTCCACCCTGACGCTCTGTATAAGACATGAGCATTCAGCAAAGCCAATTGAAAAAGATATATAGACACTTTTTTGTTCCAGCGTCTAGCTTTACGGGTGATTAGGTACGGCGCCGGTAACTGGTCATTGAGGTCCACCCCTCCCATATTTAGGTTATATTCGTGGACACAGAGGGGTTTCTCCACAAGACCAGTTGCCGTAGAAATTTGGACAGTCGTATCTGCATGAAGGGAGGTCAGAACGAAAACATTCCGATGGTCCCTCCACTTCATCGCAAGCAAATTATTACACTTTGCGCAGGCTTTCTCCTTCTGGTGGAAGTGGTTTATGAGGGGCCGAATTTTGAAGAGCCGGTCAAATTCAGGGTCACCCCGTGGACGACTGAGTTCATTGTCACTAAAGTGCATGAACCGCAAAATCTGCTTGTATCGTGCCCTGGCCATGCAAGCAGAGAACACGGGCATATGGTGAATTGGGTGCGTGGACCAATATGACCGCAATTCAGTTTTTTTTAGTTATGCCCATGAGGAAGGAAAGGCCCAGAAAGGTCTTAAATTCTGGAAACGTGATTGGTTTCCAGTCTCTGGCAAGTGTCAAATGGGAATTAGTGGTGATGAACTGACCAGCATATAAATTGCGTTGGTCCACTATAGATCTATAGACATCTTCCGTGAAATACAGCGAATAAAAATCAATGGCCATAAAATCAGCTGTATTCACCGTGATTCCGGGTTGGGCAGTGAATGGGGGAAGTACGGATGCTGCATCAGTGGGAGGTTGCCAATCAGGGTTTGCAAGCGTGTCAGGAAGGGCACTATGGGTTCTGCGGGCCTGTGTTTGTCTTCTTTGTGGCTGCGGGGCAATACTTGTGCTAGCCACACCAGCTTGAACTGCACTTATGGGACTCGCCACGTCACCACGTGATACTGCAGTGCTGGTTCGTCTATGACCAGGATGTACTAGGCCGCTGGTGCTTGCCAGGTCACCAGAAGGAGTAGCGGCACTAGTACTGGCTCTCTGCTGCATATGAGAGCCCTGCGGTTCATGCACATCAGCGACAGCAGAATGGGGTCTGGTATGCCTGACTCTAGCAGGGACCACAACTCCGTTGTCAGAGCGATCTGTCAGGGTGCCGCTGCTGTCTACAGGTTCATATGCTGAGCCTGATTCTGACAGTGAGACTTCCCCATCGCTCTCATCTGTCATACTCACCATATTGTAGGCCTCTTTGCTAGTGTACGTGCGACCAGACATTTTGGGCTTTCTAAATTTGATACGTACACTAGCGTGACTCACAGGAAAAAAAGCGCACTTGGTTGTCAGTGCCTGTTTCAAACGCTACCAAATTCACTGTCAGATTTTGCAGGGATTTGGCGTGATCTCTGCGAACGCTGCAGATATGTGTGATGTGTTTTGTAAGTGACAGCGATCTATTGATCCTGCACTTGGGTGGGCTGGGCTGGGCGGAGGGGCTAAACGCAGGTGCTAGCAGGTATCTGGGCTGATCTCGCTAACGCTGCGTTTTTTAGAACCCTAATCTAGTGGGGACGCTAATATATATCTGATCAGATCGCATATATTGATCTGATCAGATATTACAATAATATCTAGCCCCTACCCTAATGTGCATGTGTGCGTGTCAAAGTACCTCGCTAACTGACCCTGCCTGGCGTTTACACTGACCCTAACGCACAATAAAACCTGGGGTCACTGCCGGGTGATCGGGGGTTAAAACCTATAAAAGGTATTTACGGCGGGTAAGTTGATTGAAAAAAAAAAAAACTATCTAGCTAGCTAGCGTCACCCGTGACACTTCTACGGTGATCACAGGTGACGGGGGGCAATGAAGGGGTTAAAAACTTTATTGGGGGGGAGCAAGGGGGGGTATTTACACCTAACTAGGCCTACTAGTAACCTAACCTAACACTGATTTAGTGTCACAAAGGTCACAAGTACAGTGATCAGTAAAAATCAGATCATTGCACTATATGACACTGCGACAGGGGGTGACAGGGAGTGAAAGGGTTAACTGGGGGGCGATCAGGGGGCGATCAAAGGGTTAAATGTGCCTGTGTGTCCTGGTGTCAGTGTGCTGTTGGTGCAACTCACGTTTCGAGATGCTCCTTCTTCCTTGCTGAAACCGAAAAGGGCTTCAGGGAGGAAGTTGAGCTCACTTCCTCTGCCTCTGTTACAGAGGCAGAGGAGCAATGTCATTCGTCAGGACCGATCGGAAGGGCCAGGCCAAAAATCATTGGCCTGGCCGTGAAGAGTGATCGGTCCTGTGACGAATCAAACAGTGCGCGCGCGATCGCGGCCGCTGTCCTCTGACGGCGTATCACGATATCGAACCACCTTGCCGGCGCCACGCTGCAGGGGGCGGTCAGCAAGTGGTTAAATGCCCTACTAACCATGTCATGAAATGATTATAGATAGGATATTGGGGTAGAATGCTGTTGGTTACTCAATGTTGGTTATTACTATCTGACTCTGGAGTGTGCAATATTAACTTCAGCCCTGGGAGGATTTGTCCCCTTCCTGACCAGAGCACTTTTTTCGATATGGCATTGCGTCGCTTTAACTGACAATAGCGCGGTTGTGCAATGTTGTACCCAAACAAAATTTACGTCCTTTTTTCTCCTCTTTTGGAGGTATTTGATCCCCTCTGCAGTTTTTATTTTTTGCGCTATAAACAAAAAAGAGCGGCATTTTTGAAAAAACCCAATATTTCTTACTTTTTGCTATAATACATATCCAAAACAAAAATATATATAAAAAAACAAATGTATTCATCGGTTTAGGCCGATATATATTCTTCTACATACTTTTGTTAAAAAAAATTACAATACGCGTATATTGATTGGTTTGCACAAAAATTATAGCGTCTACAACTATGAGAATTCATTTATGGCATTTTTATTTATTTTTACTAGTAATGGCGGCGATCTGCGATTTTTATCGGGACTTGGCAGACAGATCAGACAATTTTGGCACTTTTTTTGGGACCATTGGCACTTATACAGCAATCAGTGCTATGAAAATGCTCTGATTACTGTATAAATGTCACTGGCAGGGAAGGGGTTAACACTAGGGGGCGATCAAAGGGTTAAATGTGTTCCCTGTCACAGTGTTGTAACTGTGTGGGGGCTGCGATGACTGGGGGAAGAGAGAGATCACTGCTCCCATATACAGGGAACATACGATCACTCTTCTCTCCCCTGTCAGAACGGGGATACGCTTGTTTACGTTCACAGATCCCCGTTCTGTCACTTGCGGGGCAGCGATCACGGGTAGCCGGTGGACACTGAGTCCATCCCACCTGCTGACTGGCTCCCCCGCTAGCCAATGAGCGCACCTCCAGTGGTGCATGTGCGCCCACAATGCATGCTCCCACGCCAGGGCTGTAGATAAGGGAGCATCCTGCCAAAAATAAAAAGTGTCTCTGCCCTGTTGTCTCTCATGGTGCCAGCACCGCAACATCAAACAGCGGAGCACAGCAGTCAGTATTGCGGGTGAAGTGGATGTAGCAGGTCGGGTGTAAGGCACACCATTACAGGCACCTACGTCATGCTGTTATGACCAGGCTGTGCTGGGTTGCCGGCGGAAAGATCATAGACACGGTGGAGCAGAGATAAGACAGTAGATGGATGGTCTCTGACCATCTCCTGTAGTACAACTGCAGTCTCTGACCATCTCCTCCAGTATGCCTGCAGTCTCTGCGCCCACCATCAGGTGACGATGATTAGCGCAGGAGAGCCATGTTGCCGCCGTCCATCCATCGCGCAGTTGGCAACTGGTTAACGCTCTATTGGCACTGTCATTTCTGTTTCAGCCACTAGGTGGGGCTGTATGTTCTCTTTAGTGAGCTCTATGCAGTGGGAAGTTATAGTTACCAATTTGTTCTCTACTGTTTTTTTACATTAAACTTTGCATTCTTTTGTGAGTGTTTATGGAACATGTATGCTTGAATGTGCTCAAATAAAACTTTCTTCTGATTTAAAAAAAAAAAGTCATGAAAAACCACAGGGTCCTCGCACCTCACAGATACAACAATAATGTATCTAGGGAACAACCATTACACAAAGAATGCATAAAAAAAACTATTTTTATCCTCCACCTTTAATAAAGCAAAAAGGTTCTGCTAGAGCACACAGAAATAAATACCATTCATTAAATGTATCTTAAAGAGGAGCTCCAGGCTCCTTCAGAAAAAATTATAAGGTGGCAGCTACAAATATTGTAGCTGCTGACTTTTAATATTAGGAAACTTACCTGTCCTGGAATCCAGCGATGTCTTTTCATGGTTGTCCCCAGAAAAGTAATAGAGGGGAAATCTTCTATTGGGGACACTCGTTCTGTTGTGCTGGGGGTCCCCAACAAAATTCCTTTAATTTGCAGAGATTTCCTCTCACTTCCTGTTTGGCTTTGGGACAGGAAGTAAAGGAAATCTCTGCAATGGGACATAGATGGTGAAAAAAAATCTGATAGCCATAGTCATATGACGTGTGCAGGAGGGATCTCCCATTCTGGGTGGGCGTCATATGATGCCAGGGGCCAACAGCGCGGCAATCGGGGACCGGGTGTGTCCCTCGGGACACAGCCCATCCCCGATCAGTTTAAAGAGCCAATAAAACTGGCTCTTTACCACATGACTGGCTGTGTCCAATCACAGCCGGTCACTTTGGAGATCTCTGTGCATGCCGCCAGTGCAGGTAAACTAGAACAGGATTACCCCTGGGATTTTGAGGGTAAAGGCACCCCAAATTAGAGTGACAGGAAGTAAAATCTATAAGTTTTATTAGTTTATTATTTATTAACCACTTCAGCTCCACTTTAGGACCAGAGCACTTTTTGTGATTCGGCACTGCGTCGCCTTAACTGACAATTGCGCGGTCGTGCGACGTTGTACCCAAACAAAATTTGGGTCCTTTTTTTCCCACAAACAGAGCTTTCTTTTGGGGGTATTTGATCCCCTCTGCGTCATTTCTGATCGCCGCTATAAACAAAAGAAGAGCGACAATTTTGCAAAAAAACCCAAATTTCTTACTTTTTGCTAAAATACAAATCCAAAAAAAAAATATATAAAAAAACATTTTTTTTCATCAGTTTTGGCCGATTTATATTCTTCCTCATATTTTTGGTAAAAAAAAAAAAAAAAAATCGCAATCAGCATTTGATTGGTTTGCGCAAAAGTTGACGCGTTTACAGATGATGAGAATTCATTTCTGGGTTTTTGTTTTTTTTTTACTAGTAATAGCGGCGTTCTGCGATTTTTATCGGTACTGCGATATTGCAGCGGACATGTCGGACCATTTTGACACTTCTTTGGGACCATTGGCATTTATACAGCAATCAGTGCTATAAAAATGCACTGATTACTGTGTAAATGCCATTGACAGTGAAGGGGTTAGCCTGCAGGGGGCGCTCTAAGAGTTAACTGTGTTCCCTGGGTGTGTTCTAACTGTATGTGGGCTGGGCTGGCAGAGGGAGGGGAGTGATCACGGCTTCCATATACAGGAAGCCTGTGATCACTGCCCTTCCCCCCTCTGTCAGAACAGAGATCCGTGTTTACTTACAGGGACCTCCATTCTTTCACTGCGGGGAGTCCGGGGGAGGCATCGCGGGTAGCTGGCGGCAATCAAGTGCGCCCTATCTACTCCCTGGCCCCCCCGGAACACAGTGAGCGCTCACAGTGCGGGATCTCGCAGCCGCCCTCATATGATGGCGGTTTGCGATATCGTGCCATCTTCTCGCCATCAGACTGCGGACGGCAAGTGGTTAATAAATTTCTTTAACCACTTGCCGACCGCCAACCGCAGGTTGACGGCGACAAAGTGGCTCGATGACGGCGGCTGCGAGATCGCGCACTGTGAGCGCACGCTCACTGTGTTCGGGGAGGGCCAGGGAGCGGGTGCGGCGGACTCGATCGCCGCCGGCTACCCGCGATGCCCCCCCCCCCGCACTGAAAGAACGGAGGTCCGTGTAAGTAAACACGGACCTCCGTTCTGTGAGAGGGGGAAAGGCTGTGATCACAGCCTTCCTCTACATGGAAACTGTGATCACTTCCCTTCCCCAGCCCAAACACAGTTAGAACACGCCCAGGGAACACAGTTAACCCTTAGAGCGCCCCCTGCAGATTAACCCCTTCAGTGCCAATGGCATTTACACAGTAATCAGTGCATTTTTATAGCACTGATCGCTGTATAAATGCCAATGGTCCCAAAAAAGTGTCAAAATGGTCTGACATGTCTGCCCCAATATCGCAGTACCGCTAAAAATCGCAGATCGCCGCCATTACTAGTAAAAAATTAAAAAAAATAAAAACCCCAAAAATGAATTCTCATCATCCGTAAACGAGGCCACTTTTGCGCAAACCAATCAATAAACGCCGATTGCGATTTTTTTAATCACAAATATGAGGAAGAATATAAATCGCCCAAAACTGATGAAAAAAAAAGTTTTTTTGTATTTTTTTTTTGTATTTGTATTTTAGCAAAAAGTAAGAAATTTGTTTTTTTTTTCAAAATTGTCGCTCTTCTTTTGTTTATAGCGGCGATCAGAAATATCGCAGCGATGATCAAATACCACCAAAAGAAAGCTCTGTTTGTGGGAAAAAAGGATGCAAATTTTGTTTGGGTACAACGTCGCACGACCGCACAATTGTCAGTTACAGAGACGCAGCGCCGAATCGCAAAAAGGGCTCTGGTCCTAAAGTGTGAAATCCTTCCGGGGCTGAAGTGGTTAAAAATTACATGATAAAAATAGAAGTTAGACTTCATGCAGTATACCATATGCACATAACAGTTATTGGAAATTTGAGTATAATCATGCTAGCAATTTGTTTTGCCAAAGGGTCCCTTTGGCAAAATAAATTGCTAGCGTGATTATACTCACATTTCCAATAATTGTTATGTGCATATGGTATACTGCATGAAGTCTGTATCTTCTATTTTTAAGATGTCATTTTTAAAGAAATTTATTTTAAAAACTTACGTATTTTACTTCCTGTCACTCTAATTTGGGGTGCCATTACCCTCAAAATCCCAGGGGTAATCCTGTTCTAGTGTATAAATTGTTTAGGGATGTGGTAATAGACTTTGTTTCCCCCTAGCCCAATCAACCCCAAATGGGTTGTTGTTACACTCTCGGTGGTTCATTTTTCACCGATCAGGGTAAAGAGCCAATGAAATTGTCTCCTTACCACATGACCAGCTGTGTTCAATCGCAGTCAATCACAAATGTACACAAACCACGAGTAACTGCCTGCTACCGTGTTCTTCTCCTCACACACCGTTCCAGTGTGAGGAGGAAATCACGGAAACAGTGAGTTACAGTCTACTGTTATTACTATTGTGCCCAGATTGCCCCCCTGAATAAAGAGGACTTGTCATCATCACCCCATCTGGAGTACCTGTCATCCAATCAGAGTAGCTGTCATCCCATCAGTACATGTCCCATGAGCCCATGAGGAGTACCTGTTTGTGCAGTCAATTACTATCTATGTGCAGCTCATTAGTCCCAGATGTGCAGCCCATTAGTCCCTGACGTGTAGCCCATTAGTCCCTGACTTGCAGACCATTAGTCCCTCACATGCAGCCCATCACTACCTCTGGTGCAGCCCATCAGTGTCACCCGTCATACAGCCACCATGTCCAGAAGAGTATACACTCCAGAAGAGGCATATCAGATACTAAGCCTGACCGATGAGAGCAGTGGGGAGCTCTCACCGCCCAGTTACAGTTCTGATTCCAATGCCCGTCGAAGGCAGTGCATCGGCATCCAATTAAGAGGAGGAAGTACTCCGTCCTAAAATAAGACGGTCTGAAGATCAGGCAGCTACCAGCAGCACCAGACACCCCAATTGCCAATCGGCAAATGCCAACGGCACTAGACCCCAGGAGGAGATGCCCAGTACAAGTGCTGGAATTTCACGCAAAAGAATTAGGGCCCAGAACCAGCTTCCGGATGCCTTGGCAAACCCATTGTGGCTGCCTTCTAACACAGGGTCAACCACAGTCCATGGGCGTCCGCAGGTAGGGGCAAGGGGGGGCAATTGCCCCCCCCCCTGGAATCAGGGATCAGATCAGGGGTTCCCCACTAGGTCCTTATCCTCTTGAGCCATGTATGACTAGGGACTAAGGTCCCCCCCCCCGTTAACGGGGGGGAACGGGGATGGACGCCTGCGGGTACCTGACACCAACTGGGACACAATCTTCCGTCGGTGTTACCCAAACGGTTCCGTAGGCCTTCGACCAAGACCCGGGATTAAGAAAACGCACTTTAAGGTCGTGAACATGACCCGTAGAGGAGGACCCCAGATCACGGCAACCGTAAACGGCTAACCGTTAACCCCACAGACCACGACGACCATCGACGGACTAGAAGTCTGGCAGAATAAAATCCTGCCTCATGAAGGAGGAGAATTAACCTACGGCTACGTGACGGAAGC
>BLSH010237228.1:905680-933501 GCA_018402905.1 Glandirana rugosa | reverse complement strand
CCTCAGTGGGGTGTGGTGAGGCTTTTTAGATCCTCGGGAGGCCCCAGGTAGCCAATAATATAAGGGGAGATATATATATATATATATATATAAAAATACGACAAAGGCCCTCATTTGTCAGATTGCGAGCGATGATTCGCCCAGACTGCCAAAAGCAGCCAATTAGTCTCCCTTACAGGGAGATTGAAAGGCAGCATTCCAGCAATGTGAACTGTCTGAGATGGATTTGGACGCTTTGATCATTTCGGCCCAGTTTCTGTTAACAGCCCGTACCTTTACCAATAAGGGAGGAAATACTGTACAATACAAAGTGCATAGAGCAGTACTGAGTAGAAACCGAACCGTTACCACAATTTGCCACACAGTGCTTGTAGCTGCCGGTCATGTATATACAAGAGATGAAGGATATTGCCCCTATGTAAAAGTACAGCCAAATTCTAGAGTCATGTTAAATAAAAAGCAAAAAAAAATATCTAAGCTACTCAACTCACGGCAAACAATTCACACAAAACCAAAATATACAGGAAATAAATTCGGAATCCACAGATAACCATTTTCAGTGCTCTCACCTATAATCCCTAAGCTGTGTTGTACATTTTGGTTTGTGTGGGAATGCTCTGAAAAAGGTATAAAAAAGATAAAAGATATAGATTGAGAAACCACAGACTTCATTGATCAAGGTGTGTGAGAGAAGTATCTGCGTTGTCCACAGAAAAATGGCAGCTGGGATTGGATTGGCTGGTAGGGGCAGCACAGATAGTTCTCTCTACTTGTTAAAGGAGACCTTCTGTCAGTCTGCAGATCCTTCGATGAGATTATGACAGCAAGAGGCTGCAGGCACTGAGGCAACCAAGCAAGGACTAGCTATGTTCCTATCCTGAGTAAAGCCACGGTATCCTAGTCCTAAACTGCTTTCTAGGTGACATCACAAGACCACAAAGAGCTGATAGGCTGCAGGAGGAGGTCACCTTAGTGTGGTTACCACTCTAGGTCACCATGGCTGGCAGCAGGAGGAGGTCACCTTAGTGTGGTTATCACTCCAGGTCACCATGTCTGGCTGCAGGAGGAGGTCACCTTAGTGTGGTTATCACTCTAGGTCACCATGGCTGGCAGCAGGAGGAGGTCACCTTAGTGTGGTTATCACTCCAGGTCACCATGTCTGGCTGCAGGAAGAGGTCCCCTTAGTGTGGTTATCACTCCAGGTCACCATGTCTGGCTGCTGCAGGAGGTCACCTTAGTGTGGTTATCACTCCAGGTCACCATGTCTGGCTGCAGGAGGAGGTCACCTTAGCGTGGTTATCACTCCAGGTCACCATGTCTGGCTGCAGGAGGTCACCTTAGTGTGGTTATCACTCCAGGTCACCATGTCTGGCTGCAGGAGGAGGTCACCTTAGCGTGGTTATCACTCCAGGTCACCATGTCTGGCTGCAGGTGGTGGTCACTATAGTGTGGTTATCACTCCAGCTCACCATGTCTGGCTGCAGGAGGAGGTCACCTTAGCGTGGTTATCACTCCAGCTCACCATGTCTACTGCAGGAGGTGGTCACTATAGTGTGGTTATCACTCAAGCTCACCATGTCTCCCGGTAAACCTAAAGGTGTAAACGCCTATAATGATAACTTGCAGCAAGAGTTAAAATTATGAGGCCAGTCAGAACCAAGCTGGTTTGCTACCATTCGGTACACCTCCACTGTGTACTCAACTCATTGTCAATATCATTGGTCCCCAAACTGTGGCCCTTAGGTCATTATTCCTTCCCCTGCCACCAACAGTGGGGCAAAACGCCTGCCAATGACACCAACGATAGGTCACTATTTCTGATGGGGTACTATTCGTCCAATGATTTATTCCTCCTACTACTGAACACAGGCTCTATGTAACGGACTTCCAACCCTGAGGTAATATTTATTCTCACTGATGCTGGGCCCGGGACATTTTCTACCCCCTCTGGCCACAATCTGCCCCCCTAAAGTCTGAAGGACAGTAAAGAGAAAAGTTTGGAGACCCCTGGCCTATATGTATGGAATGCCGTACAAATACCAGAGGCAGGTTTAGATATAGTGAAATCAGTTCCAACAAAGGGATACACACACACAGTGCTTCAGTAGTACAGAATATACCCCTGCAGTATGGGTATGACTATACAGAAATCTGGCAATTTCCATAAATGACCTGTAAAGGATTAGTCCAGCCAAATCTGTTATTTCGAAAGTGTCCAGACTGCAAGGATGCTGCCAGGTTACCTTTCAGGGCCTTCAGTAGTGGTCCCAGATCCACCTCCACTTGGAGAAGCGATCCTCTGCTATATACAGGGTGGTAAATTTAAATTAAAGTTTATAATGGGTGGTTTGACCAACCACAATTCACCTACGGCTGAACGGAACCGTTTGTTTTTTCCAGTGAAGTTTAATTTTTTTTTTTAGAATATGAAAATTTTCAGTGTATAAATGAATGTGTAATACTGTATTAACAGTGCCATACCACCAAAATCAACACTTATCAAAACAGAACCAGAGTCTCCTTTTCTCTATCACATTAACATGCAGGGTGCTAACATAACACATTTCTGTGCACACTTAGCTCTGACACAAACCCATACACTGGTGAACAGAGATGCAGATAACAGGAATAATGTGACATTTTGTGACCCCCCACAATGCAAACATATCAGATCCGCATTTAAACCTTTGCCATTTAATGCACCTAGGATGGGTTTCTCCACGACTTCTCTTAATTTTCACTTATGTGCTGCATTTTAAAAAATACTCCTTGCTGCAGGTTACAGAAAAACACCTTCAGCCTGTAAAATGCACTGTACCGTTGCTTTATGTGCATTGCAAATGCAGACAGTAGTAAAGCTTCTTTAGCCTGGTAAATGCAAGGAAATCCTAATAAATTGCACACAAAAAAATGTCATAGATGCTAAAAAATGCATAAGGATGCACACATTTAAACAGGCTGCGTGCAAGACAGAAGGTGCTCCTTTTGCTCAGTGATCTTGTCTACAATACCGTTATGAAGCAGGCACCACAGACTGAACAGGTACGTCCTGCTATCTGTAAAGCCTGCTTCCAGTTCCTGGTGCCAGTTTCATAACCTGACAGCTTATATACAGATGCAGGTCCATCTGCAGAGTACATTTTTTAAAAGGCCACACGTATCCTCTCCCCAACCCACCCACTAAGATGTGGGGGGTGCTCATTTGTGAATTATTACAAGTTAAATGCACAGAAAATGAGCTATACATAATATTAATAAATACAACGCATACAAAGAAAATCTGGTTTTCCTGGTGCCTTGCAGAGATTTTCTAAAACGTGAAAATACTCTGACTTTGAAGAAACACTCAATTGTAGCTCGCTGTTCAAAAAGGTATTTCAGGTAAATGGAGGACACCAACCAAACTAAGCAGTTGAGCTAGCCATACACAATTAAGATTCTGATCGACCATTCATATGTATTTCTAAAAATTCATTCGTCAGAGCGCTCGATGATGCCATCATTGACTCAACTAAATTTGTTTAAAAGCTGAAAAAAAAATTGTTAGATTGCCATGCCAATGTTTCATATTTTAATGTTTGATTTTGGGAAGTGCGGAGGTGATGTAATGGCTGCATATAATGCATGTGATCTTATTAGTTGCTCATACTTATGTATTTAGGGGAAAAATTGTTTGCAAAATCAACAAATCTTTAATTGTGGCAAATATTGTATGCGTCCCAAAACAAAATAATAAAAAAAAGACATTGTATGCGCCTATGTTTGGATAAGGCCCAACATCTAATCATGGTATCATTTGCATATTTATAATTAGATGTAAATGAGGCCATGGGGTTACAGAGGATATATGGCAATGTACTACCGTATAATTATATATCTACTTATGCATATGCATTATACTTATTATACAAACCTTTGTTTGCATACCATTACATACATGATTGTTTAAACCAATGGTCTCCAAACTTATGCGGTCCTTTGTTTGCCTTTATTTGGCCCTTAGGACACTTCCAACTGACACCATTGATTTCGTATTATTCCTCCCATTCATACCAGCAATGAGGCACTATTCCTCCTACTAAAACCAACGATGGAGCACTATTCCTCCCAATAAAAGCAATAATGGGGTATTATTCATTCCACTAACACCAATGATGGGGCACTATTCCTTCCACTGACACCAATGATGGAGCACTATTCTTCCCACTGATACCAATGATGGGACACTATTCCTCCCACTGACACCAATGATGGGACACTATTCCTCCCACTGACACCAATGATGGGACACTATTCCTCCCACTGACACCAATGATGGGACACTATTGCTCCCACTGACACCAATGATGGAGCACTATTCTTCCCTCTGATACCAATGATGGGACACTATTCCTCCCACTGACACCAATGATGGAGCACTATTCTTCCCTCTGATACCAATGATGAGACACTATTCCTCACACTGACACCAATGATGGGCCACTATTCCTCACACTGACACCAATGATGGGTCACTATTCCTCCCACTGACACCAATGATGGGCCACTATTCCTCACACTGACACCAATGATGGGCCACTAATCCTCCCACTGACACCAATGATGGGTCACTATTCCTCCCACTGACACCAATGATGGACCACTATTCCTCCCACTGACACCAATGATGGGCCACTATTACTCGCACTGATACCAATGATGAGACACTATTCCTCCCACTGACACCAAAGATGGGCCACTATTCCTCCCACTGACACCAATGATGGGCCACTATTCCTCCCACTGACACCAATGATGGGGCACTATTCCTCCCATTGACACCAATGACGGGGCATTATTCCACCATCTGACACCAATAATGGGGCACTATTCCTCCCACTGACACCAATGATGGGCCACTATTCCTCGCACTGATACCAATGATGAGACACTATTCCTCCCACTGACACCAATGATGGGCCACTATTCCGCCCACTGACACCAATGATGGGCCACTATTCCTCCCACTGACACCAATGATGGGGCACTATTCCACCATCTAACACCAACGATGGGGCACTATTCCTCCATTTGACACCAATGATGGGGCACTATTCCTCAATTTGACACCAATGATGGGGCACTATTCCTCCCACTGACACTAATGATGGGCCACTAATCCTCCATTTGACACCAATGATGGGGCACTATTCCTCCATCCGACACCAATGATGGGGCACTATTCCTCCATCTGACACCAATGATGGGGCACTATTCATCCATCTGACACCAATGATGGGGCACTATTCCTCCAACAATGATGGGGCATTGTTTATTCCTACTGGGGCATTTTCTACTCCCACTGGCCACAGTCCGGCCTTCCTAAAGCTTGAAGGACAGTAAACCGACCCTTTGTTTACAAAGTCTGGAGACCCTTGGTTTAAACGAACGAGTGTTCATTACAACAAAATTTGTACTTCTAGATGGATAGATAGTTATCCTAGCACATGCGCATTACAATCTTTCATTTTTCCTGACTGATGACCGCATTCCCTGTTAGTGTTTCAAGAAAAACTTTCCAATGATCTCCCTTAATTTTTTCAGCTCAATACAGTCCAAAATCTGTTTTATCCCTCTCAACTGAAAACAGAACAAATGTTTAGAAAACGATTGCTTTCTATCACAATTCTAATTGTGTATGGCTTGCTTTGGAGTATCTGAAAATAATGTATGCTAACCTTTGCAGTCTGATTGACAAGAGGCTCTAGTATGTCAGCGTGTTAACCAAAGGCCGTGACTATTATCACCGATCTGCTAAATCCATGTATGTGTCCTTCATAGACTTTCCTCTCATAGTTTAGTAAGTAAAATGACATTTAAGACTTTTGCGTTTGAAGAACACCTGCATAATGTAGAAGCTACTAACCTGGCCTCTATTTAAGAGCGGGTATCCTCTGGTGCCATTCAGTCCATACTGTATGTATTTACTGAAACCAGCACTAAAGCTATTTCACCATAGCTATGTGCTATTATTTATAATCCTCTAACATATCCCTGATGCAGTTTCCAAGAAATCGCAACGCTGCTCATGGGATCCCCGTGGCTCTAACAGTCATACATGCATGGAGTATGTACAAAGGTTGGGAAATGTGTGTGGTCTCTTGCAGAATTCTGCAAATCCAAATCAATAAGAACTTTACTTTATGTGCTTAAAATGCCAGCCACCATGAAGGATAAGACAGGCATGTGACTTAGAAGATCAGCTAATTTACAAAACAGCAGTTTTTCCATCTTCAGAATATGGTGTCACACTTTGCAGAGTAAGACTCCTTAATTTGCATTATTTACAAGGAATGTGCTGGAAGAAATGTATATTATTGGCAAAAATTTAAATATCGAATGGCCAGCTCTACTTTAACTGGCTTGCCCCGCCTGAAACGGATTTCGGATTAATTACAAGTCACAAAAAAAAAAAAAAAAAAGCCAACCAGTCCCTATCGTAAGAAACAAGACTGCGCCGTGGACAAACAAAATTCTGAGATTTCAACATCTTACGATGTTTCATAAATGCTACCTCCTTCCCCTTACATGTACTCGACCATAGGATTTTTTTGTTTTAGTTAAAAAAATATATAAAATATATTCAAAAACATATTACAGAAGTAGATAGTGTACAATGCTCCAACTTATACAGGTATATACACAAACACACATTGGCTTATTGTTTTTTTTTTTTTAAGTTTTGCAGTCATGGTGAAAGCCCTTGGATTGAGGACTGAGGTTACGATGCATGAGGTTAAAGACTTTTGTAGAGGTTTAGTGCGCAGGCGTTATTGTATTGTAGCAGCATGCAATATTGTGGGGATTTCCGCTTTTTATAGAAAGTAGATTTAGTGCAGAACTCGACCCAAAACAGGTGAAAGCATTTTCTGTGGAGTGGAGCAGTTCATGATCCTCTGGAGGGTTTAGCTTAGGTATTGTTCATAGTAGACGTGTCGCCACGCACATCAATGTATGTTCAGATGTGGCATCACAACGCAATTTAGTGCATGCTTAACGCCGTTGAAACGTCGCTACCCCCTTTTTTGCAACACAACTGAAGGTCCATCGCCGGATAACTCAGATCAGCCATGTCATTTGGCTCTGCTTCAAAGTCCATATGCAATATGTGATGCCGTGCTATTTATTATTTTGGATGCACAAGTGCCAAGGCTTCCTTTAAAGAGGGCCTTACATCAAGACTGCCTTAAAGAGAATCGTCACTGCAGTCTTAATTTATTCCATTCTGTGCTATAAAATATGCAAGGTAAATATGAAAAAAACAACATATAAATATTTCATTTTTACCTCCAATTCAGCAGGTGGCGCTCTTCCCCAAAATCATAATCTGTGAAGTCTCTTTCTTGCAGCTGTGCATAACATTTGGCCTGAATGATTCAGAGGAGGGGCAACACCCCCTCTTTCTTCTACATTTTAAGACTGATCTATCATTAAAGTGGTTCTAAAGGTAACATTTTTTTTTAACTTAATGCATTTTCTGCATTAAGGTAAAAAATGTTCTACCAATTTCTGAGTGCCGCTCCCTTCCTAAATACTTACCTGCATTTTCAGTGCTGTGCCTGGCTGCATCTGTTCTCCCCCCTTTTCCTGCTCCCCAAGAGCAGTGGGTGCCTTAGGTTCCTGCTGCTGTCAGTCAAATCCTGCAAGGAGGGAGCGGGGGGCAGTGCTGAGCAGCGCTGTGTGTGTCTATAGATGCACACAGTCTGACTTAGGAGCGAGCCCCTAGGTGTGCCCTCATAGGAAGTGGCTTCTTATGGTGGTGCACCGATAAGAGGAGGAGGTGAGAACGCTGGCGCAGGGCCCAGGGAGAGGAGGTTTGGGGCTGCTCTGTGCAATAGTATTACTAGGTAAGTATCTTTGTTATTTTAGTGGAAAATAAAAAGAATTTACACCCACTTTAACTTTATAAATATATATGGCTCTGTGCTCCTGGAGAGCAAAGCAGATTGTCAGGGGTCAGTACTGTGATTTCTGTGTTACACCCACAGAACATTGAAAAATCTACTATTATTACATCCATTCTATATAGCGGATTTAGCAGAAAGCATGCAAGCAGTGCTGGGCTTTCTTATTAGAAACCCCAGAATCCTTTAAGTACAGTGCCACAAATGCAATCTCTATGAACTGTTTATTTTTAATAATAAATATTTTATACACATAATAAAAAATTATACAAAACAGTTCCTAAATCTGTAAAAAAAAAAAAATTTAAAATAAAATAAAATTGGAAAAAAAAAACACATTATAGTTCCCCCCTTTAAAAAAAATTGTAAATACTGCCAAATTTGAATGTACTAAAATGACATAAAAGTACTGGTGCCATTTGTCATATAGTCCTGGCAGTCCCTGTGAGTACCGGATTCTAAGCTGCCCCAATAAAACATTCACTGAGCAAACAGCGAGATTACTGAGCTTTTCGTTTCATGCAAGCCTCACTGCTCTGAATGTTAGGCAAGACTTTACAATGGGATCTATGACCAGATTATGAGGAACTATCAGCCCTAGGATGTCCTAATAGTTCAGCACCCCCCAATGCCGTAGAAGGATGAAAGGGGTGAGGTTGGACTTTTCATTCAAGGTATACAATGTGATAGACTACTAGGTATTCGTTGCTTTGATTACAGTCGCCGAATAAAGTGGTGGAACGCATGACAGGTATGTGCTACTGAGAAGGGGGGTATTAAAGAGAACCTGTTGCTTTGCCCTACACAGTTCTACTTTAAAGTCCAACAAGGCCTCTTACAGATCTCCCATTCGCACAGAAGGACCTACGGTGTCCTATAACTTGGAAAGAGAATGAAACCTGCCCCATTCCACCCTACTTGCATCTGTTTTTTGGAGGAGTTCTGCTTTATCTTTAAAAAATAAGCTATATAAACGCACCTCATGCCATGGAAAGATGGGGTTATTTGCTCTGTGAGAGGAATTCATTTATATTTACAGAAAATATTGTGCAGGAGACATCTGAGAAAAAAGCCTGTACAGACAGGAATCAGTCGACGGACTGCTCCAGGGAGGTGCTGCTGGTCAGGGGTCGTTTTGGCTCAGTGGCAGAGAAGAACCGGACGTCTTGGTCTCTATCCAGCTGCATGGCTTGTACAGTCTTCTCCACGGCATCTAGGTGAGGGTTCCCCAGGCTGGTGAAATATGCTGGAGGAAACAGCACATGATTACAACTATTAGCAGGTATCAGTGAAAACTATGCTGTCACTTTTTAAAGGACTGCTCCATCTGCTGCCTTCTCCCCAGAATCTCACTTCTCCTGCTGCACTCTTTGTCATGCAAAATAAAAAAAAAAGAAGAAATCTCTTGGGCCAGGAAAGGCCCCTTTGTATTGCCTTAAAGTGTTACTAAACCCAGGTCCCTGCATTCATTGTGGTCTCCCACAGTACAGCTGGACAGTGCTGATTGGCCCTGTGCTGATCACATGCACCTTCGCAAAAAAAAAAAAAAAAAACTACATACCAAAATGTGCAGAGTGCCTCCAAGGCTCTATTCTATCAGTAGATGGATTAGGGACAGTGGAGGAAGGGGAGGATCAGAGAATACAGGATCAAACAGCCTTTTTACACAATGCAGAGGATTAACTCCTTAGGTTCCACAGTGAGTATAACAAGCATGATTTACTGCATATACAGACTGATTTCACTGTTGTGGGTTTAGTAACACTTTATCTAAGCTTCAGAAAACATGTCAAAAGTCCAGCTGCGTGGCCATCTACCAATCATGGGAACCGTTTTGTGTCAAAAAATTGCAATGATGAGAGAGGAGGGAGGGAGGAGGATGAGCGGAACTTCCCGTTTTAGGTGCGGTGCCGCAGCAATTTAACAGCATGTAATAAATTTAGAGCGTCTCCGATGTCCTGTTCACTCTTCCTGTGTTATCTCAAGGTTTCTAAGTAACCCCCCTAGTTCTTATTATTATCATACAGGATTTATATAGCGCCTACAATTTATGCAGAATACAAAAACATTTTGGGGGGGGGGGGGGTGGAGGGATCCAGTAAAGCTGATGTGGCACTTTTCCGGTGTTGAACCCTCTTGTTAATGTTTTGCGCCAAATTCATGAAGCATCTGCAACACTCTTGTTTCTGACATCGACTTGTATGCCAAATTCAGGTAGTTCTAAATTGTGGCACTATTACATTGTACATTGGAGCTAATTAAGACCAACAGTCTTGGCGTACAGGGACGCTGACACAGACAGGTTTTGCTAAAAAGTCTCACGCATTTTCTAAAAGTGGCGCCAAATTCAAGCACCCGGTCTAGACGGGTACATGAATTTGGTGCACAACTTTTAGAATGCACGTGAGACTTTTTTGAAAAATCTGTCTGCCCCAGGCTTTTTATGAAATCCAGGGAATTAGTCTCTATGTTTTAGAGAAAGAAGAGTGGCTGGGTTTCAGTAGATTACCAACACAAGAAAATCACTTGATTCTCCCCATCAACACAGTCAGTGCTGATGGAGGAATCCCTCCTGCAGTGCTATTGTGTGCTGCCAGCGGGAGCCATACCTGCCAGCAGAACACAATGATTACTACGGGAGGCTTTAGCGGCCGGCAGTAATCGGATGCAAAAAATCTGACAGGCTGGTTGTACTGAAGTTGATCGACAGATTGACTTCAAAACAACCAGCCTGCCCATAGCTGGATCAAATATTGTCTGGTCCACACAGAAGCGGCTGAGATTCTTTTTTTTTTTTCACAGAACGCTCTATATTGAAAACCTATAATGTTCGCATCCCCCCCATACCATAGCTGCCAGGGGCTAAATAGTGAGGGCAAAAAGTAATGGGGATAGAGGGCACCCCTGTCTAGTCCCCCTACTTAGACTGAATGGTTGTGAAATCCTACCACCCTCTCCAATGGAGGCCATGGGGGCTATACAGGAGTTGGACCCAGAAAAAAAAAGATCTCCAAAACCAAAGTGTCTCAGTGTTTGCCATAAGACCATTCCACGCTATCAAAAGCTTTATTGGCATCCAAGAGCAGCAATGCACAATGTCCCACATTTTCAGCCTGAGTCTGCCTATTGAGATAAACCTTCTGATATTGATAGCCATGGATTTAAAGCGGAGGTCCGCCAGAGAAAAAAAAATTAAAAGTCAACAGCTACACATACAGTAGCTGCTGACTTTTAATAATAGGACACTTACCTGTCCTGGAGTCCAGCGATGCCGGCACCCACCGCCGATCTTCGGATCGGGTGCAGCCGCATCCATTGCGGGTAAGGGAAACCGGACATGTAGCATTACGGCTTCACGCCGGGCACCTTACTGCGCATGCGCGAGGCTCCGCTGCGCTCTGCTATTGGCCAGGCGGCCAGTAGCAGAGCGAGCAGGGAGGTGGGAGCCGGGCAGCTGATGTCAGCGGCGGCCGGCCAGAGCTCCCGGATGTGTGGAAAAGGGCACCTGTCTAAAGACAGTTGTCCTCTTCCCCCTCCCCCCCGAAAGGTGCCAAATGTGACACCTGAGGGGTGGGGGGGGTAGGAATCCAACCAGTGGAAGTTCCACTCTTGGGTGGAACTCCACTTTAAGTGGCATGAAGCCAGACTGGTCAGGGTGTATGATTGTTGTAATGCATTTATTCAGTCGCGTGGCTAGGATTTTGGCCAGGATTTGAACATCCACTGGTAGTAACAATATGGGCCTATAAGAGATAGGATCAGTAGGTGGTTTATGCTGCTTCAAAAGCAATACTCTATGTGCTTTGGTCACGGAGTCAGGCAAATAACCCCTCTTTAGTGCCATCCTATAAACTTTTAGCAATTGGAATGTTAATACCTCCGAATAGAGTTTGTATACCTCAATGGGGATACCGTCCTCCCCAGGGGCCTAGTAGTTTGGGAAGGAGGCAATGGCTGCTGCAATTTTCTCCTCTCTGATCGGGGAGTCTAGAGCCTTCCTATTGGCCGCTGAGAGTTGCGGAAGGGTAATCCGTGCTAGATGCTGTGCAATCGCTGACAGGAAAACCTGCGTTTTAGGTAAATACAACTCAAACCGGATGAGATTCGATCCATCGATGGCAGGCTTCAGTCAATTGCAACTTACAACAACGGGTGGGAGCCCCGGGGAAATGTTTCATGTCACCAGAATTTGTTCCCTTATTTGTACCTTTTTCCAGAAGAGTCTGTTTAAGTGCCTTAGCCAGTAATACTCGCACATTGGGCACAGGGTCCGAGGCCAAGCTCAGAAGACTGGGGAGTAAGTGTGTCGCAAACTGCTCGGCTGGCATACACTCCTCCTGCACCACCGCCTGACAAACAAGAAACACAGCCATTAACCTAAAGGGAAAAATTGTGTGTTATGTATACATGGTATTATTTATTATGATCACAGCAAACCATTTCTTCTTTCTTGCTGAACAGGGAAAATTCCTATGAATATTTTAGATTTACAATATGCAACCAGCTGGCAGGGAGCTCAAGGTAAGAGCAGGCTAATTTACAGCTACATTGTGTATAGTCTGTGCTGTGATTAGACCTACACCGCTGGAGAAATCAGATTACACGATGCTGAATGACCTAGAGGGATAACACCATCTTTGCTCAGACCTTCACAATATCATGTCACTAGGATGCAAAGCTTCTATTACAAAGGGCAGTTATGTACTGTTTTCCTGGTTCCCATCTAGGAGTCGCATCACCCATTGCATCTAAAATCCATACACATCTTTGCAGAAATCATCATTTTGCTAAAGTTATATATTGATTCAAACCAGGGGTCTCCAAACTTTTTAAACAAAGGGCCAGTTTACTCTCCTTCAGACTTTGGGGGGATGGACTATGGCCATATCCTGGCATCAGTGGAGGGTAAACTATGCATCTTTGGTATTAGGGGGAAAAAAAATAGTGTCTCATTGTTGGTGTCTATGGGAGGAATAGTGCCACATTGTTGGTGTCAGTGGAAGGAGTAGTGCCCCATCATTGGTGACAGTGAGATTAATAGTGCCCCATTTTTGGTGTCAATTTTAAGAGTAATGCCCCATTATTAGTGTCAATGGGAGAAATAATGCTCCATTGTTGATGTCAGTTGCCAGATTATTTCCCCATTGTTGGTGTCAGTGGGAGGAATAGTGTCTTGTATCAGTGGAAGGAAAAGTGCCCCAAGGGCTGGATAAAGGCACGCAAAGGGTCGCATCTGGCCCCCGGGCCTTAGTTTGGAGACCCCTGATTTAAATACAAATGGAGCTCATGGAAATTCTTTATGGTGTAATCTGGAGAGGACAGGCACTCTTTATAATAGAATGGATATGCATAGCTTGTGAAAGCAGAGTGTTAGGAGAGAAGGAAGACATTCTGTGGTGGTGGATGAGGAAAATACAGATTGTACATCAGAGGAGGAACAAGGAAATGCAAAAATATGTTGAGGTCAGAAATACCTGACAGATGAAAGCGAAAGCCTGCCTTCCCACCCATTTGTTGGAGTGTCGGAACTGCACAATCAGCTCATTGATGAAGTTAATTCCTAACTCCGTCTCCCCATTAGAATAGAACTTTTGAAGTATTGCCACAATCTGAAAAAAATAAAACAAAAAACACATAGGATCAAAAAGATTTTTACAAAGGATCTCTGAAAACAACTTGAAAAAAAGCCAGGGTGAATACCATTGCAAGATTATTATTTTACTGGCAGCAAAAACTCAATCTCAAAATTCAGCTACAGCATCCTCATCCACTCAGTTACATGGACGGAACTTTTACAGAAATGTGTATGGAATCCTGCGCTAAAGGTGCTCATTGTAAACCAACAGAAAAAGTACAACTATGGATGCAGCACTTGCAAATATTTGAACACAAAAAATATACAGATAAGAACAAAAAAGTGTTGTGCTGCCACTGTAAGCAATAACATCGGTCGGACAAAACGCATAGGGCGGAGCCTACAAGTGAGGTCATCATGTCCGCCCAGAGGCTTTTCGGGCGCTTGTACAATGCTTTTGACTTGTTTTCTGTCTGTGAGTACATGCAGTATTATTATAAATGGTGCTTAATGTACTTCAGTATCAGCATTCTTCTTAGTTCTCCATGATCCCCATGACTAAGCTCCGGGGGGAGAAGGGAAACACGTTGGAGGTGTGGCCTGGTGGGAGCATAGGCTGAGGTTGACTCTCTCACCACCATAGGATTCAATGAATGTGTGGCACCAGGGATCTTTCCTCTCTTCCTTCCAGCATTCTCCTTAGGCCGGCCATACATGATTCGAATCCTGGCTGGTTCAGCAGGAACCCGGCGAGATTCAAACCATTAATGGGCAGGCTGATTTACCAAGTTGATCGATCAATCAACTTGGGTACAACCAGACCGCCGGATTATCGCAAGTTGCTGCTATAGCCGCTAGCGATAATCAGTCTTCTTTCAGAGGGGACGGCATCCCCCACTTGCTCCCCCACCCCCCAGGAGAAGACAATGGGAACACTGTCAGTGTTTATGCAAGAATCGTGCAAATTTGCTCCGTGAATGGCCAGCCTTACTCTCCTCCTTGGGTATTAATGTTAGACCCCTTTCACACTGAGGCAGTTTTCAGGCGTTTTAGGGCTAAAAATAGCATCTGTAAAGCGCCTGAAAACTGGCTCTCCTGCCGGCCCAGTTTGAGAGCCCGAGTGCTTCCACACTGGAGCGGTGCTGTTGCGGGACAGGAAAAAAAGTCCTGCAAACAGTATCTTTGGGGCAGTTTGGGAGCGGTGTATACAGCGTTCCTACACCGCCCCTGCCCATTGGAATGAATGGGCAGCACTTCCGAAGCGCTTGAAAAACGCTTTCGAAGCGCCGCAACACGGGTGCTTTTAACCCCTTCTTGGGGGTAAAAAGCGCCCCGCTAGCGGTTGAAAAGCGCCACTAAAACCGCTAATGGACCTGCCGGCCTGGCGTGAAAGCAGCCTTACTGCTCAATTTATGTGGGAGGAAAATCCAGTGGTGATCCGAATACAATTTCCTGTAGTTGAAAGGTGCAGGGTAACCTGTGGCTACCATCCATCTACTCTGGTATATGTCCTTAAAAGCTCCTTATATCTGAGACCTGAAGATTTGGTAAGCTGCTGTGCGTCTCTCATGGTGGCTGAAGAAATTTGAATGCCATCTTCAAAGGATTCAAAACAATGGCTGCATGTCTCCCTCTCCTTTTATACCCACTATTCTTCCCCTATCCTTTTTGGATGTGGCATCAGGCACTTCACTAAAGACATGTGCTGTATAGAAATCAGCATGTCAACAACTGAATGTGAGTAGCATCAGACACAAGGCTGTACACCATGGGTGCTCAACCTTTGGCCCTCCAGCTGTTGTGGATCTACAAGTCCCATTATGCCTCTGCCTTTGGGAGTTATGCTTGTAACTGTCAGCCTTGCAATGCCTCATATGACTTGTAGTTCTACAACAGCTGGAGGGCAACAGGCTGAGCATACATGCTGTACACAAAGACTTCTGTCCAAATCAGTGGTACACCCTAACTCCTCCTCAAGCTAAGCCTGCCCCTGCAATTCAGTATCTGTCTTTGACCTGTTGAATGTTCGTTGTGGACTTAGCAGTAGGAGAGGCAGGGCTTAATGTGAGCTTCAGCAGAAATTGAATACTGGTGTATAGCTTTGGCCTAAATTCCAAGGACATGATGTAGGACCTCAGCACCTATAAATGAAGGAATTAAGCCTCATCCCTGCTATGGCATGTAACAGTCCAGTGCAAGGAGTGGCAGGGCTTAGTGCCAGGAGGGAGTGGGATGTTAATCATTGTACTTATTTGCTTTTGCCCAATGTCTCTCTAAATTCCCGTATTATACATTTTTTACGATGATCCAATAATAAGTAATAAACAGTTTAACAAATAAATTATTATATAAACAGATACAGGCTTGAGTATCACTTACCAGTTTAAAAGAGATCCACCTGACCTCAGACACTTTGTCAGAACACAGCGTCAGTGCTATAACTCGCAAATAGTCATAGATGTCTTTGGGGCTGTATAGTTCTAGGATGAGGATCATCTGCCTGGAACAAAACCCACACAAAGATTGCATTTTCAATAGTGCTCAGAGACAGCACCTCCTACTGGAGAGGATTCATCATTGCAGCAAAAATGACCAGACCAGTATGCAGACGGCCAGTGATGGTGAGTTTGTGTTTAACCACTTACCAACTGGGGCCCTTTTTTACATTTGTTGGTTACAAGTTAAAAACAGTTTTTTGCTAGAAAATTACTTAGAACCCCCAAACATTATATATATTTGTTTCAAACACCCTAGAGAATAAAATGGCGATCGTCGCAATACTTTTTGTCACGCGGTATTTGCGCAGTGGTCTTTCAAGCATGATTTTTTTGGAAAAATTTCACTTTTTTGAGTTAAAAAATAAGACAACAGTAAAGTTAGCCCAATATTTTTGTATATTGTGAAAGAGGATGTTACGCTGAGTAAATAGATACCATACATGTTACGGATGAAAATTGCACGCACTCATGGAATGGCCACAAAATCCGGTACTTAAAAATCTCCATAGGCGAAGCTTTAAAAAATTTTAACGGTAACCAGGTTAGAGGTACAGAGGAGGTCTTTTGCTAGAATTATTGCTCACACTCTGGCGATCGCGGCGAAACCTCACATGTGTGGTTTGAACACCGTTTTCATATGCGGGCGCAACTTACGTATGCGTTTTCTTTGCTGCGCGAGCTCGCGGGGACGGCGGCGCTTTAAATTTTCTTTTTTTTAAATTTTATTTATTTTTAACACTGTTCCTTAAAAAAAAAAATTTGATCACTTTTATTGCTATCACAAGGAATGTAAACATCCCTTGTGATAGTAATATATGGTGACCCCCGATCCCTCCTTTGCACTTCACAGTATTCAGATCACCAAAACCGGCGATTCTGAATACTGTCATTTTTTAAAAAACTGGCGCTGTTAGCCGCCGAATAAACCGGAAGTGACGTTTTGACTTTGTTTTCCGGAATTTGCCGAAAGAGACCCGTTTGGAGCCGATTCCGGCTTCTATCAGGTCTCCCCTGAGCCGGTGGACGCGCCGGATCATAGCTCCGGTTTCTCGGTGGGACGGGAGGCCGGAGAAGAGCGGCGGATGTCCCCTTCCACCCCCGGGGATAACGATCGAGCGGCTCCCGAGCCGGATCGGTCGTTATCCCCGGATAGCCGACCGTCCGCTCTAAAAAACGGTACGGGGATATAGCCTGCAGCGGTAGGCTATATCCTGGTACGGCCACTCAAATGTAGCCACCACCTATTTACGGCGCTGGGGGTGAAGTGGTTAAAAGACCCATCTGCAGACTGCCTGTATGCCAGCTATGGCGCAGTATTGAAGTGGTTAAATATAACACCACCTTTTTGACAGATACATTATTAACATTATTATCATCTATGAATTATTCTGTTCCTTTTTGTATGTGCAGGCTTTTGAAGTATCTATTGCCCAATTAAAAATGAAAGAAGAATTATACAAAATTCCCAACCCCCACACTGAATGTAGTAATCTGGACATATGATTGCCAAAAACTCATTTGTTTATTTAAATTGAGGATCTTGTTTTCTATAAATGCCCATACACACGGTACAATTATCGGCCGAAAATTGTCGTATGACAGCCTGTCGTACGATAATACGACCGTTAGTACACTCCGTTTGACAGCTGATTTTCAATTATCATCCAACAGAAGTTGTATGAGCAAACTAGAAAACTTTTGTCTGCCGACTAGGTGTCGTCCGATTTTCGGCTCATGTGTACAGAAGTGGGACAAACAAAAGTTGTAAGTAGAAACACGCATGCTCGGAATTCAGGAAGTGTTCAAGCGTGTAAACCTGCGTCTGTAATTCACAAATCACATTCACCTGAACTACCTCTTTATACGCTCGTAACACGTCGCTACGTTCGGCTTTGTCAAACGATAATTTGACTACCATCGGTACGCTAGACAAAATCACAGACAGCCGATTTTAGGAAAAGTTGTTCGTGCGGTCGTACGATAATCGCATCGTGTGTATGATGCTTTACTGTTTATCACATATTGCATAGATGTACTGCACTCGTTCACCCCACTGCTAAAAAATATATAAAAAAAATAATAAAATCTTTGCTACTAATAATCTGATTGTCTGGGAACACCAACTGCAGAGCCATGTGGGTATGCTGGGCAGGTATTCCCACTGATTGTATGTCAGGCGTTTCCTGGAGATGCACTTTACTGACCATTCCTACAGCATATTCCCATATAATACAACTGTCACTCACTCTGCTAATTCATATCGGAACCTCCAGTTGCGGATGTTGTCAGTGGTCAGGAACTCCTGTAGTTGGTAGAGGTAATCTCGCCTTATGTCTGCATGAAGAAGCTTCAGAGACACAGAGAATTCATTCACAATCATCTCTTCAATCTGTCACACACTGCAGGAAACTTACAGCACATATCAACAGTAAACTATAACTTAAAGGTACGGTCCACCTTTCTAAAAATTAATATAAAAATGTAAAAATTGTACTGGCTATGTATTAATAAAAAAATGGGCATTTATCAATTTTTGCATCCAAGTCTTTAGAACATTGCAACCACAATCAGTGCTTCACAGGTGCAATGCACAGGCTCTTTGGTTCACCCCCAGCCCTGTATGAAGGTAAAGACCTTCTGTTAAAGGGTGCAGAAGAAAGCAATTGTCTTCAAGTGCAATGATATCACCATCCTACTGCCATCACAATATTCTGGTTACCTTTGTGACGGTGGCAGTATTCCCGTTAACTGCTAAATTTAACATAAAAACAACTACAACATGGAAATAAAGAAGCACCCCGTGATTCAGGTAAGTGGGTGGTGGGAGGTGTGGGGGAGTGTAACATGAAGCATGGCAATAAAGGTGGACTATGGCTTTAAATCAGAAGAGACATTTGGCATGTCTATCCTAGCAATTAGTGTCCTAAAGTGACCCTGCAAACTCCTTGACCTTCGGGAGATTTTACCTCCTTCAAGACCAGGCCATTTTTTGTAGTTCGGCACTGCCCTACTTTAGCTGCCCATTGCGTGGTCATGCGATGCTGTATGCAAACAAAAGTTATATATTTTTTTAGACAGATAGAGCTTTCTGTCTGTGGTATTTCATCACCAGTGGGTTTTTTTATTTTTTTGTGATATAAATGAAAAAAAGACTGAAAAATTTGGAAGTAAAAACAATATTTTTAACTTTCTGCTACAAAACCTATCCAATATTTTTTTTTTAAATCAAATTTTTGCATAAGTTTTGGCCAAAATGTATTGTAATACATGTATTTGATTAAAAATAAGTGTATATTGATTTGTTTTTTTGATAGTTATAGGGCCTACAAGTTATAGGGCCTGGTAATTAAACTGGAATTTTGTTTTACATTTTTTTTTATACTACTAATGGTGGTGATCAGTAACTTAGTATGGGACTGCGATAGTATGGCGGCCAATCTGACACTAACTGATGCTGGGGGGAACTGACTATGCCACTGATAATCACCAGTTATACCAAAACATTGATAAGTGATAATACTGTACACTGTCACTGTACTAATGACACTGGCTGTGAAGGGGTTAACATCTAGGGGTAATCAAGGCATTAAATGTGTGCCTTACTATGTGTACAGTGTGCTGCTTTTACTCATAGATCTCTAGGTTTCTCATCCCTGCTTTGCAGATTGTTCTCTCTGTACAGAGCAGTGTTAGATGTCCACACAGGGCTGTGATTGGACACAGCCAATCAGCAGGCCCTGGCCGTAAATCATTGGCAGAGACTTGCTGACAAACTGCTACTGCGTACAATCACAGCGGGTGCCGTCCGGGGGGTGTGCATGTGCGTGCCCTAAACCCTGAAGCTGGCAGCGATGTACGAGTACATCACTTTGCTTATATCATCCGCAGTACATTGCCGGCTGGCGGGAAGTGGTTAAAAGAGCTGGAAGTGCAGCCACCTGTTTGCTCACACTGTGTATGGCTTCAGCAATCACAAAGCCATTTGCTACTGATAGAGCAACTTCAGGAACTAAAGTCGTGCTTGGTTCTGTCACTTCTTGAACCTCCCTGTAAACCCATAAGTAAAACATATTTCTTTATGGGCCAATAAAGAGGAGGTGTGACTAGTTCCTTAAAGAGGAAGTAAAGTCTTCCTCTTTAATTGTACCTACAGGTAAGCCTATAATAAGGCTTACCTGTAGGTACTGTAAATATCTCCTAAACTTGCACTGTTTAGGAGATATTCACTATATACGCTGCCGTCGACATCATTGGCGCATGCGCACTAAAGGAGCGCCCCCCTTCGTGCCATTTCTTCAGGGCCCGTACTGTGACCAGCGGCTCCAGCCAATCACAGTGTTGGAGCCCGCGAACCCGGAAGTAACTCTGGGAAAGATGTCAGCCTTGTCAGTGGTGAGCCAGTGCCAATTCAGGGCATCGTTCTAGGGTAAAGTATTTCATAATGGGCTAGTATGCGATGCATGCTAGCTCATTGTGCCTTTGTCTTGCAGGTTTTTTTCCTTTTTTTTGGCTTTTTATTTTTTTGGAGGTTTACAACCTCTTTAAACCAGAACTAAAAGGGAGGAATATTCACATTTCCTCCAGTGGTACTGTACCTTGCTGCAGCCCGCATCTTCTTCTGTGTGCCAGATTTCGGACATTTTCATCAGCAGGCAGGGGATAATGTCACTCCTGCGCATTCACAGGGACTAGTCGTTCCGGCACACAGGTATTAGGCCAGCCACTAAGCCAAGCTGTAATTGCGCGGCTCAGTCTATATGCTGGGGGTCGCAGTAGGTGGGCAGGTAGGTACGTTTTATTGCAGAAGAGACATTTTATGCCTCTTCTGCAATAAAAAGCTTGCCTGCTCACAGTGAACAACAGCAAAACTTTGGTTCTGCTTCAAATTACTTTTTGAATATGAGATGACATGGGCTCTAGTGAGGGAAAATCTCCAATGGGGTCACAGAGAGATTTAAAAACCTGAAAAAAAATGGAACTCTTTAAAATAGATTGTTTCTGTTTGAGGCATAGTAGGGGAGGGGCATAATTCCCAGTTGACTCTTTACAGTTACTCTTTTTAGGGGTACAGTACCCATAAAAAAAATTCCCCACACCCCTGAGACAGTTGTAACATGCTGTGCCTGGCTTTTCATCTGAGCTACTGTTATCACCGAACCAAAATTTCCATCTATATTTCGCCTGAAGAGTATCAGGTACAGAAATACTATAATATCATCCTGGTGAATTCTACATTATTACAGCATTGAAAACAGAGAATGTCATGTGAAGAAATACATATTAGGCACCGTTACATTTGACTTTTTCCATCCCAGTTTACATCAATAGGCATGACACCCTACCAATCTCCTGGTGAGACATTCTCACTGGTACACATTACCTTAAGAAAGTCATACAAATGCTTTAGGACACCAATGCGCACTTCATCCAAGTCTTTCAGGAAGCCGTTGAAAATGGGGACCAAATCAGCGGCAGTAAGCTTAGCTCCGAGAATGACTGCCAGTTCATGGATGGAAAATGCAAGCGTTCGTCGCACCTTCCACTGAAAAGACAGACAAGACATGTTTGAACACTCACCTATTTTTCTTCATCTTGCCGAAAAAAAATACAAATCATCATAACTACATTATACAGAGGTCTGCCATACCTGGACATCAGCTGCCAGGGTCTCGTAGGTGTCTTTAAGAAAATGCCAGTTTTGTCTCCCCAGCGTCAGGGCCACCCCTGGCAAGCTGTAAGCGCAGTGCTTAGTGATTTCCGTATCCACCGTCTGGGCCCGGACAGGGTCAGTCATGGAGAGGTACTGGTCGAGCAGTGGCTGTGGTACAACATCCTGTAGCATGTGAAGCAAATCTTAGTGATGTTTTATTCTTAAAAGCCAGAAAACTGATGACAGGATACAAGACAACAATATTAACTTCTACAGTACAGGATAAAGATCACCTTTACCTTCATAATATTCAGATATCACTTCTGCCATCACTGCACTACTGTCATTCAAGGCTATAAATATTAGGAGAGATCTCCCCACAGGAGATCCTGAGAGAGAGAGAGAGAGAGAGAGAGCCAGCAGGTGATTTTGCCCACCAGCATCCATCGAAAACTGAACGACCAGTTTTGGGTAGAGCGACCCTTTAAGTTTTCACAGGCATAAAGGACACCAACAATAGTATGAGCCTATAGCATCAATACGCGTTAATAGGTCTGCAAACGTCTACAATAGCTGGTTGTTAAGGAGCGGGCCAGGAAGCCAGCCGCTGCGTCCTTAACAACTGATGAGTCATCAGCTGTCAGCAGGGTTTCCCTTCTGACAACTAAATGTAAAAAAAAAAAAAAGTGGAAGCAATAAAAAAAAAAGAAAAATTTAAAGGAAAAACGGCGTGGGGTCCCCCAATCTATACCAGGCCTTTTGGGCTTGGTATGGATTGGGGGGGAGGGGGGGTAATTCCACGTCATATTTTAACCAATTTTTTTATTGCAAGCATTTTTTTTTTCCCACTGTGTGCTGTCCATTGTATCATTTGCATAGGCATTTGAGGGGCATTACGCCTGCTTTCAATGCCAGCCTTACACTTCCAGAAGAGGCAGATAAGTGTGTCCTCCACTGAACGCTGTGGTTTCCTTTCTGTGACCTGCGTCACTACTGTTCGCATTAACAAAGGGGGCAGAAGGAGGAACTACAACCTGCGGAGGACACAGGCATCTGACACTTATAGAAGTGCTGCTGCTTATGGAAGTGTCAAATATTAAAGATTACAACAAAAGCTCTAGCTTGAAGAGTCATAAGCTGTCAGCGGGGTTCCCTTCTGACAGCTGAATGTAAAACAAAAGAATTTGCCAGCAATAAAAATATCAAAGGAAAAACGGCATGGGGTTCCCCAATCTGTGCCAGGCCTTTTGGGCTTGGTATGGATTGGGGGGGGGGGGGGGTAATTCCACATCATAGTTAACCAATTTTTTTGTTGCCAGCATTTTTTTTTCCACTGTGTGCTGTCCATTGTATCATTTGCATAGGCGTTTGAGGGGCATTACGCCTGCTTTCAATGCCAGCCTTACACTTCCAGAAGAGGCAGATAAGTGTGTCCTCCACTGAACGCTGTGGTTTCCTTTCTGTGACCTGCGTCACTACTGTTCGCATTAACAAAGGGGGCAGAAGGAGGAACTACAACCTGCAGAGGGAACAGGCATCTGACACTTATAGAAGTGCTGCTGCTTATGGAAGTGTCAAATGTTAAAGATTACAACAAAAGCTCTAGCTTGAAGAGTCATCAACTGTCAGCGGGGTTCCCTTCTGACAGCTGAATGTAAAACAAAAGAATTTGCCAGCAATAAAAATATCAAAGGAAAAACGGCATGGGGTCCCCCAATCTGTACCAGGCCTTTTGGGCTTGGTATGGATTGGGAGGTGACCCCACGCTGTTTTTTTCACCAATTTTTTTATTGCCGGCAATTCTTTTTTTTTTCTTACTGCCGCTTATGTAAGTGTCAAATGTTAAAGATTCCAACAAAAGCTCTAGCTTGAAGAGAGCAAAGATTGTCAACACAGGCTAAGTATAGTACCTATTCTTTTGAAGGTAACTGGTTTGGCTTGATTTTTTTTCCATAGTGACGATGTCATTTTAAACTAAGGGCCGGTTCACACCTAGGCAATCTGACTTCAGAGGTGACTTTGCAAGGCGATTTGAACGCGACTTCAACAGGACCTGAAGCGATCTCCATGCCAGGCGACTTTGCTTGTGGCAGAGCAGAGAAGCAGAGAAGGGGGGGGGGGGTTGCCTTAAAAAATTTTTTTTTCTTTTTCCTGTAAAGTCGCCTCTTTATAGACGGTGATCCGATTTAGAAGCAACTTCCATTGACTTCTATGGGCTCAATTCGCATAGAAGTCACCTTGAAATAGTACAGGAACCTTTTCTGAAGTCACCTTGAAGTCGGAGCGACTTGAGTAGTGCATATTAAGACGGCTCCGTTCATTTCAATGGGATTTCTAATGTCAAGGGATCTGAGGCGACACAAGTCGGATCGCAAATCGCCTAGGTGTGAACGGGCCCTTACTCATTCTTTCATAAGAAGATACCTCATTTTCTATGCTCCTCCATACTCAGAAGCACTGGGTTAAGGGGTGCTCTGGTGAATCAATGGAGGGGTGGCGAAGGGCAGTGAGCATCAGCAGGTCGGAGGTCTTGCACTTACAAGAGATCCTGTCCCTTTTAGGGTATATTCTCCTTAAAAAAGCACTAGGTTTTTTACTGAGCAGAAAGCAGTGTTGCCAATCACTGAATATCCTCCCTTCTTTCCCGGAGAACCAAAAAAATCTGAGATAGGTGGCTAACTGCTGAAGATAGGAATAGATCTCACATACATGGGAGACACTGACCTGAACTTTACACTTCTGCTCTTCTTGGTTCATTGTGTCCTCCTCATCCTGTACAGAGTCATTATGAACAGGAGCTTCATTGTCTGGAATCTGATATGCAGAAAACAAGAAACGATTAGGAGATATCGATACGGTGCAACAAGTACTGTCTGTGTTGTGCTTCAACTAAAAAAAAAGTCTGCCTTTCAAAATGTCCCATGCAGAATTACATGCTACAAGTTAAACCCCAACAGAAGCTCAAATGTTTTCATTCGAAAAGGGATTTATTGACAATCTCTCTCCCGTAGGGAAGATTCACCCTCATTTACTGTTGGGAAAAGAAGTAAAGGGAAATCTTTCCAGTTAGGATACATACTGCAAGAAAACCTTTTTCTTTCAGTAAAATGTGGTACATAAAAACTTTTGTTGGGTTTTTATAACTGTTTGTGTCTTCCTGTCCCAGTGACGTCTCTCCTTATTTCTTGTTCTGCTGTCACAGGGACAGGATGTAAGGAGAAACCACAGACAGCAATAAACCCTTTGATAGAAGAATGGACTAGACCCTGAGACAACCCCAGTTAACCCGACATGCTCATCCACTATTCACAACATGCTGGCCATTTCCCCATCATTAACCACTTCAATACCAGGCACTTTCACCCTCTTCCTGCCCAGCTCAATTTTCAGCGGTGTCGCACTTTGAATGATAATTGCGCGGTCATGCAACACTGTATTTTGTATAATGTTTTTGAGACAGATAAAGCTTTCTTTTGGTGGTATTTAATCACCACTTGTTTTTTTGTTTTTTGCTAAACAAAAAAAAAAAACTCTGTCTCGGTTATACAATTTTGCAAATATGTAATTTTTCTTCTCCGCTAGATGTGTGCTGATGAGGCTGCACTGATGGGCACTGATGAGGCTGCACTGATGAGGCTGCACTGATGGGCATTGATGAGGCTGCACTGATGATCAGTGCGTTGATTATCATTGTAAATATCCCCTGTAGCTGGAAAGCTGGATATTGGCTTTCCTTTCCTCAGACATTGACAGCGCTGAAGAAAAGAAATGCCGATAACCAGCATTTCTTAACGTGATCAGCTGTGATTGGACACAGCTGATCACATGGTAAAGAGGGACACAGCTCACCATCGATCGCCGCGCTGCTCACCCCTGGGGGCGTGCACGAACAGCGCGATGTGAAGAGCGTTCTATGACGTCCAGTCAGGTAGGGTAAAGCCACCACCCGGCCATGATTCTACTATTGGCTGGGAGATAAAGTGTTAAAGTACAACTAAAGGCAACATACATTTTTTAGTAAATCCTCATATAAATACCTGAAAGTTACACATGGTAATAAACATAATATCGGAAATGATTATTTTCCTACCATATAGCTGCAACTGTGGTCTCTAATCCCCTATTCATTCCTTCTTTGCTGTATAGTGTTAGTGATGATGGGAGGAGTTCAGCAGAGCTCAGATGTCATTTCCTTTCAGTGAACTAGCTTCTGTATCCCCCATGAGAAACTACAATTCCCAGAGTCCTCCTGCCTTCTATCATGCTCAGTCTATTTTACATAACACACTCCTATCTGCCAATCAATAGCTGGGTGTGTGTGCTATGTAAAACAGCACAAGTCAGTACAGGTTCGTTTCCACACAGATTTTTTAGTAATCTGTGTGCTTCTCTCTGCCTGTCCTCCTCTGGTAATTTGTAAACTGGCAGAACAGATGCCAAGCTAGAAGCTAGAGCAGTGGGTGGGCAAAGGCAGGACATAGGTGGAAGTGGGTGGGGCTTCACATGCAGATTGTGGGCAGAGCCTAATCATGACTTATGTGTAGAATAAAATGCCTGAAATGTCCATGTACTACAAGAGCACCTCCCCTATTGATGTCAGGACATTTCTGCAGCGAGATAGCATGCAAAACGAGACAACAGGCAATTAGAAAACCAGGAAGTAAAGTTGTCTCCTCATTAAAGGAAGTGCATATGAGAGCTTTCAGCTGCAGGGGACAAAGTAGATATCTCAACATCCTTACTGCTTTTTGCACAACAACGAGTGAGATGTTTAACAGACTATATAGGTGCATAACATTGATTTTTTTCATTTTGACCATAGTTCTACTTTAACATTCACAAGGTGTAAAGATGACAGACTGTTTTTCTCTGTACAGGATTTGTCCTTTCATGGTCTCCAGAAGTGGCAGGCCTGAACCACACCAGCCATCTATTCATTTTAGTGTATCAGCATATATGAATTGTTTTTGGTACAAAACAACCCAGAGCCCCATCAATACTAGCAGTGCTCTTCCATGGCTATCCATTGTAACAGCTGGCTCCCCATACACTCAGAATGGCACACTAACGCTAAAATCGCCTAAAATATCCCATATATGAAACACATAGCTCAGAGAGCTTCTTTTTTTCCCAGACACCTTCATAAATGAGACCCTCTTTGCTGAGCTCTGTACAACACACACAGAACACTCCACAGATGAACAAACACATGCAGAGCAACAGTCTGCTGCCAGATATTATGCACACACAGAAACAGTTTGCTGACAGGAGACACTCACTGGGTCTTCAGGAGGGATTGTCAGCTCTGAGTGGTCCTCTTCCTCTGCATCTGGGCATGCAGTGCAGGTGGTAGTTGTAGGTTCCTCCGTATTTGGGCATGCAGTGCAAGCGGTAGATGTAGGTTCCTCCATATTTGGGCATGCAGTGCAGGAGGTAGGTGTAGGTTCCTCTGTATCTGGGCATGCAGCGCAGGTGGTAGGTGTAGGCTCCTCTGTGTTTGGGCATGTAGCGCAGGTGGTAGGTGTAGGCTCCTCAAGTGGCGGTTTGTTCTCTTCTTGAGGTGAAGAATCCAGCTCAGCTGCCCGCAGGGCTGCAGCCAGAACCTCAACCTGGGCTGGAATACAACACAGAGAGTAAATCACTATTGTACAGCTGAAATAAATTAAACCTGCCTATGAAAGAATAATGTCAAAGGGTAAGGCCAGCACTACCAGGTTACGGAGTTTTGGGGGAGCACTTCAGAGTCCTTCATCATGTCTGCTCAATTCTGAGCGAGGTTCCAACTAAGGATGGGATAGTAATGGCTGCATCCATTAAAGCTAGAGGTAGACCGATATGGGTTTTTCTCTGGCCGATGCCGATTTTTAGAAATTTAGGACGGCTGATGGCAGATATATGATGCTGATTTTTTTTGGACCGTTATGTTAGGCCGATTTTTTTTCCCTTTATCTTATAAAATCTAATAGTTAAGTAATAAGAAGTGATGCAGAAAATTGCTTACAATTAAATATTTATTAAACATCACAACAAACCTCCAATCAGTGCACTTGTATGTTACATAGTTACATAGTCAGTGAGGCTGGAAAAAGACACAAGTCCATCAAGTCCAACCCATGTGTGTGTTTTTTTTTTTTTTTTTTTTTTTATTAGGTCGG
>BLSH010237228.1:859224-871678 GCA_018402905.1 Glandirana rugosa | reverse complement strand
TGTTGTCCCCTCACTTCCTCTCCTGGGGACAACAGTTGCACCAGACAGGAAGTGAAGGGAGCTCTCCAACAGCAACAAAGGAAGAAATAACACGGCTTGCTTTAACCACTTGAAGACCAGGCCTTACTGGCACTTGTTGTTTACAAGTTTAAAGCAACATTTTGTGATAAAAAAATACTTACAATCCCCAAATATTTTATTTATATATATATATATTTTATTTTTTTTAGCAGAGGCCCTTAGGAATAAAATGGTGATCGTTGCAACTGTTTATGTCACGCGGTATTTGCGCAGCGGTTTTTCAAACGCAATTTTTTACATTTTATACATTTTAATGAATTTAAAAAAAAAACACATTGTATACAGTATCTCACAAAAGTGAGTACACCTCTCACATTTTTGTAAATATTTTATTCTATCTTTTCATGTGACAACACTGAAGAAATGACACTTTGCTACAATGTAAAGTAGTGAGTGTACAGCTTGTATAACAGTGTAAGTGAGTACACCCCCAAGTGAAAATGTCCAAATTGGGCCCAATTAGCCATTTTCCCTCCCTGGTGTCATGTGACCCGTTAGTGTTACAAGGTCTCAGGTGTGAATGGGGAGCAGGTGTGTTAAATTTGGTATTATCGCTCTCACTCTCTCATACTGGTCACTGAAAGTTCAACATGGCACTTCATGGCAAAGAACTCTCTAAGGATCTGAATAAAAGAATTGTTGCTCTACATAAAGATGGCCTAGGCTATAAGAAGATTGCCAAGACCCTGAAACTGAGCTGCAACACGGTGGCCAAGACTATACAGCGGTTTAACAGGACAGGTTCTACTCAGAAGAGGCCTCCCCATGGTTGACCAAAGAAGTAGTGTGCATGTGCTCAGCTTCATATCCACAGGTTGTCTTTGGGAAATAGATGTATAAGTGCTGCCAGCATTGCTGCAGAGTTTGAAGGGGTGGGGGATCAGCCTGTCAGTGCTCAGACCATACGCCGCACACTGCATCAAATTGTTCTGCATGGCTGTCGTCCCAGAAGGAAGCCTCTTCTAAAGATGATGCACAAGAAAGCCTGCAAACAGTTTGCTGAAGACAAGCAGACTATGGACATGGATTACTGGAACAATGCCCTGTGCTGTAATGAGACCAAGACAAAGTTGTTTGATTCCGATGGTGTTAAGTGTGTGGTGGCAACCAGGGGAGGAGTACAAAGACAAGTGTGTCTTGCCTACAGTCAAGCATGGTGGTGTTGGTGAAGAGGACTCCATTGGCAACCTGTGAAGCTCTGGTGAACTCCATGCCCAAGAGGGTTAAGGCAGTGCTGGAAAATAATGGTGGTCACACAAAATATTGACACTTTGGACCCAATTTGGACATTTTCACTTAGGGGTGTACTCACTTTTGTTGCCAGTGGTTTAGACATTAATGGCTGTGTGTTGAGTTATTTTGAGGGGACAACACATTTACACTGTTATACAAGCTGTACACTCACTACTTTACATTGTAGCAAAGTGTCATTTCTTCAGTGTTTTCACATGAAAAGATAGAATAAAATATTTACAAAAATGTGAGGGGTGTACTTACTTTAGTGAGATACTGTATATATGAGATTCTGCACTTCCTCCTACAGGGGGCTTGGGCCACTTCTGCTGTGATTAATCACAGCACAAGCCGAACTGCGGGTGCCAGGCACTAGATGCCCTCCAGCATCTGACGATCGTCGGTAAAACACACAGAACGGAGATCTAGCTATGTAAATAAGGCAGAGCTCCATTATGACAGGTGGGAAGGGATGGATTTTATGTCCCTGCAAAGCAGAGAATAAAATCCATATCTTCCCTTAGTAAAAGCAGCACATACAGAACACTGGTTAGGCACACAGTTAACCCTTTGATTGCCCTAGATGTTTATCCCCTTGCCAGTCAATGTCATTAGTACAGTGACAGTGTATATTTTTATCACTGACCACTGTATTAGTGTCACTGGTTCCCACAAAGTATCAGTAAGGTGTTCAATCGTCTGTCACAATATCGTAGTCCCGATATAAAAGACGCTGATCGCTGTTATTAGTTTAAAATAAATAAAAATTCCATAAATATTATAGATTGTAGACGCTATAACGTTTGCGTAAACCAAAAATATGTAGAAGACATATTGGCCTAAATTGATGAAGAAATTAGATTTTTTTATTGGATGGGTTTTAAAGCAGAAAGTAGAAAATATATATTTTATTTTCAAAATTCTCTGTCTTTTTATGTTTATGGCACAAAAAATAAAAAAATGCAGAGGTGATCAAATACCACCAAAATACCACTATTTGTGGGGGAAAAAAATGACATAAATTTTATTTGGGTACAATGTCGCACGACCGCGCAATTGTCAGTTAAAGTAGCGCAGCACCGTAACGCAAAAAAATGGCCTGGTCAAGAAGGGGGTAGGGGGGTAAATCTTCCGGAGGGCAAGTGCTTAAGCCATATAGATTATTGATCATATCTCTGTTTTCACTATGTAATCTCATAACCCGATCGACGGAAACACAATCACATTCATGAACAAAGTATCTCAGTCTTGCCAATTGATGCAGAATAATCCAAAATTCTCAGCCTTGGCCGATCAAATCAGTTTCCAATCGAAATAGAGTCTAAATCGATCGCCTGAGAAGTTATTGCTATTTGATTGATTGCAAATAGAATCACACGTCGATCATATTTAAAAAAAATGAAGCATGTATGGCCACCATAACAGAGCCTGTTTCAGTGACATGGGAAAGGTGAATAAGGAAAAATCTCTCCCATGAGGACACAGAAAGCAATAAAACCTGACAGGGAACCTAACCCATCCTAACCCGATCCATAACTAAACAAAGAAGTCTGGGGTTTATGCTTCATTCACAAGTTGCATGTTTTTCAATGACAACCGTTCAAATATGTGAGTCGCAGCTACTTTAAAAAGGTTTCTGCACTACTTTGGTCCGAATTCCATGCGACTCGAGTGCCACAGACTGCAATGTAAACCCTCAAAAGTTGCATGAAAGTCGCACCTGACTACATGCAACAGTTGTGCAGCAGATGTCCATTATCATAGCTCCACGTCACATCCATCCAAAGTTGCATTGCAAAGTCGCTTGACTTTGGAGTGGTACCAGTGTGAATGAATGAAGCCTTAAACACGTCCTGTGTTTTTTGCAGTCGCCTGCACTAACTAATATGCTGCCCTTTGACCTGCTGTTTTACATACAACCTTCTCCTCGTCCTTCCTTTCTCTGTAAAGTTCACTGCTTCAACTTTCATGGTGAATGATTAACGCCGGTACCTATAGATTCCACCATGTGCTCCCAGGAGGAAATGACACCAGAGGACAATAAAACACAAGGAGATCAGCCTGTGGACCCTATCAACTTTCCCAAAGTAAACACAGCATAACAATCACACAATACTAAATACATTGGATGAGTAATAGCAGACACATAGCCAAAATGACCTGCAATATTCAGCAGATGAAGGTCAACTGAGGCTAAACAAAGGCCTGTTTTTAGCTATCAGTTTGCTTTAGTCTTGGTTCACACAGGATCAGTGCGGGAAACTGCATGTGATTCGGACAGGAGGGCACCGCATGTGATTCGGACAGGAGGGCACCGCATGTGATTCGGACAGGAGGGCACCGCATGTGATTCGGACAGGAGGGCACCGCATGTGATTCGGACAGGAGGAAACCGCATGTGATTCGGACAGGAGGGAACCACATGTGATTCGGACAGGAGGGCACCGCATGTGATTCGGGCAGGAGGGAACCACATGTGAGTCAGACAGGAATCGCATCGCATTCCTGCTCAATTCAAATGCGATTCTTTGCAGTGCAATTTGAGCCCATGGATTTTGTATGGCTCAAATCACACTGCAAAAGCACGTAAAAGGTGCATGCACCTTTTTTATTTCTATACTGGAATCAGTGTTGACACCTATGCTGTCCGATTCTGCCAATCGCACTGCGTTTTGCAAAACCTTTTTGGGGTGTCGCTAAGTTGACATTGGTACCCACGATTGTGATGCAGTGCGGGAAACGCATAGGAATAGCTTCGAATTCCACATCACATCAGTGTAAATGGGGCTCAAAGAGGTTCTGACAAGCTGACTGTACAGTTTTACTTCTGATAGTAAAGAACATTGGGGTTGATTTACTAAAGGCAAATACACTGTACACTTTGCAATGTGCATTTGCACTCTGCAAGAGCAGTTGCTCCAGAGCTTAGTAAATGGACCGACTTCCATCATGCAATCATGTGCAAGCATAAATGCAGTTTTGTTTACATTGCATGAGTAATAGCAGACACATAGCCAAAATTACATGCAATATTCAGCAGATGAAGGTCAACTGAGGGGGAAAAAAAGCCTGTTATTAGTTTGCTTTAGTCTGTGTTCACACAGGATCGGTGCGGGGGAACGCTATGCGATTCGGAGAGGAGGAAACCGCATGTGATTCGGACAGGAGGGAACCGCATTGCATTCCTGCTCAATTCAAATGCGATTCTTTGCAGTGCAATTTGAGCCCATGGATTTTGTATGGCTCAAATCACACTGCAACAGCACGTAAAAGGTGCATGCACCTTTTTATTTCTACACTGGAATAAGTGTTGACACCTATGCTGTCCGATTCTGCCAATCGCACTGCGTTTTGCAAAACCTTTTTGGGGTGTCGTTAAGTTGACATTGGCACCCGCAATGGTTCACATGAACGGAGTGCGATTGTGATGCAGTGCGGGAAACGCATAGGAATAGCTGCAAATTCCACATCACATCAATGTAAACAGGGCTCAAAGAGGCTCTGACAAGCTGACTGTACAGTTTTACTTCTGATAGTAAAGAACATTGGGGTTGATTTACTAAAGGCAAATACACTGTACACTTTGCAATGTGCATTTGCACTCTGCAAGAGCAGTTGCTCCAGAGCTTAGTAAATGGACCGACTTCCATCATGCAATCATGTGCAAGCATAAATGCAGTTTTGTTTACATTGCATGAGTAATAGCAGACACATAGCCAAAATTACATGCAATATTCAGCAGATGAAGGTCAACTGAGGGGGAAAAAAAGCCTGTTATTAGTTTGCTTTAGTCTGTGTTCACACAGGATCGGTGCGGGGGAACGCTATGCGATTCGGAGAGGAGGAAACCGCATGTGATTCGGACAGGAGGGAACCGCATTGCATTCCTGCTCAATTCAAATGCGATTCTTTGCAGTGCAATTTGAGCCCATGGATTTTGTATGGCTCAAATCACACTGCAACAGCACGTAAAAGGTGCATGCACCTTTTTATTTCTACACTGGAATAAGTGTTGACACCTATGCTGTCCGATTCTGCCAATCGCACTGCGTTTTGCAAAACCTTTTTGGGGTGTCGTTAAGTTGACATTGGCACCCGCAATGGTTCACATGAACGGAGTGCGATTGTGATGCAGTGCGGGAAACGCATAGGAATAGCTGCAAATTCCACATCACATCAATGTAAACAGGGCTCAAAGAGGCTCTGACAAGCTGACTGTACAGTTTTACTTCTGATAGTAAAGAACATTGGGGTTGATTTACTAAAGGCAAATACACTGTACACTTTGCAATGTGCATTTGCACTCTGCAAGAGCAGTTGCTCCAGAGCTTAGTAAATGGGCCGACTTCCGTCATCCAATGATGTGCAAGCAAAAATGCAGTTTTGTTTTTATTTTCCTTGCATGTGATTGGGTATTCTTTGCAAAGTGAAGCTTTACCTCATTTACTAAGCTCTGGGAGCTACTGCACTTTGTGCACTCTTTTTGCCTTTAGTAAATCAACTCCATAGTTCATGAGAACAGGGAGCACACATGATCCCTGGCAGAAAAAATGGTTTTAGGCCCCTTTCACACTGATGGACCAATCTGGTCCGTCTGTCAGTTTTTCAGGCAGACCCGAAAGGACCATCAATTGCTCTCTATAGAGCGACGGATGTCAGCGAACATCTGTCAGTGGATCGGATTGGATGGCAGTCCATTTCCATCTAACCGCCCCATAGAGGACAGCAGGCTGTGTCTGTGTCTGCTCTGCATAGCAGAGCAGACACAGACCTATCATCTGCCTGCTCAGCGGGGATCAGCTGAGAAACCCCCCCCCCTCCCAAGTAGGTGGATCTGCTTGATGGAATCCGCCCTCCTCTAAAAGAGGCAGTAAGGCTAGAAAGGGAAATAAGGCAGTGTAGCAAAAGTAAAGAGAAACAAACACAGAATGAACAAGGTGCTTGCAGCCTAATCTCACTGTAGCTTGCACATTATTGGCTGCCTTCTGTGTGACTCACTTTACTCTATTGGCTGTAGTGTCTTTCTGCAGCTTCTCCTACCAGGGTTCATTAACACATAGGTGATGATTTACTAAAGGCAAATAGACTGTGCCCTTAGCAAATGAAGCTGCACTAATTTTTTCCCAGAGTTTAGTCAATGTGGTAAAGCTTCATTTTGTAAACAGTGGTGTAGTGGATAGCACTTTTGCCTGGCAGCAAAAGGGTTGCTGGTTCGAATCCCAACCACGACACTACTTGTCTGGAGCTTACATGTTCTCCCTGTGCCTGTGTGGGTTTCCTCCGGGTACTCGGGTTTCCTCCCACACTCCAAAGACATGCTGGTATGTTAATTAGATCCTGTCTATAATTGCCCCTAGTATGTGTATGCATGAATATGAGTTAGGGACCTTAGATTGTAAGCTCCTTGAGGGTAGGGACTGATGTGAATGTACAATATATATGTAAAGCGCTGCATAAATTGACGGCGCTATATAAGTACCTGAAATAAAAAAAAACACCCAATTAGATGGAAAAAAAAAACAATTTGTGCTTGCACATGATTGGATGATGGAAATCAGAAGACCATCACCACATTCACTAAGCTCTGGGGAAAACGAGTGCAGCTTCACTTGCGCAGTGCACAGTCTATTTGCCTTTCGTAAATCAAACTTTATGTCTGTTGTGCTACATGATCTGCATATAGCAACACAAGGATACATAGAAAACAACTGTTCTCTATGCACCCTATTCACACCATACATGTGCGGTGATGTGCGCTGTGTAATCATAGCAGGGATGCTGCATTTGTACACAGCATTTCACTGCAGCGAGTCACAACATGCTCTCTGGTACATAGTGCTCAACTAAATGTCATTTAGTTAAAAAAAAAAAAAAAGAAGTAAACATTGTGGTGTGTTGTAACATTGCAGTGCCCTTACACAATGTAGACCAGCGCTCACATGTTTTAGTGTACAAGTGTGTGTGAGTGAGCTCTTCCTCTACCTGTGATTCTGTTCCTCTGTTGGTAGACTCAGGTTTAGATAGCTGTGCAAACAATGGAAAACCAGGCTCTGATAACTAAAACATACATCCCTGACCTTAGTGTTAAAGGGAAGCTGGGATTTGCTGCACCACGTGCATGCTGGTGTACGTCATGTAGGTGCAGCGAGGGCTGCTCGGGTGAGTTGTTACAGCACATCAAACCGGTTACTGTTTTTTCTTTATTGAAGTGGTGCGGTGACATTCAGTGCTGTGTCTGCCACTACATGAATGGGGCACTTCAATTACAATTGTGCCCTTGCCTTGAGCCTGCATTGATGGGTATCTGCTGCCTTGGATATAGTTTACCACCTTCTCCTCTTCAAAATAAAACCTCCACTCCCTTGCCCTGTGTGACTCTGCTCTTTGCAGGTTCTCCTCTTACCTACTTTAGCTCTTCACACCTTCAGGCTGGGTTCACACTATGTTTGCATGCGGCTCCCAGCAGGGGTCCGGTGCGTCCTGTTTCAGGTCCGATTTCAGCCCAAATTTTTGGTTGAATTTGGACCTGAAACGGTCCAAAAAAGACGCACAGGACTCCGGAGCTGCAGTGGAGATATGTGAACCGCCTCCATAGAGAGCCAGATAAAATCTCCTGCTATTGCGAACTGGATGCGGGGAAATCCTCATCCAATTCCCAATAGTGTGACCCAGCCTCAGAGTAACTTACAACTCTACTTCCTCGTTCAATATTTCTGATCTTTTCGATTCTCTATCTACACCTTCTCCCTGGATTAGCCTCCCGTAGCTTCAACGATCATTTCTATGCTGATGACACCACAACTCCGTCCTGAGTTATATCACCAACCTCATCGCAAAATACAAAACCAAACCATTCTCTCCGCTCCTCCCAAGACCTCCTGCTCTCTAGGTACCTTGTCACCTCCTCCCATGTCCACCTACAGGACTTCTCCAAAGCCTCTCCTAGTCTCTGGAACTCCTTATCCCAATCTGTCCGACTATATCCCACTATGTCCCCCTTTACACGATCCCTGAATACTCAACTCATCAGTGAGGCGAACTCTGCTTATACCTAAATAAAGTGTACTTTTAATTTTTCCATCAGCTAATCCCTAACACTTATTACCTTTTGTCTTACTTGACCCTTCCTTTTAGGTCAGGGGTCGTCACACTTTCTAAACAAACAGCCAGTTTACTGTCCTTCAGACTTTAGGAGGGGCGGACTTGTAGTCAGTTGGAATAGATAATGTCCTGGCATCAGTGCAAGGAATGGTGTTCCACCACTGGTGTCAGCGGGTGGAATAGTGCCCCATCATTGGTGTCAGTGGGAGGAATAGTGTTTCATCATTGGTGTCAGTGGGAGGAATAGTGCTCCATCACTGGTGTCAGTGGGAGGAATAATGCCGTATCATTGGTGTCAGTGGGAGGAATAGTGCTCCATCATTGGTGTCAGTGGGAGGAATAGTGTTCCATCATTGGTGTCAGTGGTAGGAAAAGTGACCCATCATTGGTGTCAGTGGAAGGAATAGTGCTCCATCACTGGTGTCAGTGGGAGGAATAATGCCGCATCATTGGTGTCAGTGGGAGGAATAGTGCTCCATCATTGGTGTCAGTGGGAGGAATAGTGCCCCATCATTGGTATCAGTGGAAGGAATAGTGTCCCATCCTTGGTGTCAATGGAAGGAATAGTGTCCCATCATTGGTGTCAGTGGAAGGAATAGTGTCCCATCATTGTTGTCAGTGGAAGGAATAGTGTCCCATCAATGGTGTCAGTGGAAGGAATAGTGTCCCATTGTTGGTGTCAGTGGAAGAAATAGTGCCCCATCGTTAGTGTCAGTGGGACAATAGTGCCCCAAGGGCCAGATAAAGGCCAGAAAAGAACCACATTTGGCCCTTGGGTCGCAGTTTGGAGACCGCTGTTTAGAATGTAAGCTCTCAGAAGCAGGGCCCTCTGACCCCTCTTGTACTGAATTGTATTGTAACCATACTATCTCCCAGTGGCGGAACTACCAGGGTTGCAAAGGTTGCAGTTGCAAACTGGGCCCTGGCATTCCGCCACTGACGGGGGGTAGTGGGGTTGCTAGCTGCAGGGCTCTGAGCTGAGAGCTTTTCTCTCATGCAGCCTAGAGCCTGCACTGGCAGTTTTCCCTCCCTCGCATGGATGGGAGAAAAGAGAGCTGATCTGCTCCTTCTCCTCCCGCGCCTCTCTTCCTGTGTGCACTGTGGGAAGCTTAGCAGCTGAATTTGATCATTCAGCTGCTGGGTTTCACACTTCCCATGGTCCACACACAGGAGGGGAGGGGCGGAAGGAGAAGAAGCAGATCGGCTCTCTTCTCTCCATCCATGCGAGGGAGGGAAAACTGTCAGTGCAGGCTCTAGGCTGTATGAGAGAGACGCTCTCAGCTCAGAGTCCTGCTGAGGAGGCACTGCTAGGCGGCATTGATGAGCACCGATGGGCACTATTGATGGTCACTGATAGGTGGCATTGATAGGCAGCATTGATTAGTCAGTGCCCTGATTATCAGTGTAAACAATCTACTGACAGTCTTGCAAGTTAACGGCTCTCCGTTTCTCACACAGACACAGCGTTGGAGGGAAGGACTGCCGATAATCGGCAAGTCTGTTTACATGTGATCAGCTGATCACATGGTAAAGGGTCACGGTGATTGGCCCTTTACCATGCTTGTGATCAGTTGGGTCTGAAGGACATAGCACTCACAGAGCTCGCTGGATGCGCCACCCAGGGGGCACATGGGAGGCAGGGTTCCAGGAGGATGTACATGGACGCCTTCCCAGAACTGGAAGCCCAGGGGGCCCTTCGTGGTTTCTTGCGCTAGGGCCCTAAAGGTTTTAGTTACACCTTTGCTGTCTCCCTTTATTTTTAAAGTGCTGACTGTTAGCGCTATATAAAACATGTATAACAATAAAACTATAGTGTGAACAAGCCCTTAAAGGAGAAGTTTACCTTTGGGAACATGTTCCACCCACTTTTAGGGTGTAACATGTAACACGTTCCCAATGCTGCAGCCGCTGCCTAATTCCCCTCCCCCGCACTGTGATAGCAGTACAGGGAGAAGTTCTCCATACTAGCTGTCAGTTTTTGAAATCAACAGGGCTGTGCGGGGCTCCGCCCACACAGCTGCGTCATTCATACACAGAGCTGTGTGTGAAAGAACTACAAGTCCCAACAGTCTTTGCGGATGTTGGCTTGTAGTCCTCAATGAACTACTGCGGTGCTGTGGAGCACCGTGGTAGTTCATTGATTCTATCTGCTTGCCCATATGGGATGTACGGGCATACAGATGCACTGACAGGTCTGCAGGAGACCTGCATGGCACCAGTGATCCGCTGATCGCTGGTGCAATGCTTTACAGGCTCCAAAAATATATAAAATTATAAATGCACATTTTTTTACCTGCAAAAAAATGTGCATTCATTTATTTTTAAGTGAACTTATCCTTTAAAGTCCTATTTCACAAGAGTTAAAAAAGGAAAAAAAGACAGTAATGGTTAGTTAATAATAGGACTTGAAACACGGGCACTGGAGGAAGTAAGAGTCAAAGTAAAGGAGGAAGTGGAGGCGTACGGTGACGTACTACCCCCGCAATGCAGACTTACAGTCATCCAGATCATCTTGTAGGTCCACAAAGTAGAGAGGAATCCCTGAGAGGAAACACAGCAGGAAGTCAGTATTACTGAACATTGACATGCAGAGGACAAGGAACATGAATAACATTTAAAGGGCCATTCCATTCTATCTTCTTGTGTATACAATGTATAGAACTAACAGGGTGGAGATACAGTCCCTATAGCGAGGAGCATGGATAAAGCTCTTCAACAGCATTGTGTCCATTATCTATGCAAACTCATGTACCTGTTAGTAGGAGTCAGAAAATTTACACACAAAATCAGAGACAATCAAACTTACGGCACCCCTTACTGTTATCAGGAGAAGACTTACCCTTAGAGTAATAATAAACTCTGTTTTTACTACACAGGATGCTTGGTCCTATGGCCCCCCGCTAGACCCACCCTTTCATGAGGGCTCCCGGGAAGAGTACCACAATATAACGTAATGATGCAGCATATGCCAATAGGCACAGCCTACCGAATGCCTCAGGTAAGTGATTGAAAGCGGCTTCCAAGGGCCGTGCATGCACAATGGTGCTATGAATTATGGGATATGTAGTACGGAGGGAAGGGGATCAGTAAGTGGGCAGCTATGAGTGCGCACTCCCCGACCAGAAATACAAGGAAGGGATTTTGTAATATCACCACTCCCTCCAGGTATGGTGGCTGTCACTTCACATATCAAGGTGAAGGTAGTAACATGGATTTTTTTTTTAAGCAGTACTCCAGGCAAAAATAACTAAATACAAATGAACAACCCCTTAAGAGCTGGTTCACACTGCTGTGACTTGAGTCGCCTGACAAGTCGCCTCCATGTATTGCGATAGAACCGTTCTAATAAGTCGCTCCGACTTAGTAAAAGGTTCCTGTACTACTTTTGGGGCGACTTCAGGCGACTTGCATTGACTTCGAATACAGAAGTTGTTTGCAAGGCACGCTAAAGTCGTGCTGTGCGGGGTCGCACTGAGTCGCCCTGCAAGTCGGATCGCCTCGGATGTGTGAACCGGCTCTCAAAGATAAAATAACAAACAGCTTTTACTGCAATACTAAAGTCTTGTTTTTGTTTTTTGCTTAAAAATAACAAACATGTTATACTTACCTGCTCTGTGTAGTCGTTTTGCACAGAGCAGCCCAGATCCTCCTCTTCTGTTCTCCTGGCCCCTCCCTCCTGACGAGTGCCCCCCACAGTAAGTAGCTTGCTATGGGGGGGCACCCGAGCCGAGCCACTGCTCTGTGTCCATTTTTGCTGATGTGTCTCGTCCATTCATATTGTACAAACAATAAAAATTCGTTTTTTGTTTTTGTTCTGAAATCATAACGTCATTTTCGACAAACAATAAAATAGAAACTCTCGGCCAAGTGTGTAGGCTCCGCTAGGCTGAACGTCCCGCTGAGTCACGCTGGGGCGTGTCGTGCTGAAATCGCACGGAACGTTTGTTGAAGACATAAGCTTCAGTTACGTTCAGCGGACTTCAGCGGGGTTTTCATCATGTCCTTGGAAAATGATTCAGCCTCGCTGAATAATCTTGCC
>BLSH010237228.1:811224-838384 GCA_018402905.1 Glandirana rugosa | reverse complement strand
AGGGGTCCTCTCCTCCCCCAGCCACCCAGGGGTCCTCTCCTCCCCCAGCCACCCAGGGGTCCTCTCCTCCCCCAGCCACCCAGGGGTCCTCTCCTCCCCCAGCCACCCAGGGGTCCTCTCCTTCCCCAGCCACTCAGGGGTCCTCTCCTCCCCCAGCCACCCAGGGGCACTCTCCTCCCCCAGCCACTCAGGGGTCCTCTCCTCCCCCAGCCACTCAGGGGTCCTCTCCTCCCCCAGCCATCCAGGGGCCCTCTCCTTCTCCAAATGGCCACCCAGGGGTCCTCTCTTCCTCCACCAACCATCCGACTCCTCCACATCCTCAGTGTCCTCCCAGCGGCACCCTCACCTGGCTCTCCTCCGGCCGTCCTTCACCGTCACACCTCTGACTGGAAACGCCATGACCGCTCTTCCGGGGGCCAATGGCTCTGCTCTCCTCCCCAGAGTCTCATGCACCACAAGCCCGGCCGCATCAGCTGCAGTGCCAGCATGGACAGGCCAAGCCGTCCTTCAGCTCCGGCTCTGGCCCTTCATGTCCCCGCCAACACGTACGCACAGCGTGGCTCCTCATGGCCAGGTGAATATGACAAGGGGGAGGAGCCGCGATGACGTCAGCAAACATCGCGATTCAGCTGATCTCTGCATCGATGCGCCGATTAAATTCAACACCCCTAGTAAATACACCCCCTTGCCCCCCCAATAAAGTTTTTAACCCCTTCATTGCCCCCTGTCACCTGTGATCACCGTAGAAGTGTCACGGGTGACGCTAGCTAGCTAGATAGTTTCTTTTTTCAATCAGATTACCCGCCGTAAATACCTTTTATAGGTTTTAACCCCTGATCACCCGGCGGTGACCCCAGTTAGGTTTTAGTGTGCGTTAGGGTCAGCGTAAACGCCAGGCAGAGCCAGTTAGTGAGGTACTCTGACACGCACACATGCACATTAGATAGGTGCTAGATATTATTGTAGTATCTGATCAGATCAATATCTGCGATCTGATCAGATATATATTAGCGTCCCCACTAGATTAGGGTTCTAAAAAAGCAGCATTAGCGGGATCAGCCCAGATAACTGCTAGCAACTGCGTTTAGCCCCTTCGACCAGCCCAGCCCACCCATGTGCAGGATCAACAGATCGCTGTCACTTACAAAACACATCACACATATCTGCAGCATTCGCAGAGATCACGCCCGATCCCTGCGAATTCTGACAGTGAATTTGGTAGCGTTTGAAACAGTGCGCTTTTTTGCCTGTGAGTCAGGCTAGTGTACGTATCGAATTTAGAAAGCCCAAAATGTCTGGCCGCATGTACACTAGCGAAGAGGCCTACAATATGCTGAGTATGACAGATGAGAGTGATGGGGAAGCCTCACTGTCAAATTCAGGCTCAGCATATGAACCTGTAGACAGCAGCGGCACCCTGACAGATAGCTCTGACGACGGAGTTGTGGTCCCTGCTAGAGTCAGGCATAACAGACCCCGTTCTGCTGTCGCTGATGTGCATGAACCGCAGGGCTCTCGTATGCAACAGAGAGCCAGTACTAGTGCCGCTACTCCTTCTGGTGACCTGGCAAGCACTAGCAGCCTAGTACATCCTGGTCGTAGACGAACCAGCACTGCAGTATCACGTGGTGATGTGGTGAGTCCCATAAGTGCAGTTCAAGCTGGTGTGGCTAGCACAAGTAATGCCCCGCAGCCACGAAGAAGACAAACACAGGCCCGCAGAACCCATAGTGCCCTTTCTGACATGCTTGCCAACCCTGATTGGCAACCCACCACTGATGCAGCGCCCCTAATTCCCACCATTCACTGCCCAACCCGGAATCACGGTGAATACAGCTGATTTTACAGCCATTGATTTTTATTCGCTGTATTTCACAAAAGATCTCTATAGATCTATGGTGGACCAAAGCAATTTATATGCTGGTCAATTCATCGCCACTAATCCCCATTTGACACTTGCCAGTGACTGGAAACCAATCACGGTTCCAGAATTTAAGACCTTTCTGGGTCTTTCCTTCCTCATGGGCATAACTAAAAAAACTGAGTTGCGGTCATATTGGTCCACTGACCCAATTCACCATATGCCCCCGTGTTCTCTGCTTGCATGGCCAGGACACGATACGAGCAGATTTTGCGGTTCATGCACTTCAGTGACAATGAACTCAGTCGTCCACGGGGTGACCCTGAATTTGACCGGCTCTACAAAATTCGGCCCCTCATAAACCACTTCAACCAGAAGTTCGCCGCACTTTTTATTCCCAACCAAGTTGTGAGCGTGGACGAGTCCCTGGTTAAATTTTCTGGCTGTCTTGCTTTCAAGCAGTACGTCCCCAGCAAGCGTGCCAGATACGGGGTCAAACTGTATAAGCTCTGTGACAGGGCCACAGGCTATACACATAGTTTCATGGTTTATGAGGGCAAAGATAGTCACGTAGAGCTGGATGGATGCCCAGACTACATAGGGAGCACTGGCAAGATTGTGTGGAGCTTGGTGTCACCCTTATTCGGAAAGGGGTACCACTTGTACGTGGACAATTATTACACGAGCGTGCCACTTTTTAGTCACTTGTTTGATCATCAGATTGGAGCATGTGGCACCGTGCGACCTAATCGCAGATTGTAGATTCCCGTCTTAGTCGGGGGGAGAAAGCCTGCGCTAAGTGTAATAATTTGCTTGCGATGAAGTGGAGGGACCATCGGAATGTTTTCGTTCTGACCTCCCTTCACGCAGATACGACTGTTCAAATTTCTACGGCGACTGGTCTTGTGGAGAAACCCCTCTGTGTCCACGAATATAACCTAAATATGGGAGGGGTGGACCACAATGACCATTTACTGGCGCCATACCTAATTACCCGTAAAGCTAGACGCTGGTACAAAAAAGTGTCTATATATCTTTTTCAATTGGCTTTGCTGAACGCTCATGTCTTATACAGAGCGTCAGGACTGACGGGATCCTTCCTCAAATTCATGGAAGAGATCGTCACAGCCCTTCTGTTTCCAGATGGTGCTGCACCCCCACTCCAGAATGTGAATGCAGTTAGCCGGCTGCATGGGAGGCACTTTCCACGTGTCCTCCGTGGTACCCCAGGCCACAGAACACCCCAAAAGAGATGTCATGTCTGCAGATGTACAGGCGTGACACCCGCACTTATTGTCCCACCTGTCCTGACCAGCCTGGTGTCTGTATCGATGAATGTTTCTAACGCTATAACATATTAGTGAATTATTAGCATAGGGCAGTGTTTCTCAACCCTGTCCTCAAGTACCCCCAACAGGCCATGTTTCAGGTTTATCTTGCACAGGTGCTTTAAATCAGTCAATGGCTTGGTATTTTGGACAGCTATTTTATCTAAGAGAAATTCCCAAAACATGTCCTCTTTTCTGGGTACTTGAGGACAGGGTTGAGAACCACTGGCGTAGGGTACAGCAGACACAGTGATAGGCACACTGACATAGGGTCTCCAAAGATGCCAGTGCATTTTGAGAGACCCAAAGCTGGAACAAGTTAGTTTTTAGTTACAAAAAAAAAAAAATTTAAAACAACAAAAAAAATAAAAAAATGTTAAAAAAAAAAAATAAAATAAAAACAAAAACAAAAACAGTTGTACGTTTCTTTTTTTTCTCTCTCTCTTGTTTTCTCTCTAATCTCTCTCTATTTTCTCTCTCTATTGTTAATATTTTGTATGCATACCTGTTTGTTACTGTTTTTATCATGTTTTCTTTGCAGGTATGTAATTTTTTATGTTAATGCTTACCTGTAATGTTATATTGTTAATATGTTTTAGAATTTTTTTCTTTTTAGCAGGTATGTAATTTTTTTATGTTACTGTGTTTTATTAATTGTTTATTCCTTTTCAGGTACACCATTGAGCTGCAGCACTGATTTATTAATGGTGACAGCAAAAGTGTTTGCTCCCACCATTCATAAAGCAGCGACTCCAGCGCTGTTGGCAGTGATTTCACCACCACAGTTAAAAAAGAGCAAATATACCTGAGCATAGGGGCAGTGGGTGGAAATTGGGGCGGATTGCCCCTATGCTCCGGTATATTTTTTTTAAAAAGTGGCTATGCCCACCATTAGAAGTGGGAGGATGAAGGGAGGTTTTCTAATAGTGGGCATACCCACCGATTGATCCTTTTTTCATGAAAAAAAGAACATAACAATATATGCCCAACAAGGGACCAGCGACATACTAGTATGTTGCTGGTCTTCTCAGGCTCTCCTGTCCCACCGGGGAATGTGAGAATGCAGCTGGTGGTTCCACCACCTGACCATAGAGCTGATTGAAGACTAGAATGGCTCCAATCATCTCCATGGCCTAAGAAACCAGAGGCTACGAGCATTTTGTGACTTAAGTTTCGCCAGATACAAACAGCGCCATTGGGAAATTGGGGAAGCATCTTATCACACCGATTTTGGTGTGGTCAGATGCTTTAAGGGCTGGGGAAAGATCTAGAATTTAGTAGAGCCCAAATTAAAAAAAAAAAATATGCGACAATACCTATTTTTATCATAGGGGATATTTAAAATCCCTGTGATAAAAATAAAAATGATGAAAAAAAAAAAAATGAAAGGGACGGTGTAAAAATAAAATTAAAAAGCAAAATGAATAATTAAAAAAAAAATGCTGAATTCATGGACTCAACATGGCTCTCAGCAGATAGCTTGGGGTGTCTATTTTCCAAAATGGAGTCAATTGGGTTTTTTTTTTTGTTATCTGGGCATTTCATGGCCTCCGAAACCTGGAGAGGTAGTGAGGAGTGAAGGCATAAATTTTCGCCCTTAGAAATGCGGTGATTGGTTTTCGGGGTCCTGTACGCGGATAGGCTCCCAAAAAGTCTTACACATGGGGTATCCCCGTACTCAGGAGAAGCAGCAGAATGTATTTTGGGGTGCAATTCAGTAAAGTGTCTACTTTCCAAAATGGGGTCATTTGGGGGGGTTTTGTGCTATCTGGGCATTCCATGACCTCCGAAACTGTGATAGGGAGTGAGTAGTGTTGAGCGAACCCGGACTGTAAAGTTCGGGTCCGTACCGAACTTTGGGGTGTCCGGGACCCGGACCCGAACCCGGACTTTTCAAAAACAGTCCGGGTTCAGGTCTGGGGTTCTGGTAATTTTACTAAAAGTTCTGAAAATTGCTGTAAAAAAGTCCAGGAAAGTCCTAGAGGTCTGCAAAAGGAAGGAAAATGGGGGTAAGGGTGGGACAAGTGCCATACAAAGAAATGGGGACAGGGAAATAACTTTAAATATTTTTTTAAAAAATAAAACCATAAAAAAAATCAAAAATGGAGGTGGATGTGGACCATCTTCAAACTGTGTCTGAAAAGTATTAATTAACGGTAGAAGCCATATAACTGTTCTAAAATCATCTTCAAACTGTGTCAAAAAAGTATAAATAAGCCGCGAGAACCCATATCACTGTTCTGCAAACATCTGGAAACTGTGTGTAACACTTTAAATAAAACCAGGACAAACAGAACTACTGTTCTGCAAACATCTGGGAACTGTGTGTAACACTTTAAATAAAACCGGGCAAACCCATATCACTGTTCTGCAAACATCTGGAAACTGTGTGTGACACTTTAAATAAAACCGTGACAAACAGAACTACTGTTCTGCAAACATCTGGAAACTGTGTGTAACACTTTAACTAAAACCGGGACAAACAGAACTACTGTTCTGCAAACATCTGGAAACTGTGTGTGACACTTTAAATAAAACCGTGCGAACCCATATCACTGTTCTGCAAACATCTGGAAACTGTGTGTGACACTTTAAATAAAACCGGGACAAACTGAACTACTGTTCTGCAAACATCTGGAAACTGTGTGTAACACTTGAAATAAAACCGGGCGAACCCATATCACTGTTCTGCAAACATCTGGAAACTGTGTGTAACACTTTAAATAAAACCGGGACAAACAGAACTACTGTTCTGCAAACATCTGGAAACTGTGTGTGACACTTTAAATAAAACCCGGACAAACAGAACTACTGTTCTGCAAACATCTGGAAACTGTGTGTGAAACTGTAGCATAGAGAAGAACAGGGATACGGTTTCGCTCTGCTATAGTTTTACATAGAGTTTTTAGATGATTTTAGAACAGTGATATGGCTTCTACCGTTAATTAATACTTTTCAGACACAGTTTGAAGATGGTCCACATCCACCTCCATTTTTGATTTTTTTATGTTTTTATTTTTTTTTAAATGCTTTTAGTTATTTCCCTGTCCCCATTTCTTTGTAGGGCACTTGTCCCACCCTTACCCCCATTTCCTTCCTTTTGCAGACCTCTAGGACTTTCCAGGACTTTTTTACAGCCATTTTTGTGCCTAAAAGTTCGGGTCCCCATTGATTTCAATGGGGTTCGGGGTCCGGGACAAAGTTCGGGTTCTGTCCGGACCCGAACCCGGACTTTGTCCTGAAGTTCGGCCGAACCAGCAGAACCCGGACTTCCAGAAGTTCGCTTAACTCTAGGAGTGAGGAGTAAAATCACCTTTTTACGCACTTAGAAAGCCTGGAGGCGGTGATTGGATTTTGGGGTCCCATAAACGGCTAGACTGCCAGAAAGTCTCACATATGTAATATCCTCATATTCAGGAGAAGCAGCAGAATGTATTTTGGGGTGTAATTTCACATATACCCATGGCATGTTCAAGTAACATATCATTTAGTGACAACTATGTGAAAAAAAATAATTAATTTCCCCGAAACTTGTGGCAAAATATAAAATATTCCATGGACTCAACATGGCTCTCAGGAGATAGCTTGGGGTGTCTACTTTCCAAAATGGGGTCATTTGGGGGGGGGGGGTTGTGCTATCTGGGCAATTCATGGCCTCCAAAACTGAGATAGGCAGTATGGGATGAAGGCATTCATTTTTGCTCTTAGAAATCCTGAAGGCAGTGATTGGTTTTTGGGATCCCGTACGCCGATAGGCTCCCAAAAAGTCTCACACATGGGGTATCCCCATACTCAGGAGAAGCAGCAGAATGTATTTTGGGGTGTAATTCCACACATACCCATGGCATGTGTGAGCAATATATCATTTCAGTAACAACTTTGTGTAATTTTTTCAATCACATATGACAAAAAAATAAAATATTATTATATATATAATATAAAAATTGCAGTTCACAGATGCTCTCCATCCAATCTGACTGACCTTCAGCTATTTTGCAAAGAAGAATGGGAAAAAATGTCCTCTCTAGATGGGCAAAGCTGGTAGAGACATCCCCAAAAATACTTGCAGCTGTAATTGAAGTGAAAGGCGGTTCTACGAAGTATTGACTCAGGGGGGCTGAATACAAATGCACCCCACACTTTTCACAGATTTATTTGTAAAACATTTTGAAAACCATTTATTACTTTCCTTGCACTTCACAATTATGGGCCACTTTGTGTTGGTCTATCACATAAAATCCCAATAAAACACATTTAAGTTTTTGATTGTGACATGACAAAATGTGGAAAATTTCATAGGGGTGTGAATACTTTTTCAAGGCACTGTATATGATGTATTGAACTCCTTAAAGGTAAAGCATCTACTCTCTTCTACAAATTAGAGTACCAATGGGTCGCTTACATGTCTCCACTAGGGGGCAGAGGTTATTTAGGATAGCTTCATGGAGGATTGGTCAAGGCAATCATCGCCTATGATGTCAGTCTGAAATCAGCCCCATAAAAATGTGTAAAGGATGTATATACCAGGTTCACTAATCCTATATGGGTACTCCAAGTCCCTCTTGTGCAAGGCCATTAACAGTGCTTTACGACAGCCGTGGTCATTGTTATTGTAGAGGTCCTATCCACGACAGGTTTCACAATCCACAGTGACATTTATCATGAGATTTTCATCACAGCGCCACCAATCACGGGGGGTTCTACAGAGCGACTGGCACTTGCTATTGGAGGATCCTATTATCAACAAATACTGTAACTGGATACCATCGTGATAAGACGCACAGCTCATATTCTCATCTCTAAGTGTGTTTGGCCACATGCTCATCTCACCTCTCTTTGATTGGAGGGTCCAATAAATTTGGTAAGCCTGCAGCTTTACTAAGGTGGTGATGTCACGATTTGAAGACCTTTTTGGTGATTGGATGATCACTATTTCCATCTGAACACTTTTGAAGACTTATGAACTTTTTATCAGTTTTTTATCATCATACCATCATATTTGTGTATTTGCACTTGGCTTTTGCCACACACGGGTGTTACACAATTGTACACATTGCATTTATGTTGCTATTGCAACTCTACATCACAATTTACTTGTTTTGATGTTTTAATTCATGTACCTTTGATCATCACAGTTTAGGCCTCATACACACAGGCGCTTTTGACGCCACTTTTTTTGGCGGTTTTCGCAGCTCTCCATGTTAGTCAATGGCCCCATAAAAACGCAGAAGTTTTTGAGCTGTAGAGGGCGTCGGCGTTAGTGAGCTGAAAGTAGAACCCATGACCTGCGCGTTCCAAGGCTGTAACGTTTTGGCGTTTTTGACGCTGCCGTTGCAAAAAGCTCACTAACGCCGTGCCGACGTTAACTGGCATTTTTGACGCCAATGTTTTTAGGTTAAAAAGTAGCAAAGGAATGGTTTTTTTTTTTTTTTTTTTTTAAAAAAAGCCTATACACTCACTAACGCTCATTAACGCTGATGCAAAACGGCAAAAAAAAACACTGATTTTTCCCTGACGTTGCGCCCGACGTTTTGATTATTTTTTTGCATACGCCCGTGTGTATGAGGCCTTATAGCACGGCTCTTTTTTTAAAAATGTATTTAGAAGAGAGTAGATTAGGGTTACCACCTCATCCCTTTAAACCCGAACGCATAATAATTACACCGTTTCTGTGGCTGATTAAGGTGGTAATGAAACTCACTTAGTGCCTTATCTGCATTAAATTAGCCTCAGAACCTGTGTAATTCATATGTGTTCCGGTTTAAAGGGATGAGGTGGCAACCCTAGAGTAGATGCTTTACCTTTATGCAATACAATACATCATATATATGCCTATTTTGCTGTTAGCATATTTACCCATGGCTCCCGCATCCGCCTGAGGGAAACAGGTTGGTTTTTGTGCCTTGCCGGGCAGTGTGCACTTCTGTCACCTTGATGTGCATGTAGCACACTTATGTTTTTGTACGTTTGTTGATATCCATAGCTTATAAAGCATGTATATGTAATTATAGGATTATAATTGATTGTTTTTTTCTTATTTAGAATCACACATTATAGTTCCTGAGGAAGTGATATTTATCACAAAACATGTAGAGCTTCAGTCACAGGTCACGACCTACCAAGGACCCTGCTGTAATTAATACCAATTCATGGTCTGCACAAGTACATCTCCAACAGCAGGGCCTTTGGCCTGGTGGTCCGATACTTTTAAATATTTTACATGTATTGTATGCTATAAACACCGTTGCTATATATGTAAATTGTGAATAAATCTGTACCTTTTTAATGAAATTTTGGTGCCTATAAAATCCATGTCTTTAGTCGTCAGTATATCACTTTGCACGTTGCTGACAGCTTCTTTATTTGGTTGGGGCAAACGTCATTTGGATCTCTGTATCTAACCACCAATCCATCAAACTAAGGATGTGATGTCACCAGTGGTGGCTGGTAGCTTTTTGTTTGTGGGGGTGGCAAACAACCACCCCCCCCACGGCTCCTTAAACCCCCCCCCATCCCCCTGCTGTCTGCTGGTCGGTCCACTGGCACTTACCCCATCTAGGTGGCGAGCATCAGCGGGGATCGGGCATTGGCAGGCATCCAAGGAGCGGAGGAGATTGGGCATCCGAGGAGTGGCCGGGATCGAGGCACCAAGCAGCGGTGGGGATCGGGCATCCAAGGAGCGGCAGGGATCGGGGCACCAGGCAGTGGCATAGATTGGGCATCCAGGTATCAGCCAGCGGCTCTTCTCCTCACTTCCGCTGTGGGTCTTGTCCCCTCCCTCTCTCCTGTCCTTTCAGCCAGTCGGGTGACTGGTATCAGACATGCTTCCCGATTGGCCGGGAGAAGGATCAGTGTTGCAACAGCGAATATTCATTCGCTGTTGCAACACACCTGGGTGGGTTCTGGACGCAATGCTCTGCACCCCGAGCCCACCCTATTTTGAAGCCTATTAGTGCTTCTGGCTCTAATCAGTGCTTCAACCCCCTCCCCCAATCCCTGCCATAGGAATTCATGCGCATGGATAGGGAGGGCGGCAGGGCATGGATTGGGGGGGGGGGGCGGCGCCCATGTCACTATGTCCAGCTATGTATTACATAAAAATATTTAAAATAGAACTAAAGGCATTCTTTTTGTCGTTTTGGTTAAGGCCTGATTCACACCTATGCAGGTTGCAGTTTGCATATTCCAGGTTCATTTTGCATTTTTCAATACACATTTTTGATCCATTGAAGTCTGTGGAACCAAAAACCAAAAAAAAAAATCCACGGCCCTTTCCATAAAATGTACAGATGTGAATGTGACCCATAGGAAACCATGTTTAATGGACTGTAGGGTGTTTCTGCAAAACTGAAAACGCACTATAAAATGAATAGGTGTGAACCAGGCCTCAATAGAGGAGCTTCATAAAAGGATGTAGTGCATTTTTAACTGTGATTTTGCGGCGTTTTTTTAATTTTCCCAACAACACATTTTCCAAAAGAAAATTAAAAAGCATAAAAAACGCAAACTGCGGTAAAAACACTCAAAAAGCACTGCAGAAACGCTCAAAAGCAAACTGCCTAGGTGTGAACAGAGCCTAAGACTTCCTCCATTACCCCTGTCAATGTCCCATCTGTGTCCCACTTTAAATGTAGGATTACAGCCAATTAACGATTCACATTTCCTTGCTATTAGAGAGCTAAACTAAAGCCGGCCATACATGGGTCCAGAGTTGGTCAGTTCAGCAGGGACCGGCCGAGATTCGATCCACGTATTCTGCAAGCCGGGAAGGCTCCCCGCAGCCCCGACCCCAACCTTAAATCCCCAAAATACAATACCAGTATGGGAGGCATTCTCCTACCAGCACTGACCGTGTTGATGGGGGAACCGTGTGATTTTCTTTGCTTCTTCTTTGGATGGAGTCATCTATGGGCTGCTTTAGGATGGTGATCAAAGCTTGCACTCCAGTAGACTTCTCAGGATATACTAAGAGGAGTGGTGACAACACACAGGCATCAAACATCTCCGTGTCTTTTCTGACAAATAGGCAGAGGCATGGAGACATGAATCAAATTCATGTTAGGGTAAGGGGGGCTTCTATTCTATAACACGTCTATGTGACCATTAAGGTTCAAATGGTCCTTAGAGGGGCAAGGAAGAACGCCAACCAAACCCCTCTTTTTAAATTCCTAGAATTGAATGCCTCTTCAACTGACACCCATGACACCGCTGTAAGCATTCTACAAATATTTGGAGAACCTATAAAGGATGATAACAGTGTCACACTGGAGTATATGGAGAAACATGAAGTTCACAGCACTGACCTCTGTGTCACCAGGACAGGAAATAATGGAAATATACCCAATGTGGGCAACAGACAGCAATAAAAAAAAAAAAAAACTTTGCAGAGAATATAACACACCCTTAAGCTCGATTCACATGTATGCATGTTGCTTTTTAGCATTTCTGCTAAAACCCTTCTGCTTCTTCCTTTTGCTGTTTTTGGGGTGGGGGGGGGATTTGTTGTTGGGCAGATTCAAAATCGCGCTAAAACGCTGTAAAAACGTACTACATGCTTTTCTGCAGCTTCTCCAATGAAGTCTATTGAACCAAAAAAATGTAAAAAAGCACTGCTTTGCATTTAAAAAAGTCCCTGATCCTTTCCAAAAACGCAGAGGCACAAATTCATGTGAACATGTTCCATAGGAACCCATGTAAAAAAATTACCTGCATTTCTGCAAAAACCATGAAAAAATGCATTAGTGTGAATGGAGCCTTACTCCATCCAAAAGTAAACATAAATGTTTTAGCTGGAGTTCCAATTTATATGTCATGTTTATTGGACCTTTAGCCTAGTTTCACATATGTGCAATGCGGGAACCAGCCAGATTCCAGCGCCGGTTCCGGCATCGCATCTCTCCCGCAGGCAGCTCACACTGCCCTCTGCGAACTGCTGCGGGTGTCAAAAAATGTTAATGCCACCCCCAGATCGGTTCACAGATCGCACTGCAAACTGTGATCTCGCACAGAAATCGGATTGCATAGGTGAGAACACCCATGCGATTCGATTCTAGTGCGGGGAAGAAAAAGTCCCTGCGCTATTTTAGTGCAAATCCAATGCAAGTTCAGCCATACAACTGTATGGCTGAGCTCACACTGCACAGACATCGCATGTGATCGGCACCTGTGGTACGGGTTTGAATCACATGCGATGTCTGAGATCGCACATATGTGAACCTAGGCTTAAAGGCAAATTAAGTCATCCAGCAAGGATTGTGACCAGGGCTGCTGTTAGAAACCACAGGGCACCATACTGTCTACCAGACAGGGCTTCGCTACCTCTCACCCCTTCACCCCCCAGCAGCGTTGCCAACCCCCCGAAGTGAAATTTACTGGCAGGGCAGCAAAATTTACAAACGGCACCAATTTCTTTTACTGTCAAAAATCATGAAATTTACTGGCAGAGCCACGTTCTTTACTGGCACTGCAAAAAAGTACCTAAAATGACGTTTTTCAGTGCTAAACAGTGCAAATATCAATATTTAACCACCTACCCTCCGGAGCCTGGAGTTTATTTTTTGCTACAAAATTACTTAGAACCCCCAAACATTTATATTTTTTTCAAACACCCTAAAGAATAAAATGGCGATCATTGCAATACTTTTTGTCACACAGTATAGTACATGAACTGTTTATTTAATGTTTGTCTTAGTGCAGACTTCTGGGAAAATCAGCGAGCCAATCAGTCAGTACATATTCTGTATACAGAACACCTCCAGGTAGCCATATTGCATTTTACAGAAAATTACAGAGGCTGCAGATTGAAAAGGAAAGGCAATTTTTAATAACGTTCAATTACAATATGACTTGTATCGCAATTGTATACGCTATATTATTTTTTCTATTTGCTATTTTTTTCCCCAGAAAGTGGAGTTACCCTTTGACTATGACGTAACCTCACAATAATTGATCAATATATTATAATATATGAAACAATATATATGTATATATGAGTATATACAATATATTTAAACCCGCGCTGACGTGTGTAAAAACAGAGGGCTTAATGCTCTGCAGCTGCTATGTACGAGGGTGAAACCTCCTAATATGTGGTAAACTATGAAAAACACAGCTCTAGCAGTGCCCCCCTCAGTAGTATATAAATTGTGCTATGTCAAATAAATATTATATAAACATCAAATATAATCATAAATTACTACTGTGCCAAACATTAAATAAACAGTTAATTTGGGAACCAGAGATTCCAGACGTATCATTTAATCACTGAAGGAAATTTGTGGGATGACCACATATGAGACTATTTTTTTTTTTAAAATGCTTTTTAGCCATTGTTGGAATCAGATGGGAGGATTATACATGCAATTTTGTTATCATCTATTACACAAATGCACTAGCACTTTTTATACAAATGTTCTTTGATTTTCTATGACTTCTACATTGATGGTAATTTATTTATATATCTGAAACTTGAGCACATTCTCTTTGGCCACTTAGAAAATAACAATCAATGCACTAGTACTTTTCCACTAACACCTGTTGGATTATATATTGTATGTCATTTATATTAGTGGGGTCTAAGAAGCTTTTTCTGGTGTTAGTAGTACCAGGGTGGTGGTGTCTTTAAAAGCGGTTTCCCCTTCAGGATTGGCATAGGCACGTAGGAACGTAGGTTCATAGTGATTTCCAACCAGGATATAGCCAGGAAAGCATCACATAGCCCCTATGGTAGGTTCATAGTGATCTCTGACCAGGACATAGCCAGGAAGGGATCACATGGCCCCTATGGTTACAGCATTTGTTCACACCTGGATAAAACTTTTGCACAGTACTGTAGAGAGAACATTGTATATACAGATATGATGGGAAGGGTGGGGGGGTGACACTTACCAGGTGAGGCAGCCATCTTGTGAGATTGCGTTGGCCAGGAATCGAACCCGGGTCAACTGCTTTGAAAGCAGCTATGCTCACCACTGCACCACCAACGCAAGGTAGCATGTCTTTGGAGAGTGGGAGGAAACCGGAGTACCCGGAGGAAACCCACGCAAGCACAGGGAGAACATGCAAACTCCGTGCAGATAGTGTCCTGGTCAGGATTGGAACCATGGACCCCAGTGCTGCAAGGCTAACCACTAAGCCTCTGTACTGCCCATATGCGGCCTCTGTTCTCTAAGGCCTGCCCCCACCATGCGGGGTAAATCAGTGATGTACATTCAAAGTGCTTAGGAGGTGAAGCAGCCATCTTGGGTGCAATGAATGGAGCCATTTAACCTACCAGCATGTCTTTGGGCTGTAGCCACACAAGCACAGGGAGAACATGCAGACTCCATGCAGACAGTGTCCTGGTCAGGATATGAACCAAACACCCCAATGCTGCAAGGCAGAAGTGCTAACTACTAAGCCTCTGTGCTGCCCGATCTCAAAGCAGGACTTCACCTATAAAAGGGAAGTTCCGCTTTTCCTCCTCTTCCTCCTTCAGTTTTAAATTTCCTAAAGTACCTGGAAAAACAGGTCCATATTGTAAAGTTATGAATCTTTCATATTCTGTCCTGTAAGGGGAGTTTGTATGAACTGTTCTCATTCCACCAACCCTGCAGATGAACTGTCAATGCCTCCCCCATGTTCATGAAATTCTTCCTCTTCAATATTCTGTCCTGGAGGGGGAGACGCTATTAACGGTTCTCATTCCATCCATCCTACCCATGAGCCATCCATATCTCCCCCACCTTCTCTTTGGGTTATCATATTCTTAAGTGACCTAGAGATGCAGATCCTTTCTGTAGAGTTCTTTCTCTTCCACATTCTGTCCTGTAGGGGGAGACTCTGAATGGTTTTTATTCCATCCACCCTACTCATGGGCCATCCATATTTCCCCTTCATTCTCCTTGGGTTATGATATTCTTAAGTGACCTAGAGATGCAGATCCTTTTTGTAAAGTGACCTGGAGCTACAGAGTCATTCAGCTGTTGTAGGCTTCGGTGGTCACAATGCCAATATTGGTGATGTCCTTTGTGTGGAATGGGACAAGTGCATGTCCTCTGGTCTGTATAGTGTCTCTACTCCATGGATAGGCTCTGTCTTATGTAAGAGTACATGAGATAGCCATGGGTTTGACCTGAAATGTAGAAAGGCAGTGTCACGATCAGGCATCAGGCTTGAAGACCAGTTGCTATAGCAGTTGCAGGACTACTACCGACCAGCAGGGTAGGTACACAGGTAGTCATCCTGGCAGATGACACAGGCTCACCTGAGGTGCGGAGTCTAAGTATTAACCGGTATTCACCAGAGCTCCTGATGGTGGAGATGGATTTAGCTGCATGTTAGTACCAGGTCGCGGTCCTCAGGATTGCCCCACCAGGGTGTTAGCAAGCTGGGGTCCAATAGCAGATGAGCAGATAAGGATCAAACAGGAGCATGGTCAGCAAACAAGCCAAAAGTTCGGTAATGAGTAGTTGCAGGTTGGGATCAGGCAGTAGAGTAGTCGACGAACAAGCCAAGGGTCAATGATGAATGGTAGCAAATACAGATAGCAGCAGGGAAGACAAGAGCAAGGCACTGGCTGAGAAAGCACAATAACCTGGCAAAGAGGAAGTGCAGAGCCAAGGCTTATATAGGAAGTTCATGGGAGGAGCAAGGAGTTCAAGGTTCAACAGCAATCAAGACATAAGGCAGAGTTGTCCAAGGTATCAGGTAGAATATCCAACAGATCAGGTAAGGAGCTGTCCAGCATGCCAGATAGCTCAGTGAGAAGAATCAATGCCAGACACAGAAGAGGTCCCAGGTTTGATCCCAGGTCCTGGCAGGCAGTGACAGGACAACTCACTTGAATGGTAGAGAGTCCATTCCCAGTATGGTGGATTGGGCAACAAAGATGCCCTGATAGTCTAGTATTATTGTCTGTGGAGCTGCTACCAGCTCCACCTACTGTGTCCAGGTCTGCTGGCCTGCCTCTGCTGTTTTTATGGGCACTTGAATGGGGCACCAGCGCTACTTCTTTGATGCTCACCTAAAAGGTATTTCCACTTTTGCAGCCATATTGGGATGACACCTACTATATTTGTTACATGTTCTCATTCACAGAGTAAAACTTAATAACAATTCTAAAGTTTGCTGCTCACCTTTAAAGAGGGAATCGCGTGTGAAAAAGGACAAAAAAATGGCCCCACAAATGTGATACCAGAACCCCAGCCGAGCATGCAGCCTGGCAGGCCAGAAAAGGGGGGGATGAGCATGCACCCCCCTCCACCCCTGAGCCATACTTGACCACATGCCCACAACATGGGGAGTGAACCTTGGAAAGGGGAACCCCCCTCCCCCTGACAAGGCACCTCCCCATGTCGAGGGCATGTGGCCTGGTATGGGCAAGGAGAGGAAAGTGGTGCATGCTCACCCCCCTCCCCCCCTTTCTTGGCCTGCCAGGATGCATGCTCAGGGCGGGGTCTGGATTTTGGGTGGCCATGTTTTTTTTTTTTTGTTTTTTTTCATGGGGTTCCGCCTTTAATGGTGACCATCAATTTTTACAATTTTTCTTAAAGCTATGCTATGTGAATGGGAACAGATAACAAATATAAAGAAGGTGTAAAAAATGTGGCTGAAAAAAATTGGAAAAAAAATGTAGGTGAGCTCAGTAGATGAAGCCTTGGTGCAGAGACCTGTCTTGGCACAGCTGTACCTGGTCCCTAGGAAGGCTGATTACCATTTCCTCCAAATAGATGGCAGACGCCAATAGGTCATGGATGTTTCTTCGAGCCATACCTGGTCCCTGGGAGGGCTGATGGGATGACCCTCCTGTTGCTGGAGTGGCATCCACCACCACTGTGGGGACCTGTATTGGTACATCCGTACCTGGTTCCTTGGAGGGCATGTCAGGCTTTCCATTGAGACTTCTAGAAGCAACCAATTGTTTTGTTTGCCCAGATACGTTTGCAGTTGGTGATTCAGAAGCTCCAAAAGAGAAAATGGATGGCTGAAGAATGGATAAAGCCCTAACTGGTCCCTGGGAGAGTTCCTCTGGCTTTCCACTGAGTCTTCTTGTATGGACATCCATTCGTCAATTTTTGCAGATTTGTTCACAGTTTGTGATTCAGAAGCTGCAGAAAGGGAAATAGAGGGCTGATTGGAAGACCCTCCGTTTACTGGAGTGGCAGCCGCCATCAGTGTAGGGACCTGTGTTGGTACAGCTATACCTGGTCCCTGGGAGGGTTCCTCCGGCTTTCCGCTGAGTCTTATAACACTCTATCTCCACTCACAAAATTGCACTATGCAGAAAAGATACTGTGGCACTTCTGTTGATGAAGAAAGCTGGTGGTATTGCTCTCTTGAAGACACGTGCTGATAAGAATCTTTCAAGAGAGTGATGACATAGTGGACTCTGGTGATGATGGCTTGACTTGAAGATCCTCTCCCTCATGTTCAATAGCAAATTATAATCTGATCCCTCCTCCTCGTCACCTAGTTTAAAATTTCTTCCAACATTTTGGCCATCTTCACTCCCAAAAAAGCTGCACCTCTCCCATTTAAGCCCAATCCGTCACTGCTATAAAGATGGTTACCGACTGAAAAGTCAGCCCAGTTTGCCATGAAGCCAAACCCCTCCTCCCTGCACCAGTTTCTCAGCCACTTGTTAAGCTCCCTAAGTTCCTGCTGCCTCTCTGGTGTGGCTCGAGGTACAGGCAGTATTTCTGAAAATATTGCCGTGGGGGATCTTTTCTTCAATATAGCCCCTAAGTCCCTGAAATCATTTTGTAAGGCGCTCCATCTTCCTCGAACTTTGTCATTGGTACCAATATATACCATGACTGCTGGGTCCTCTCCAGCCCCATCCAACAATCTGTCCATGCAGCTTGCAATGTCCCGAACCTGAGCACCCGGTAAACAACATACTGTCCGGCGATAATGGTTTTTGTGACAGATCGCCCTCTGTATCCTTCCAATAACTGCATCCCCTACTACTAGTATTGGCCTATCCTTTCTTGTAACCTTGCCCCCATCTTCACTGGAGACGTTCCCCTGACATGTTGGTGGAGTATCAACGTGAACATCACATGCTGGTGGAGTCTCTGTGTGAATGTCACATGCTGCTGGAGTCTCCATGTGAATGTCACATGCTGGTGGAGTCTCCATGTGAACATCACATTCTGGAGGGGTCTTAATGTACACATTACATTCTGTAGGAGTGTCATTGTGAAATTCACATTCTGGAGACTCATTGTGGACATCACATTCTGGAGGAAACTCATTGTGGAAGTCACATTCTGGAGGAGTCTCATTGTGAATGTCACATTCTGGAGGAGTCTTATTGTGAATGTCACATTCTGGAGGAGTCTCGTTGTGAACATCACATTCTGCTGGAGTCTCAGTGGTAATGGCACATTCTTTAGCTGTCTCAGTGGTAACGACACATTTTGCCGGAGTCTCAGTGGTAACGGCACATGCTCCTGGAGTCTCAGTGGTAAGGGCACATTCTGCCGGAGGCTCAGTGGTAATGGCAAATTCTGCCAGAGTCTTAGTGGTAATGCCACAATCTGCTGGAGCCTTAGTGGGAATGTTACATTCTGCCCGTGTCTCAACAGAATCGTTGCATGCTGGAGGAGTCTCAATGTGAATGACACATGGTTGATTTAATATTTTTTCCAACATTTTGGTTATTTTCTTTCCCAACAGAGCTGCACCCTGCTCATTTAAGTGCAATCCATCCCTGCTGTAGAGCAAGCAACCAATAGAAAAGTCAGTCCAGGTCTCCATGAAACCAAACCTCTCCTTCCTGCACCAATTCTTCAGCCACTTGCTAAGCTCCCTAAGCTCCTGCTGCCTCCTTGGTGTGGCTCGAGGTACAGGCAGTATTTCTGCAAATACTGCCTTGGAGGTCCTTTTCTTCAATATAGCCCCTAAATCCCTGAAATCATTTAGTAGGGTATTCCATTTTCTTTTAATGTTGTCATTGGTACCAATATGTACCATGACAGCTGGGTCATCCCCAGCCCCATCCAGTAATCTGTCCATCTGATCTGCAATGTCTCGAACTCGTGCACCTGGGAAACAATATACTGTTCGTCGATCATGGTCATTCTGACAGATTGCCTTCTCTGTCCCTCTAATAACAGAATCCCCTACCACCAGGATCTGCCTATTCTTTTCTGTAAGCTTGCCCTTATCTTCATTGGAGGAGATATTCCTATGGCTGCCCTGGTATTTTGGTGGGTTCTCAACATGAACGTCACATTGTGCTGAAGTATCAACATATACGTGACATTCAGATGATGTCTCCATATGAAAGTTACATTCTGGTGCATTCTTTACATGAATGCCACATTCTGGAGGAGTCTCATTGTGAACATCACAGTCTGGAGGAGTCTCATTATCAATGTCACATTCTGGAGGAGATTCATTATGATCGTGAAATTCTGGTGCAATCTCTGTGTGAACGTCACATGCTGGTGGAGTCTCTGGGTGAACATCACATGCTGGTGGAGTCTCCGTGTAAATGTCACATGCCAGTGGAGTTACGGTGTGAACGTCACATGCTGGTGGAGTCTCTGTGTGAACATCATATGCTGGTGGAGTCTCTGTGTGAACATCACATGCTGGTGGAGTCTCCGTGTGAACTTCACATGCTGGTGGAGTCTCCATGTGAATGACACATGCTGGTGGAGTCTCTGTGTGAATGTCACATCCTGGTGAAGTCTCAGTGTGAACATCACATGCTGGTGGTATCTCCATGTTAGTGTCACATGCTGGTGGAGTCTCCATTTTAGTGTCACGTGCTGGTGGAGTCTCCATTTTAGTGTCACCTGCTGGTGGAGTCTCCATGTGAATGTCACATGCTGGTGGAGTCTCCATGTGAATGTTACATGCTGGTGGAGTCTCAATGTAGCTTTCATATTCTGTCTCGCTCACTGGAGCAGACCTCCCTTGTGAGCTGTTTCTGCAGTAAATATCACGTAGATCTGTAATAAGAAAGAAGAATCAGATTTAGCGCCTTCACCTACATTTCATATATATTTTATACAACATCAATTATAGAGAGAAAAGTTCAAAATTCCAGTGCCAGGGACAATAAATAGATCCAACATGAAAAGGACACTGGGATGACTAATGGTGGGTGCAGATCGAGTGATCTTCTGCACTGCAGTTAACTAAATTTAAGTTCTGACCTCTTCTTTATCAACCAATCAGGGACAGGCTGGGACTGTAATTGTTGGGGAATGCAGCCCTGCAGATTATGCCACCTGCACCCTAAAGGCATTAAATAATTCCCTGTCTTCTCCCTGCTGAATAAATGGAGCTCAGGAAGTTTCTTTTTTACTTGTTTTGCCCTCTGAAGAGTAATCTGTGATGGATTAGTTTTCAGAGGGTGTTTAACAGGCAGCGATGAAGCATTATATTGCTTGCTGGATGCACAGCAAAACAAAGCTGGATTTTTTTTAAATGTTGGCAACTATGCATATGTATTATGTGGGCAACAAGGGGTTGAACATGTATGTGTAGTTCTTTTTTATTCCCATGTTGGACATTTCTGGCAGCTGGATGGTGCCACCATCTTGTTGGTTGGCAATGAGGTCAACAGCTCAGCCTGTAATAAGGGGAATGCAAAGCTTGTTTAAAAGTCAGTTAGCCACTGGCAGGTGGAGAGAGAGGTTAGAGGGGGGTTGGCTCCCTGTATACAGCGCCACGATTTACAGTTTGCTTCTCTTCATTTAAAAATCTGCAGATTGAGGTTTACAAGACAAAAGCTAGCAATGTCCATGGCAATCCCTATATATGTGTACATATGGTGGGACCCCTCATAAATGTCCATGGAAATACCTATACATGTGTACATATGGGGGATGACCCCTCATTAATGCCTATGGCAATCCCTATACATGTGTATATATGGGGGGACCTATCATCAATGTCCATGGAATTCCCTACATATGTGTACATATGGGAGGGGGAGCCCTCATCAATGTCCATGGCAATCCCTATACATGTGTACATATGGGGGGATCCCTCATCAATCTCCATGGTAATCCCTATACATGTGTACATATGAGGGGCCCATATCAATGTCTATGGCAATCCCTATACATGTGTACATATGGGGGGACCCCTCATCAATGTCCATGGAAATCACTATACATGTGTGCATATGGGGGGCCTTCGTCAATGTCCATGGAAATCCCTATACATGTGTACATATGGGGAGGACCCTCATCAATGTCCATGGAAATCCCTATACATGTGTACATATGAGGGGGACCCCTCATCAATGTCCATGGCAATCCCTACACATGTGTACATATGGGAGGGGGGCCCTCATCAATGTCCATGGAAATCCCTATACATGTGTGCATATGGGGGGAGGACCCCTCATCAATGTCCATGGGATTCCCAAAACATGTACATATGGGGGGACCCCTCATCAATCTCCATGGCAATCCCTATACATGTGTACATATGAGGGGCCTTCATCAATGTCCATGGCAATCCCTATACATGTGTACATATGGGAGGACCCCTCATCAATGTCCATGGCAATCCCTATACATGTGTACACATGGGGGGACCCCTTTATCAATGTCCATGGCAATCCCTATATATGTGTACATATGGGGGGACCCCTCATCAATGTCTGGCAATCCTTATACATGTGTACATATGGGGGGACCCCTCATCAATGTCCATGGAAATCCCTATGCATGTCTACATATGGGGAGACCCCTAATCAATGTCCATGGCAATCCCTATATATGTGTACATATGGGAGGGGGATCCCCTCATCAATGTCCATGGCAATCCCTATACATGTGTGTATATGGGGGGGGCTTCATCAATGTCCATAGAAATCCCTATACATGTGTACATTTAGGGTGGACCCCTCAATGTCCATGGCAATCCCTATACATGTGTACAGTTGGGGGGACCCCTCATTAATGTTCATGAAAATCCCTATACATGTGTACATATAGGACATGAAATGAAACAGTCTGTGACAATGTCCACACCATATGTGACTATCTCTGTGGAGACATAGGCTAGCGCATTTTGAGAAATCCCTCTTCCTCAGAGCCTAATAGGCATATGCATCCTGCCTGCTTTTATGTGCTGTACTGTATTGATGGTGCCAGCCCAGGGGGTGTGCCTTACCTGCCCCGTGGGCCTGGCCTAACCCCTTTCCCATGGGCATGAACAAACACCTATCAATCACAATACACCACAATAATAACAATGATCAGGATATGTGCATCATAGTACAAACAAGTTAACACCTATTAATCATAGTATACCATATCAATTATGATGATCATGATCAGGACATGTGCATCATAATACAATCAAGTTAGTAAACTCATCCTGAATAATTATATATAAAAGAAATCCAAGGCTTGGCTACTTCATACAATAAAGCCCCGCACACGCGGTGCGACGGTCGTATGAAAACGGTCATACGACCGCTTGTTGTACAATTATCTGACCATTAGTAAGTGCGATTAGAACAGCCGACGTACGACAGTCGTACAGCAGAAGTTGGATGAGCAGACTAGAAAACTTTGGTTGTACAACAAGCGGTCGTACGACTGTTGTATCGTGTGTACAGAGAAGTTGGTCCAACAAGTTGTACTGTGCAAAACACGCATGTTAAGAAGTCAGGAACGCTCAAAAGTGTCCTTTCGTGTAAACCTACGTTCCTAATTCACAAATCACATGCACCTGAACTTCCTCTTTATACGCTCTATACAAACTCTGCTGTCCAGTCCTATAATGGGGTGCACAGTGTCTCACAAACTATGCCAGACATGTCAAGTCTCCCGTGAGTTGCAGAGTCTCCCGCATTTGGCTGCGGGCTCAAGGACACCCGTGAGCATCGGGCGATCTTACGGTAGGGCCTGTCACTCAGCCACAGAGCAGCCCAAGTGGCTGAATGGAATACGGCTACGGCGACCACTCTGTCTTCTGTCTGTGGCTGAGTGACAGGCGGAGGTGATGATGTTCCTGTCTGTGTGAGGTGGAGGACTGTAACAAAGTCCCGCCTCCTAGATACACCGAACACTGATCCAATGAAAAGCTGAATCAGTGTGAGGTGTATCATAGGAGGCGGGACTTTGTTACAGCTGCCGCGGGGATATTCAAATCCATGACAGAGCTCTGTGATCAGGCTGCACTTCATGGGCACTGGTTAGGCTGCACTTCATGGGCACTGGTTAGGCTGCACTTCATGGGCACTGGTAAGGCTGCACTTCATGGGCACTGGTAAGGCTGCACTTCATGGGCACTGGTAAGGCTGCACTTCATGGGCACTGGTTAGGCTGCATTTAATTGGGGGGGAAGCGTCATCTCCCTGAAATGAGTTTATGCAGGTTGAGATGTCTGCTATGTGGACCAGGGAATGGTATCCTGGAACGCACACACACTGCACTATCCTGAAGTGCAACGCTCGTCTGTGTTCTGTGAGATTTGGCGACCTGTCAAATCTGCTAACGGAAGTGACAATCCGTCACCGCCATCTTGCTACACCCCACACTCTCCCACAGTAAAGACACAGTGAGAAGGCGGCAAGAGGACATCTTATTACATCCCATCGGAGTTTTGCATTTCACACTTTTTTTTTTACAGTAAACAGAGCTCATATACTGATATACAGTATTTAGAAATACGTCACACTGTTTTGATGTTAAATTTTAAAAGCGTACTCATCTGACAGGATTGCAAAACTGACAGAATACCACTGTTTTTACAATTCAACATCTAAACACTGTCTTTCAGTATATAAGCTCTGTTTACTGTAAAAAACAAGTGTGAAATACAAAACGCCGGCGGGTGTTATAAGATGTCCGCCTGCTGCCTCCTCACTGTATCATTACTGAGGATGAGAGCAGGGTGTAGCAACATGGCGGAGACTAAACTTCACTTCCGTTATAAGAATTGACGGGTCGCCATATCTGATGAAACACCCGCCCAAAGGGCCTTCATGGGTCTCCTGGGTGTGGCGCGCCGTTGTGAGTTGGAGCCGTTCACAGTATAAGTAAACTGTGAGTGGAAGGAGAGAGATCCCCCTGCAGAAGCCACGCCTTCCATATGATGGCCCCACCCACATCCTTCGCTGCATGTGTGACATACACTATAATGATGGGAAGTTCGGCTCTTTTAGGTGAATCGGTTCATTTCGAATCACTCATTGAAATGAACAGATTCATGAATCGATTCTTCGGTTCACTTGCTGAGTCTACTGACAAGCAAGTGAACTGAAGCTCCGGATGTGGCTCAACCTCATTAAAAGTTTTGAATCAGAAGACTCTGATTCACAGAAGGTTGGCAGATCCTTGTTCAGTAAAAAAAAGCGATAAAAAAAAATAAAAAATAAAACCATCCCCACCGACCCCAATATCTGCATGTGAATAAATGTGCGTAGGGCTGATTGCGTCACACGTTAGGTGCATCAGAGTGAGAGCAACAATTCTAGAAATAGAATTCATGGTTAATTCTAAACTGATGTCCTGTGCAGGCTTTTAAATCATCACCCATGGAGTATTTACCTCCTTTTTGATCAGTATGATCAGACTTATGATCAATCGGATCATAGGGTTCTGTGTTATAACCGTTACAAAGTGTCCCATAATGGTTTTCTTTACTGTTTAATTAAAAAAAAAACTTGCTTTGTGGTCCAGTTCACACCACATGTAGTCCAGTGTGTTTTTTTTCTGCATCAAGAAGCGTGGAAAGTAGATTATATGGTTTTTAATGGTATAGTTCCCACCGGTGCTTGCAGTTGCAGTGCGTTCCAGGTCCAGAAAAAAAAAGTGGAACGTGCTGCATTTTTCCTGCACCAGATTGTACTGGAATGGAGAAAATGCATCAAAAATGCACCTAAATGCACCAAAAATGGATTGGATTACACACATCCTTATTTAAGGTTAAGAAAAAAAGAGGAGGAAAAATGCACTGGACTGCATGAAAAAAGCATCAAAAATGCACTGGAACCCATCAAAACGTGTCAAACGTGCATGCAGAAAAGGATCTGGAATGCATCCAGACTGTGTTTCTATGGTGTGAAATTTCCCTTACTGCGTTCCAGTACAGTCCAGTGCAAAAAAATAAAGATGCAGCATGTTCTACTTGTTTTTCTGGAACTGACTGCACTGTGTAAACTATGCCATAGGAAACCATATAACCTACTTTCCATGCCTTTTGGATGCAGAAAAAAAATGCACTGGACTGCATGTGGTGTGAAGTGACCCCGAGGCTGCCTGTGCCTTATCACTGCTAATACCTGATCATTGATTCAGTGTATTGTTGTACTGGTAGTGACTCCTGAATCTTTGATTCTTCCAGTGTTCTGGGTTCTAACTGAGACTTGTGGTTCTTTAACTCAGTGAACTGTATAAGCTGTATCCAGCTCTCTGATTGGTTGTAGGGAGGGGCTGAGCTCTCACTCTAGGATCACAATACCAGACCTGCTCTGCTATTCAGTCCATAGTGAACGGTTCATACGGATCAGTTCAGTCAGGTGAATCGATTCACCCAGTTCACTGAAAAGAATCGATTCAAAAGAACAATTTGTTCATGAACTGCACATCAATAACCCCATTCCCTGCTCCGCATAGAGACACCGTGCTCCCCATTATAGGAGCGGATAGCAGAGGTTTGGAGACAAGCGGGGGGTTGTTAGGGTCCAAGCAGAGGCTGATGGAGACAACAGCACACGGATTGAGGGCATTTCTGTACTGATCCATCCAGCAGGAGTGCTGAGTGGGAGACAGATGGTGATCACTATAGTCTGGGCAAGGATATCATCACACATTCACAATAGCACCCAGATCCCTTCTACTTTCTCTTGTATTCTCTCTCATTCCCCAATCTTTTTCCCTTCTCTTACCATGGCAATCCCTATACATATGGGGGCAGGGCCGGCCCTACCATGGGTCCCGGTGGGTCCATGGGACCCAAGCGGCACTTTAAGAGGGGCGGCACTTGAGGACTTGAGGCTCCCTCCCTTTAGTGTGCAGTGCAATGTCATCCTTGTACTGCTGTACTGGCACTGCATCACTGCTGTCACTGTCCTGGTGGATTCCTGGCTGGCGGAGACCCGCTTCAAAGTGTTCACTAGCCGCCCCTGGCTCCCTGCCCATACTGGTTGCTAGCTGCAGCCCGACTGGCGTCTAGCAACCAGTGACGTCAGGAGTAGGAGGAGAGAGAAGCCCCAGCATTCAGAGCAGAGGAGGATTTTAACTTCCTCCTCCTCTGCTATGTTCTCCTCGGAGCCTTTCGTGCAGCTGAAACATCACTACAGACAGTGCACAGAGGGAGAGAGAGCTGCCTGGAGCCAAAGCTTTCAGGAGTTTAGGTAAAAAAAAACAAAAATGATGTCTCCCCAGCAGCCAGCGTTCTGTGCTGAACTGTCAGCACTTCACAGCAGACTTTAGTGTCTGCATTGTGCAGACTGCAGAGAGGATGGTCAGCTCATGTGTATAGTGGCAGTGGGAGAAGAGGAGAGGACAGATGGAATGACACCCTCAGAGGGATGGAAGAAGGACACTTCCTTAGATATCAGGGCAGAGTCCATGCTGCAACTTGTAGTCCCCCACAGTCTAAAAGTTGAGAGTCACCAAGTACGACCCTGGACATCAGAAAGTACAAACCCCCTACACTGGGGGGGGGGGGTTTCACTTCCTGATGTTCAGGGTCGTACTTGGGGACTCAAGGTTCCCACACTAGGGTATCTAAAGTATCCAAGGACGATCATGGTTATCAAGTCATCAACCCCCCCCCCCCCAGTGTAGGAATCTATAGTCCCGTCCCAGGTACGACTCTGAACCCAGTGTCGGGGTTTTCACTTACTGATGTTCAACGTCGTACCTGAGACGGGACTATAGATTCCTTCACAGGAAGAAGGTAGGGAGACTCCCACAGTAAGGTAGACAGGAGAGGAGAAGAGGGTGACGGTGATATGTGTACTCGACTGGTAGGAGAGACGTCAGACGTGTTACGTCTGTGA
>BLSH010237228.1:796224-809823 GCA_018402905.1 Glandirana rugosa | reverse complement strand
AACTGATGACATCACAGGTCATGTGACCTTTTCTTGGAAATCCCCTGATGACTCAGCAAAAAAAATAACTGACGATTTTTTTTAAATGAGCCTCATCCTTATTTGTGAGCTTTGTGAATTCAGCCTGTAGGCTCATTATACAAATCTAATAGGAATGTGGCTCCTGGAAAAACAGTTTTTTTTTAAGTGACCGTTATTTTGAATGAGATTTAAACCTTACAGTCCCATGGCTGAAAATAAAGATCTGTGATTCCTATGATAACACTGAATGCAGCCTTATCACTTCATATAAAGCTTTCCTGCACATCAAATATTTTCATTTCTTTCCCCATTATCTTTTATTTAACATGATTATAAGCCAATTATGATCCCATGTTTAACCCTTTCACTGCCAAGTCAAATGTTTTTCCTTTCATTTATGAACCCTTTCTTTGACAAACCATTTTTTTTTAATTTTAATCCTTTCTATGAACCCTTTCTTTGCCAAACTAAGATTTTTTTTATCCTTTCATTTTTTTTACCCTTTCATCGCCAAACCAAATTATTATTTTTTAAACCCTCCCCATCCCCGTTTTTAACCCTTTCATCACCAAAAACAGTTTTCCCCTTTTTAACACTTTCACTGCCAAACCAATAGTTAGTTGTTGGGGTTTTTTCCATTTTTTGCCCATACAGTATCTCACAAAAGTGAGTACACCCCTCACATTTTTTTAAATATTTTATTCTATCTTTTCATGTGACAACACTGAAGAAATGACACTTTGCTACAATGTAAAGTAGTGAGTGTACAGCTTGTATAACAGAGTAAATTTGCTGTCCCCTCAAAATAACTCCACACACAGCCATTAATATCTAAACCTCATCAGCCCATCAGGCTGCATTGATGGTCACTGGTGAGGTTGCATTGATAGGCACTGATCAGGCTGCATTGGCAGTCACTGGTTAGGTTGCATTGATGGGCACTGATCAGGCTGCACTGATGGGCACCTATCAGGCTGCACTGATGGGCACTGGTGAGGCTGCACTGATGAGGCTTCAATGATAGGCACTGGTGAGGCTGCACTGATAGGCACTGATGAGGCTGAGCTGATGGGCACTGGTGAGGCTGCATTGATGGGCATTGATCAGGCTGCATTGATGGACACTGCTCAGGTTGCATTGATAGACACTGGTGAGACTGCATGGATGATCACGGATCATGCTGCTTTGATTGGCACTGGTGAGGCAACACTGATGGGCACTGGTGAGACTGCATGGATGGTCACTGATCATGCTGCTTTGATTGGCACTGGTGAGGCAACACTGATGGGCACCCTTGAGGCTGCATTGATGCATTATTTTTGCTAAACCTCCTTTGTTGCTATTAACATTAAATTATGTTACCACATTGTATCATATTTGTTTTGCTTGATAACATCAATATACGTTATAAAACCAGGTGGGCATGGATGGTGAGGTGATTCGGTGGTTCAATGGGCCGCTTGACTGGACTTGCCGCCCAGGCCTAAGGCTGCCAGCCCTCCCCTGGTCACATGACACTGGGGAGGGAAAAGGGTTAATTTGGCCCAATTTGGACATTTTTACTTAGGGGTGTACTCACTTTTGTTGCTAGTGGTTTAGACATTAATGGCTGTGTGTTGAGTTATTTTGAGGGGACAGCACATTTACACTGTTATACAAGCTGTACACTCACTACTTTACGTTGTAGCAAAGTGTCATTTCTTCAGTGTTGTCACATGAAAAGATAGAATAAAATATTCATAAAAATGTGAGGGGTGTACTCACTTTTGTGAGATACTGCATAAATTTACTCTAGTGTCTCGTTGTCAACATAAGAACTAAAAAAACCCCCCAAAAAAGCGATTAGGCCCCTTTCACACGGGTGCCTCAGTTCTGCGGCATCCGCTTGCTGAGCAGGCAGATGACAGGTCCGTCTCCGCTCACTGGGCAGAACGGAGATGGACAGAGTCCCACTCTCCTCTATGGAGATCGGATAAAAACGGACCGCTTGTCCGTTCTCATCCGATTCCATCCGATCCACCAGACAGATGGAAAGTAGGACTCGAATCGGATAGCAGATATGTCACCGCTGACATCCAACACTCCATAGAGGTGAATGGAGTATCCGATCAGGTCTGCCTGAAATGCTGGCAGGCGGACCTGATTGGACAACCCGTGTGAAAGGGCCCTTAAAAGAGAAGTAGGGTTTTGTTTTTTGTTTTTTTTTTCAGATTTGTACTTACCTAGATGGATGGATGCAGCATCGGTCCGATGCTGCATCTGTCCCCCGGCATCTGTACACTGAAAACCAAGCCATCAAACATCGGTGATGGTTCGGCTCTCACAGATCCTCGAGCGGAGGATCAATCAGCAGCTCTCCTCTCTGCTCCTCCACGTTCACTGGAGCGCTGAGCTGTGGAGGTGTTGGGATCGGCTGTCTCGGGCTCTCAGTGGCTCGGTGAGTGGCTGAGACGGCTGTCGGTCCAGGCACCTGGCAGATCCTGACTCTTGAAGTCATGATGACGCGGTGCCTGTCCTGACTCCTGAGACGTCAGCAGAGAGCGGACTTTAATCCACTCTCTGCTGAAAACAGGTCACAGAAGTGCAAAGCGGGTTGCACTGCTGTGATCCATAGGAGAAGTATGGCCAAATGAGCTCAGGCCATACTTCTCCTTTAATCTCTTTTCACTGAAAAAAAGCAAAATGCAACATTGCATATATAACATTGTATACACACACTATATTGTCAAAAGTATTGGGACACCTCCCTTTACAAGCAGATGAACTTTAATGGCATCCCAGTCTTAGTCCGTAGGGTTCAATATTGAGTTGGCCAACCCTTTGTAGCTACAACAGCTTCAACTCTTCTGGGAAGGCTGTCCACAAGGTTTAGGAGTGTGCCTATGGGAATGTTTGACCATTCTTCCAGAAGCACATTTCTGAGGTCAGGCATTGATGTTGGCGAGAAGGCCCGGCTCACAGTCTCTGCTCTAATTCATCCCAAAGGTGTTCTATCGGGTTGAGGTCAGGACTCTGTGCAGGCCAGTCAAGTTCCTCCACCCCAAACTCGCTCATCCATGTCTTAATGGACCTTGCTTTGTGCACGGGTGCACAGTTATGTTGGAACAGGGAGGGGCCATCCCCAAACTGTTGCCACAAAGTTGGGAGCATGAAATTGTCCAAAATGTCTTGGTATGCTAACACCTTAAGGGTTCCCTTCACTGGAACTAAGGGGCCAAGCCCAACCCCTGAAAAACAACCCCACACCATAATCCCCCTCCGCCAAATTTGAACCAGTGCACAAAGCAAGGTCCATAAAGACATGGATGAGGTTTGGGGTGGAGGAACTTGACTAGCCTGCACAGAATCCTGACCTCAACCCAATAGAACAGCTTTGGGATGAATTTGAGTGGAGACTGCGAGCCAGGCCTCATCCAACATCAGTGCCTGACCTCACAAATGCTCTCCTGGAAGAATGGTCAAACATTCCCATAGACATACTCCCAAACCTTGTGTAGCCATGTGCTTCCTTAAGAGTGGCTGAAAGTTGTGGTCCACCCGCCTGCTGCCCTCAATCACACGAACTCCACACATCCAAAGTCACTGAACAGGCCAGTACTTTGTTTTTGTTGTTTTATTTAGGGGTTTGAACTTGGATAGGGATTAGGGATGACTGTGGGATGCCCAGTAATTGAACATAGGACCTACTATATACACCTCCGGTATATACACTTCTTCACATCCAGCACACTACTTGCTGACCGTTACACTTCTCCTGTACTTCTCTGCAGTACACTACTTGCTGACCATTACACCTGTCCTCCTGGTCTGAAGGGAAATTTATCAGACGCCATGACACTTCTTCACCACAGCTAGCACATGGTGAGGCCTGCTGCAGCCACTGGCAAGGCCTCAGAACTACCCTTTGTGGGTGAGAGCTGTAGGTTTCTCTCACTGATACCACACAGCCTCTCTTGTGTAGCAAAGTACGTTGGTGCTAGCCAGGCCTTTGGATGAACTACTACTCCCAGCCCATCCTTCAGACCCATCCGGTCTGTCCTGCGGTCTAATGGCTCTCCTTACCCTTGGTTGGTTCCTCCTGGCTTCCACAGACTGCTCTCTCTCTCTCTCAGACTGTCCCAGATGTCTCCTCCAACTCCTAGGGGCCTTTAAAGAGCCTCCTTCCATGTAGACCTAGCTGCTCTCCTTCTTCTCCTGTGCCACTCCAGGAGCCGACTCTCGCTCCTGACTGCACCCAACCCCCTTGCCTCAGGTTCACCCCCCTCCAGAAGGGGGATCCCCTCTAGGACGAGGCCTGCTCTGCAGCTCCTGACTACATCCTCACTCTTCCACCTGAACTTTCCTGACACCTCTTGGCAGATTGCTGTATTTAAGGAGGCCTGCCCCCTGCCAATCCAGCCGCTGGATTGGTCAGAGCTCCTTGTCATACAACAGGAAGTGACAACTCCTCCTCCATCCCCCTTTCCAGAACTCTCCAAGCTCAAGGGGGAGGAATCTCCAAGGGATGTTCCTTTCCTCTATCTCAGCCCTTCCCTGAGATACTCCTGTAGCCCAGATCAAAACATTCAGGCCTACACCTACAGTCAGGCCTGACTAGATCTTTCCTTTCCTATCAAAAAGTAAAGCACCTATACTATGGGGACGCTACACTTGTGGACAGCCTTCCCAGAAGAGTTGAAGCTGTTACAGCTGCAAAGGGTGGGCCAACTCAATATTGAACCCTATGCACTAAGACTGGGATGCCATTAAACTTCAAGTGCAGGTAAAGGCAGGTGTCCCAATACTTTTAGTAATATAGTGTATACAGCAGCCTTTCTCAGCATTTTCAACATGGAGGAACCCTTGAAATAGTTCTGCGGTCTCGGGGAACCCCTGCTGAAAATGATAAATCTACAACTCATGATACATTAGTGTGATGGTCAGTGGGAAGAATGCTCCTTACATTTGTGGTCATTGGAAAGAATTACCTTCTTACAGATAGCTAAAAAGACGTTTTTAATCACTTTTGACTAGAATAGTGTACTTCTTTTTTATGTTTTACTATGCATGACATTTTTCCTCTATTTTTCAAAGAACACTTTTTGGTAAAGGCCTCCTAGTTGTTTTTTTTTTTTAACCTGTAGTTCTGCCTGCAATACTCACCTCCTTTCTGGAGCTGTCTCCCTCCCGCAGACTTTCTGAAATCCTGTGAGTGCAGTGCGTCTTGGACCAGCCCCCTGGGAGCATCCTTACAGCATACCGGAAGCTAAAGTATACCACTAGTCTGCTAGAGTTTAATATGGCCACTTCTGGGATTCATACACCTCTGCTAGACAGCACAGCCAGAAGGATGACACCACGTTCTATTTTAAACCTAAGGAATGCAGTGTTGTCAGCTCCATGCCAACCAACAGCCTTCTGATTGTACAATGAACAGCAACACACTGAGAAGTCATGAACCATACTCCTGTTAGCTGTCAATCTTTTCCTTATCAGCACATGTGCACTGTAGCAGAACCTGATTGGCTCCTGCTGCTGCCTCTCCTCTTCTAGTCTACAAGACATATTCAGGGATTTATGCTAGTTCAGATTCAGAATCATTTATTAATCCCAAAGGGGAATTCATAATTGTATGTAGGAATGCAAGGAATTACAGCAGGATATGGCGTTATTCCTCCAAGGAGAAAGATATGACAGTTGGTGGTAAGAGGCACTGCAAGCTCCTGCAGCCCAAAAGGTGAAGCCATGTCCATCCCAGGAAGATGGTAGATCCTAGAAGTCTTTGCAGATCACCATAACAGGAAGCAAAATATCAAGATCAGTATCTGTCACAGTGTATCTCCTGACAAAAGTTTTTTGTTTTCTGGACAGAGTAGGGAAGGATCAGAACCGCTGTCAGGCTTGTACTGCCTCCTGTGTCCCCGCTAGGGAGATTCACCTCTTCTATTAGTCCTGGGGACATACCAGGAGAGAAAGTGAGGGGACATTCAAGTTTTACAATTGTCCCTGGAACAGGAGGTGAGGGCAAATCTTCCATTGGGGACACCTAGATTACCTCCGAACCTTCTGATATTAGATACATTGACACCTTTTTAGCACTAAATACACTACAATACATTTTTATCTATGTTCTCAGCTGCATAAGGGCTTAAGAGAGATGGTGGTGGAGAAGCAGCGGTACACTGATCTTCCCAGTGAAGAGCTGTAAAGGCAGAGGGTGGGGTGGGGCGTGTCAGCACAAGTCTGACCACTAGAGGACAGGCAGGCTGTGCTCCTAGCACAGCCAGAAAACTGACCATGGTGAAATGGATGAGCTCTCTTTCCTAGTGTGGTCAGTACATAGGACAGCAGGGGGACTGGTGGGATTACCTGGAACTTCACACACAGGAAGCAATACAAAGAGAACAGAATACTTTCTCATACAAGTACGTGGTACAGCAGCCACATATCAGGAATATGAAATGTTGGGGTAACATATTCTTTAATAAACAAGCTAATAAATAATATTAACCACTTGCCACCCAGGCCAATTCTGACACTTCTCTCCTACATGTAAAAATCATCATTGTTTTGCTAGAAAATTACTTGAAACCCCCAAATGTTATATATGCTTTTTTAGCAGAGACCCTAGAGAATAAAATGGCGGTCGTTGCAATTTTTTATCTTGCACAGTATTTGCTCAGCAATTTTTCAAATGCTTTTTTTGGGGGGAAAAAACTGTTCCATGCACAAAAAAAACTGTAAAGTTAGGCCATTTTTTTGCATAATGTAAAAGATGATGTTGTGCCAAGTAAATAGATACTTAACATGCCATGCTTTAAAATTGCGCACGCTCATGGAATGGCGCCAAACTTTGGTACTTAAAAATCCCCATAGGCGACATTATAAAAAATTTTACAGGTTACCTGTTTAGAGTTACAGAGGAGGTCTAGCTCTATAATTATTGCTCTCGCTCTAATGTTTGCAGCGATACCTCACATGTGTGGTGGGCGCGACCTACGTATGCATTCGCTTCTGCAAGCGAGCACGTGGGGACGGGGGCCCTTTCAATTTTTTTTATTGTTAATTTTACTTTCATTTTTCCACTTTGATACTTTCTTTTTACTTTTTTTTATCCCTTTTAGTCCTATCAATAGGAATAGGGCATGACAGGTCCTCTTTATGGAGGACTCACTGATTTTCCCGGAGGAGCCGGTAGAAGCACCGGACAGTGGCGGGAGGTGGATGTTGCCGCCTGTAAGGCCTCATTTACACTGCTGCTGGTAAACGGACATTTTGAGGCATTTGGGCATTTTTTCACCTGCCCCTGAACTTTCCTCTATGTTATCTTATCAGTACATTTACACAGGTTTGTTCAAGGTCCTTTCCAGGCAGTTGAGTTTAAAGGCTTTTTTTGGAACGCAAAAAATGGGTTCAGACGCCAGTTCAGAGGCATTTGAAATGCCAAACAGCTTGTAAACGCTGCTAAACGCCGCTAAGCGCGGTAACTCGCGTCTAGAACCGTTTCGTTTACAAACGTTTCCATTCTAAAAAAACGCTCCTAGACGCTAAACGCGGCATGCAAAACGCAGCAAAACGGCCGTTTTGGACGCTGGCTTATAGCTGTCAAAAAAATAGTTCAGGGGAGGTTGATAAAGCATCCCGTGTAAATGGAGCCTAAGAATGATCAATCGGCCGAAAAGCAGCTATGATTGTTCTTACGGTGCAGGGAATTGGTGTTAAAGAAGATATCTAACTGCAGGCATCATTCAGATATCACCCACTCAACATCTGTGACATCATATGACGTTGTTCGGGCGGGAAGTGGTTAAAGTAGAGCTTTAGTCTCTATAATGCCGCCCCACTCCTCCTCACTAGCACCTCCATCTTTAAAAATCTGGCATGTGTGCAGTTGTGCCAAAGGAGTCTGCCTGGCTTTCGGGACTTGGCAGAAATCTGTGGCACAGGTGTGCAGATGCCAAGTTTAAAAAATATACGATGTCCAAGAAATCTAAAGAGCAGTGGTGGCTGGTGAAAAAATTTTTTTTTTTAAACCTGGCGGCTTCCGCGTTCCAAATCTTCAGCTTCTTGATTGGCCGTTAAGCCGGAAGTGATGCATGGCAAATTTTGATTCGCTAAAAGTGGGCAGGTTCGGGGTGGAGTGCTCTGCGCCCCAAGCACAATGTTAAACAAGCCAATTAGAGGCTCAGGCTCTAATCACATGCTTGTTAAACTTTGACGGACCTAATAGACTTCTTTTAGTACGGTGCCCCGCAGTGCACTTGTCAGGTACCTGGTGGTGGAGTCTGACTTAAGCAGGGGTAACCTCTCTTGCAACCCTGATTCGTGAACCCCTGATAGAGCAAACAGGAGGTTCAGGAGTGAGGATGGCACGAGGGTTGAGGTGGTCACCGGTGACAATTGTAGTAGCTCTTCCGGTCTCCTTTTAGTTGGAAGAAGGGTGGTACAGGCTGGGTCAGCAACTGGCTGGCGGTGCAGTACAAAGGAGTAGGCAAAAGAGTAGTCGGCACAGGCAGAGTTCGTTTACAGGCTGGTGGCAAAGGTACAAGGGAGCAGGCAGAAGAGTGGTCGTGGAAGCTGAAGTCAGTGCAGGCGGTGATCAGAGCGGGGTCAAGACAAGCCGGGTCACAGGAACAGGTAAACAGATAATCAGGTTGCTTCAGGAACACACACACAGCACTGTAGATCGGACAACAGCACTGGCTGCTGGGCATTGTCAGCCTAAATATAGCCGTTTGGCGCCTCTTCCGCACAGGCGCGCACATAGGCATACAGGACATTTCCAAAGTGCAGATTCCATTCCTAACAGCACTGTACGCACATAGAACAATTTATTTTTAAATAAAGCATTATATGACTAAAATTTTTTAACTTTAAGATGTTAAAAAATGTTAGTCATATTATCACTTATTTAAAAAGAAATCGTTCTATAAATCGCATTCCTATTGGTCAAAACTCTGGGGGGTGGCGCCCCTTATCGACCAGCCGCCACTGCTAAAGAGGCGATAGTTTGACAATTTCACTAGAATTTGCAGCTAGAATTTTTTGGAAGGCAGCTGATGACGGCAGCCCGCATTTCATCCATTAGGGGTTCCTTTTCATTCTCAATAGGAAATATGTATTCTCAGGTTTCCGATTCACCATAAACAAACAGATGAGCAGGTTGTGAGTCATGGGATCTGCATTATTCCTGTGCACAGCACACTTCCTGCTGGTACCTGTATTTGCACAGACGCACAGGGCGGGGTCACATGACTTGGTCAAAACTGTATCAAGTCTGATCAGAGAGAAGGTTCTGGATTAGGTGCTAACAAAAGTGTTTGCAACAGTTATGCTGAAATAAATATAACAGGTGCAGCAGATGGGCTTGAATGAAGTCTTACGTCATGAGATACTTTTCTATCCTGGTGACAACCTCCCCCTCGTTACAGGTGTCAGAGAGACAGGAAGTGAGGGAAAATCTTCACAATGGGGTCACACACAGAAATAAAAAGCTGTTGTCAATTTTCAAGCTGAATTCCAGAAAAAAAAAGTTTGTTAAAGTTCCATTGGTCCAGCTTGGCTGCATCTAATTCTTCTCATCTCACATCCGAAGGGCTGCTGGGGATGCAGATATTCACCCTAGTAGCCTGTGCTACATACAGTCAGCACTGGTCTCTTCTGGTTTCCATACCTGCACTGGACAAAGTGGGGACCTTTCGTTATCGTTAGGTTGTATTTGTTGTGTCAGTCCGCGGTTCATTTTCGGGATTCCTTTCTTTTCTTTGGGATTCGTTATACAGGGTGGATTCAAAACGTTTTCCAAAGTCTTTATTATATTTTCAGACAGATCAGAATTCACTGTGAATAATAGTTGGTTGTGAAGGAATGGGCGGCCGCTGGGTCGTAAACGTGATTCATGAAATTTGAGCTAGGCACACATATCTGCAGTGTTTTCTTATCTCTCTTCAAAAGCACTAAGTCCCGTGGCTTTTTCCTGCTCCATTCCTCTGTTATCAGCCTGATAACTTCTGACAAGTTCTCTGTCACAGGAGATAAAACCAGCCTGAAATTTGTGTCGGAGAGGTTGCTATAAATAGATTAGCAGAGAGCTGAACTATTCAGGAAACAGCTCTGCAAGTCTCTGCCTATGTGGAAAGGGGGTGTGTGCCTTTCCTCCAATCAACTGTCTTGGCTGTATGCCAAGACTTCACACTGCTGAACAGGAAGAGAAAATCTGTAACATGACCTAAACTTTCTAAATATATAAAGCTGAAGACAGCAGATATACATGTAAAACTTATGTAGGGAGATTTGTTTCATCTCTGTGCATCATCTGAGGCTGTTCACTTCACTGGGTATATGTGAGGGTTTACATCCACTTTAAAGTGGAGTTCCACCCAAAAGCTTTCTTTTGGTGGTATTTGATCACCTCTGCGGTTTTTATTTTTTGTGCTATAAACAAAAAAGTGCTACAATTTTGAAAAAAAAAAGAAACAATATTTTTTACTTTTTGCTATAATACATATCCAAAAAAAAAAACAAATTTATTCCTCATTTTAGACCGATATGTATTCTTCCTCATATTTTTGGTAAAAAAATCCCAATAAGCTTATATTGATTGGTTTGCACAAAAGTTATAGCGCCTACAAACTATGAGAATTGATTTATGGAGTTTTTATGTTATTTTTATTTTTTTGACTAGTAATGACAGCACTCTGCGATTTTTAGAGGGACTGCGATATTGCAGCGGACAGATTGGACACTTTTGACACTTTTTTTGGGACCACTGACAATTATACAGCGATCAGAGCTTTAACCACTTCCCGCAAATCGCCGTTTATAAACGGCGGCAGCTTTAAGTGCCAGTATCGGGGTATAACCTGCAGCTACAGGCTATACCCATGTACCATTTTTTAGAGCAAACGATCGGTTATCTGGTGATAATGGTCGATCCGGCTTGGGAGCCACTCGGCCGTTACCCCAGGCAGCGGGAGGGGGGACACCCCCCCTCCCACCACTGTCTGCCGCTCTTCTCCGGCCTCCCGTCCCACCGGGAGACCAGAGCTCCGATCCGGTGCATCCACCGTCTGTGTGGAGTCCCCATAGAAGCTGGAATCGGCTCTGATCGGGACTCTTTTGTATATTTCTGGAAGCGACTTCACAACGTCACTTCCGGTATACTCAGCGGCCAATGGCGCCAGTTTTAAAAAAAATGACAGGATTTAGAATCATTTTTGGCGATCTGAATACTGTGAAGTGCAAAGGAGGGATGGGGGGGTCTTTTAGACCCTCGATCCCTCTATAAAGAGTACCTGCCACCACATATTACTGTGACAAGGGATGTTTACAGGTAGGGGGATCTATACTGATGAGAGGGGTCTGTACTGAGGGAGAGTTGTCTATACTGATGAGAAGGGTCTTTACTGAGGGAGGGAGGTCTATACTGAAGGAGAGGGGTCTATACTGATGAAGAGGGGTCTGTACTAAGGGGGGGTCAGTACTGCAGGAGGGGGCTTTGTACTTAGTGGGGGGGTCTGTACTGAGGGGGGACTATAGTTGGTGGGGGAAGGGGAGTGACACCATATTTTTCAGTAACGGGTGTCACCAACCCTAGTGTCACCACTGGGGCCAGGGACTTTTTTCAGTTTTTTTGTTTAATAAACTTTAATGGATAAAAAAAAATGTGTGTAGAAATTTTCCTGACCCCTAGAGGCCTAATGGTGACCTCCAGAGTTAGGGAGAGCTGACACATTTCTTCACAGTATGGGTTACTAGGCATGGTGGGTGTAATGCAAGTTGAAAACATGGGTGCCAGTCACTTTTTGAATGCAAGAAAAAGAGATTTATTGTATCTTGAACAGAACTGGTGGAGAGAGGGTTAGGGCCAGGACACCCTTAAGGCAGATGCAATAGCAATTGGTAGACTCCGATACAAAATAGGCAGACAGCTATATAAGTTGAGGGCCTTTAAGCTGGTTGCAGCACTGTATTTGTAGAACTGCTGTCTCCTATGGCAACTGAACTCTTCAACTTCAATGTAGATCCACACACTTAACTCACAGTGTCCCCGGTTGCAGATCTTCACTCACATCTCAGAGACTCTTACTGTAGATTTTCTCACTGAGCTCCCAGTCTTCTCACCAGACCTTCACATCCCAGCTGCCCACTGGATCCCCGGAGCTCTTCCACAGCTAACCTGCTGTACACCCCAAGGGTCACCCACGCTAACCCGCTCCTGACTTGAACGCTGAAGCTTTCCCAACTTGTTCACAGCCCCCAACTAGTGAATAAGGTTGCTCTTGTACTTCTTTAGACTTCACAAACCTGGCCTCTGATAACAGGAGTAGTTGTCCCTTACTGGCGACTGTGTCCCCTTTATCTCCGACCTCTGGTTCTCACTTGCTTCTGGTAACAGGAGTGGTCTTCCCATGTGGCAACTGCTTCTCCTTCACCTCTGGCAACACTCGGTTCCCCGTCCGGCTTAACCTCTGCAACGATCAGGCTCCCCCCGGGCTGAGCACGTAACATGCGTGGTTAGGCCTCAGGCTTCAGGCCAAACCTTCAGCTGCTGCTTCACATACAGCCCCCAGGCCTAAAAGAACACAGATCATTTGACTTCTTCCCCTTAAATAGACTATCCTAGCATGCAAAGTAGCTACTCTGATTGGCTGAATAACCTGAACTCACTGTGATCTTGTCATTCTAATGCCAAAGGCAGCAGTGCCACCTATTGACAGAAGAGAGAGATGCACCAGGTTCAAGCTTAGGACAACAGTCAATGGATCCAACTACCAATTAGCCAGGCTAGTTACCACCTGGCATAACTAAATTTGTTAGCAGCCCTGTTTAGGACCAGGGTGCTACACGTGTATTGAAAAAGGCAAAATGCACTTGGATTATGCAAACTGCAACCTGCATAGGTGTGAACCAGGCCTTAAAATGTCCTCGTCCTTTGTGCTTACACACAAAGGCAACTGCGAGCGTCGGCCCCACACGTAACGCAGACAATGAGGTATTGCTATTAACAGCAGATCATGGCCAGTTATTCTAGCATCAGACCTCCTCTGTAAATCTAAAGTAGTAACCTGTAAAGGCTTTTAAAGTGTTGCCTATGGATAGTAAATTTTACGTTGTCTGTTGCTGTTGCACGAGGGTGCGCAATTTTAAAGTGTGATATGTTTGGTATCAATTTACAATTTTTCAATTTTTAGTGTAACATCCTCTTTTATATTTTACAAAAAAAATGTGAAAAAATGCTGTGCAAATACTCTGTGACATAAAAAAATACAAAACCCACCAATTTATTCTCTAGGGCCTTGGCTTTAAGAAATCTATAATGTTTGGGGGTTTTAAGTAATTTTCTAGCAAAAAAAATACTGATTGTTACATGTAAATAAAAAGTGGCAGAAAAAGCCCTGTCTTCAAGTGGTTATATCACCAGCCATTTGATGGTTTGACAGTTTAGATGAGAGCACAAGCAACTATGATAGTTACACATGCCGGGAATGTAGGTAACTGTTTTTTGAAACGGTTAAATCAATGGATTTAGTTCCACTTTAATTACAGCCAGTGGCGGCCGGTGTTATTTTTTTGGGGGGGGGCAAACGATTTTTAACT
>BLSH010237228.1:763451-783980 GCA_018402905.1 Glandirana rugosa | reverse complement strand
TAAACAAAACGTCGGGCCCGTCATCAAGGAAAAAAAAGTCTGCGTTTTTCGACGTTATGCATCGGCGTTTTTGAGCGTTAGTGAGCGTCGGCGTCAATAGGCGTTTTTTAAAAAAAAATCATCCCTCTGCTATTTTTCAACCTAAAAACGTCGGCGTCAAAAACCGCCGGAAAACGCCGGTACAATATTAGGTGGCGTTTGTTGGCGTTAGTTGGCGTTTGTTGGCATATTGTGGCGTCGGCGTCAAAAAATGCCAAAACGTTACAGCCTCAGAACGCGATGGCTGTGGGTTCTAGTTTCAGCTCACTAACGCCGACGTCATCTACAGCTCAAAAACGCCGACGTTTTTATGGGGCCATTGACTAACATGGAGAGCTGCAAAAAACGCCAGAAAATGCCGGCGTCAAAAAATGTCCGTGTGTTTGTATATATATATATATATATATATATATATACACACTCACCGGCCACTTTATTAGATACCCCTTGCTAGTAGCGGGTTGGACCCCCTTTTGCCTTCATTCTTGGTGGCGTATATTCAACAAGGTGTTGGAAACATTCCTCAGAGATTTTGGTCCATATACATAACATCACACATTTTCCTTCACACAACTGATATTTTCTCTTTTTCGGACCATTTTCTGTAAACCTGAGAGATGGTTGTGCGTGAAAATCCCAGAAGATCAGCAGTGTTTGAAATACTCAGACCAGCCCGTCTAGCACCAACAACCATGCCACCTGCAAAGTCCCTTAAATCCCCTTTCTTCCCCATTCTGATGCTCGATTTGAACTTCTGCAAGTCATCTTCACCACGTCCGTGTGTATGAGGCCTTAGAAGAAGGTTCGCAATGTGCTTATGTTTTGTGGGTGTCGGGGACAGCCCCACACTGTATAGAGAGGAATCTGTTTGTTTAGTTTAGCGGCAGACGGCGAGGTTTTGTTTTCTGTTTTGTTTGTGTTTTGAACTTTCAAACCTGAACTAATAAACCTGGCAAGCCGCCAGATTTTAAAGAAACTGACATCCATGCTGAATCTTTTCCCCTGAAAAGTGATCTCTACAAGCTAATCTCCCACACGTGGTGGAGTTCCTCATGGCAAACTTCAAACTCCCACAGGTGGTGGAGTTCGGCGTGGCAACTTTCAAAAATGGAGGAAATGTTGAAGGCCCTGCTGCAAGCCAATGCAACCCCGTGGGAAACCAACCTCTAGGTCGCAGAGGCTGCTGCAGCACAACAGGCAGCACAACACGCAGCTCTGCAGGAAACCAACCTCTAGGTCGCAGAGGCCGCTGCAGCTCAGGGAGAGGAGAGTCGTCAGGCCATTGCAGCTCAGCGAGAGGAGAGTTGCCAGGCTATTGCAGCACAACAAGCGGCTCAACAGGAGATGAACCGACAGTTTGCAGAAGCCCTGCTGGAGTTAAAAAAAGGGCCCGCACCTCCCATGACAGTGGAACCAAAGTTGGTACGTGCTTCCTACCACATACAGAAGATGACACCTGTGGATGACGTGGAGGCGTACCTCACGACCTTTGAAAGACCTGCTCTTCGCGAAGGATGGCCAAAAGAACAGTGGGCGGGACTGCTAGCACCATTCTTGACCGGCCAACCTCAAAAAGCCTATTTAGATTTGGAAACAGATAAGGCCAGGACTATGAGACTCTAAAGGCAGAGATATTCACATGCCTGGGGGTCCCCATGGCAGTCTGGGCCCAACGCTTGCATCAGTGGACCTATCGCACGGACAAGCCACCCCGTTCGCAGATGTTCGACCTAGTACACCTTACAAGGAAATGGCTACAGCCAGAGACTTTGCCAGGTCCCCAGATTGTGGAGCACATGGTCATGGACCGCTATTTATGGGTGCTCCCTGCTGCTTTGAGGAAATGGGTCAGCTATGGGGACCCCAAAACTGAAAGCCAGCTGGTGGACCTTGTTGAGAAATACACGACTGCTGAGGACTTGTTATGCCCATCTGTGCCCCACTCCAATGTCTCTAGAGGTGAAAGATCGTCCGGCATACCTGGTAAGACTGTTCCAGGGTTCAGGGGCGAGGGGGAAATTTGATAAAATTGATACGGTTAAAAAGACTGGGGGCTCTAGACCTAGAGACTGGCCAAAGAAGCCAGGAAGGTCTTAGGGGACCCTTGAGAGGACTGGGTATAGAACACATAGAGTGCTACCGATGTCATGCATTGGGACACATTGCTGCCAATTGTCCCCTGAATGATGAATCCATGAAATGTGATAATTCTTATATGAAAAGACGCATTTCTCTTTTTTCACAGGTTGCATGTATAGCATCATGCTCAAGTCACATGGAGAAGCAAATGTGTGTGATTGCTATTGATGGGAAACCCGTCACTGCGCTGCTTGACTAGTAGTGTGATAGCGTTGGTCAAAAGCAGCTGTGTAAATCCATCCGGGTTACACCCTAGCACTGTCGGGGTCATTTGCATCCATGGGGACACTCGTGACTACCAGATGGCGCTGGTGGTGATTGACACCCCTTGCAGCACAGTGACCCATTCAGGAGGAGTTGTACCTTCCCTGCTTCATAAAGCCCTAGTGGGGAGGGATTTTCCCCATTTTTGGAGGTTGTGGGAAGGCACAGAGGGCCTGGAGGAAAGAGTTCCCCCTGCTGAGGAGGCACGGTTCTCGCCAGACCCTTTTTGCCAAACGGAAGGAGAGATTGGTGACAGGGCTGAGGAAGGAGACCCTCTTCCTTTCCCTGTAATGGCTGGGGAGCTGGAGGAGCCAGAAGATAGCTCCCAGCAGATGGCTAATGTCCCGGACTATGTCTCTGTCCCTGACCGTGAGAGTGAACCGAATGTAGTCCCTGACTTAGAGGTCCGGAGAGAGGACTTCTGTACAGAACAATTACGGGATATCACTCTCCTCAGAGCCAGAGAAAACATGAAGGTGATGGATGGGGAACCTGTGCACCCTAATTGGGGGATGACTTTTCCCTACATTGCGCTTAGAAATTATTTGTTGTATCAGGTGGTGAAACATGGTGAGGACAAACTGGAACAGCTAGTGGTTCCCAAACCCCTCCACCAGATAGTGCTAGATCTGGCCCATGGTCATGTAATGGGGGGACATCTGGGTATGGAGAAAACCAGGGAGAGGATAATCCAGAGATTCTTCTGGCCTGGATTGTATGCAGACATCAAAGAATACTGTGAGTCATGCTCTGAGTGTCAAGTGATAGCCCCGTCACCCCATTTTTGTAGTCCCCTTGTCCAACTTCCCATAATTGAAGTGCCATTTGATCAAATTGGCATGGATCTCGTGGGACCAGTAGGATCTGCCCGGGGACAACAGGACATCCTGGCGATACTGTACTATGTGACCCGCTATCCTGAGGACATACCCTTGCGGAATACCTCCACTAAGACTATCGCCAAGGAACTGGTCCTGGTGTTTAGTCGGGTGGGAATCCCTAAAAAAAATCTTTACGGATCAGGATATGTTCATGTCCAGAGTGACCAGAGAATTGTGTAAATTGTACAAAATCTCCCATCTCCGTACCTCTGTTTACCACCCCCAAACTGATGGTCTGGTGGAAAGCTTTAACAAGACCCTCAAGACCCTAAAAAAGGTGGATAAAGATGGGCGAATTTGGGATTTTTTGCTGCCGTACCTCATGTTTGCCATACGAGAGGTTCCGCAGGCATCTACGGGTATTCCCCCTTTGAACTACTGCCCCAGGGGCTGCTAGATGTCGCAAAGGAGACGTGGGAGGGAGAGGCCACCCCATATAGAAGCGTCATAGAGCACGTCTCCTTGATGCATGGGCAGCTCTCCTGCCCCTTGTACGAGAGCATATGGAGCAAGCCCAGGAGGCCCAGAGAAGGGTTTACAATCGGGGTGCCAAAACCCGAACTTTCAACCCCGGAGACAGGGTGCTGGTGCTAGTCCCCACGGTTGAAAGTAAATTCCTGGCAAAGTGGCAGGGTCCCTTTGAGATTAGGGAAAGAGTAGGGGGAAGTAAACTAAAAAGTTTACCAGCCTGGGAAAAGGAAACCAGAGCATATTTACCATGTTAATCTCCTAAAACGTGGAAGGACAGGGAGAGTTTATTGGCAGTGGCCACGCCCCAAAAGGACAGGTTACCCCTGACCCCGGATGTCCCCATAACCGAGTCCTTGTCACTGACGCAACAAAACAATGTTAAGGAATTTGTCAGTAAAAATGTTTCTCTTCCCTACCCGGACTGACCACTGTACTACAACATGACATAATCATGGAACCAGGGGTCTGTGTAAATGTAAAACCCTACAGAATATCTGAGGCTAGACGAGAGGTGGTGGTGAGAGAAATAAAAACCATGTTGGAGTTAGATGTGATAGAGGAGTCCCACAGCACCTGGTCGAGCCCTATAGTGCTGGTTCCAAAGCCCGATGGCACTATCTGGTTCTGTAACGATTTTAGGAAGCTAAATGAAGTGTCTAAGTGTGACGCATACCCGATACTGCCGGTTGACGATCTTGTGATAGGTTGGGAGGGGCTCGGTACATAACAACCCTAGACCTAACTAAGGGATGCTGGCAGATCCCCCTAACGGAGTCAGCAATGGAAAAAATGGCCTTCTCTACCTCCGAGGGGTCCTTCCAATACAAACGAATCCCGTTTGGTCTGCATGGGGCCCCTGCATCCTTTCAGAGGATGATGGACAAGACTTTGAGGCCGCATCGGCCCTATGCAGTGGCCTATCTGGATGATGTCACCCACAGTCCAGATTGGGAATCACGTCTGCCCTGGGTGCAAGCAGTGGTAGATTCACTGAGGGCAGCAGATTTAACAGCCAACCCAATGTGCCATAGGTCTCAAGGAGGCCAAATACCTTGGGAATGTGATTGGTCGAGGTCTGATTAAGCCCCGAACCAATAAGATCTAGGCCAATCAAAAGTGGCCCGAACCGATGAACAAGAAACAGGTTTGAGCCTTCCTGGAGATTACAGGGTATTACCGATACTTCATCCCCGACTTTGCCACCATTGCATCCCTCTGATCGATCTGACAAACGGTAGAGCGTCAGGAATGGTTACGTGGAATCCAGAAGCTGAGAAGGCCTTCCAAAAATTGAAGCAAGGCCTTTGTGTACAGCCGGTGCTCGTGACCCCAGACTTCACAAAGGAGTTTGTGGTTCAAACCGACACCTCTGAGGTGGGACTAGGTGCTGTCCTGTCCCAGATCAAAGATGGCGAGGAGCACCCAGTCGTCTACTTAAGCAGGAAGCTTAATAGACATAAAAAGAATTATGCCTTTCTGGAGAAAGAAGTGCCTTAGAGGCCCTAAAATACTACCTGCTGGGAAGGTCCTTCAGGCTAGTCCCCGACCATGCCCCCCTTAAGTGGATGTGTGGACTGGGAGAAAAATAGCCGGATGACTAGGTGGTTCCTGGCCCTGCAGCCGTTTAAGTTCTCAGTGGAACACAGGGCTGGAAGGCTCCAAAATAACGCAGATGGTCTTTCCCGAGCATACTGCATGGTCGGGACAGTTGCTCCGCCCGAGGGGCTTGAGCAGAGGGGGGGGGGGGGATATGTGACGTTATGCGAGGCACCACAATGGACAGGTGATACTTGTCGCCCCGCATGCGATCATTTTGAGGCAACTAGCGTGAGTCCGACCCGGGTTTTGCCGGCCACCGTGACCCCTCCCCACCTGCATTTAATGATCAGGAAGATATCTCACTTGAGCTTGATCCTGGATCTCAGAGGGAGAAAGCTGAGTGAGCTCTGTGTGCTAATTTGGACTCTAAGAACAAGGTTTGCAATGTGCTTATGTTTTGTGGTTGTCGGGGACAGCCCCACGCTGTATAGAGAGGAATCTGTTTGTTTAGTTTAGCGCCAGACAGTGAGGTTTTGTTTTCTGTTTTGTTTGTGTTTTGATCTTGCAAACCTGAACTAATAAACCTGGCAAGCCACCAGATTTGAAAGAAACTGACGTCCATGCTGAATCTTTTCCCTTGAAAAGTGATCCCCACAAGCTAATCTCCCACAACATGTAAACATTATGTGCAGGCATGTGATGATCACCACATATAAACATGGTTTGCAGGCATGTGATGAGTATCACATGCCTGACAAGGTCCTGCGTGGCTCCGAAACATTGCACTCAGTGGCGGCTGTTTTTTTTTTTTGTTCTTTTTTTGGGGGGGGGCGGCAAACAATCCAATTGCCGCCACCCCCAGGCCACAGGGTTCACCAACAATCCACCAACAAACAGGGTTCACCAACAATCCAATTGCCGCCACCCATACCCCCTTCCCAACAGGGGCAGTTAGTCAGTCAGAAGGTCAGGACCCACACTTAGCGCATCTCGCGGGTAGCACTCTGGGTGGCGGCGGCTTCTCTCCAGGCTGCAAGCGGCTGCTTCCTCGCTTCCCCTGCGTCTCCTCCCTCCTCCTCCTAGCGGCCAAACCGACCGGATCTCCTTTTGGCCAATTGGCTGATGGGTCTCAGGACCGGCTTCCTGTTTGGCCGGGAGGAGGTTTAGTGTGGCAGTAGCGAATATTCAGTCGCTATTTTCACACAACTGGGTGGGTTTCGGGCGAAGTGCTCTGCGCAATGAGCCCACCCTTTGTTGAAGCCTATTAGAGCCTCAGTCTCCAATCATGTGCTTCATAATCACCCCCCCCCATTGGAATCCATGCGTCTGGTGCCCTGCATGTAGGTCAGGGGGCCGAACGCATGGATGGGGGGGCCGCGCCTGTGTGCCCCCTATGGACGGGCCGCCACTGGTTGCCCTTGTCATTGTGATATGATATCTCTGCAATAAAAAACTTTGGACGACAACTGAAGATTCCTGGTGTGCTGGTGAATAAAGTACATTGACTTTGGTGCATGACAAATGTGCCCAAAGAAGCTCTTGACCTGCTTTGAGCACCACAAAAGCCATGTTTGCTAGCCGTGTTTAGGGTGCCATTAACAATTGAATACCCTGCCAGCATGATTTTGCACATTTTTTGCGCGGTCTGGGAACTTGCGTGGAAACGCCCTTTTCCTGGGACGCACAGATGTGAATGCAGCCTAAAGATTTGGGGCCATTCACACCAGAAGCTGCACATAACTGCGTGTTTCTGACTGCATGTCTGCATGCGTTTGAATGCGTTCTGCGCTGCGTTTACCATTGCATTTGCAGTGCATTTTGCTATATATTTTTGTGTTTGCCTTTCTTGGCTTATAGAGGCGCAGTGCATGTGAAGCACACCCTGCATTTGTGGTGCAGAAAAACGCAGCATGCACTGAACTGCACTGCGATGATGTGAACTATGCCCATAGGGTTACCTTGATTTCGGGCTGTCTATGCAGTTGGAGTGCAGTTCAAAATTTCATCCAATTGCAGCCAACTGCAGCTAAACGCATCCAACTGCAAAAGGGCCCCAGTGAATGAAGCTTTCAGAAAGCTATCCTGGCTGGATGGAAAGCAATGGCCATGCTGGAACTTGTAGTCCTCCCCACATACAGAGACAAGAGAGCAACAGCTGGGCTGAGGCTGCTGAGGACAATGTGGGCGTGGTAGGGGCGGAGGGTAGTCACAAGGAGGAATGTGGGGGCGGGGCTTAGACGGTGGGTTGAGGGGGCGGGGCACACAGTGATAAAGGGCAGTGAAAAAGTGGGTGGAACAGGGGCGGGCCGGAGAGAGACGCAGGCAATAGGGCGGGGTAAGGAGGAGGGGTAAGGGGCGTGTCCGGCAAGAGAAGACGGTCGCTATGAGTGGTAAGAAGGCGGGTCTGGAGGGAAAGGGGGCGGGATGGAGAGGCGTGTCCGGTCGCTGCAGGGTCCCGGGAAGGCCGAGGTGCTGAAGGCCGGAGATCCGTCGCTGGTCCCGGGTTTGTGTGATCTGATATGGCCCTGAGAGAGCTGAAGGTCTGCCTGCTGGGGGTGAGTGAGCGGAGCTCCGCATATCCTCTACTGAGCCCATAGGGGCCACCTAGACCGGCTTATGTAAGACTGACTGTGACATCACAGTGCTCCTCTGTGTACAACACTGACAGCTCTCTCTCTGTGTGTGCATTCTATATATCTATATACTTTATATCTCTGTATTATATCTATATACCGTATATCTCTGTATTATATCTATATATTCTATTTATATACCGTATATCTCTGTATTATATCTATATACCGTATATCTGTGTATTATATCTATATATTCTATTTATATACTGTATATCTCTGTATTATATCTATATACCGTATATCTCTGTATTATATCTATATATTCTATTTATATACTGTATATCTATGTATATATATGTGCATTATATCTATATATCTATGTGTGCATTCTATATATACTGTATATCTGTGTGTTATATCTATGTGTATTGTCTATATACTGTGTGTGTATATATATATATATATATATATATATGTGTGTGTGTGTGCATTCTATCTATACTGTATATCTGTGTGTGTATTATATATATCTGTCTGTATCTAACTATAGATCTATATACAGTATATATATGTGTGTGTGTGTGCATACATAAATATATACACATACAGTATCTCACAAAAGTGAGTACACCCCTCACATTTTTGTAAATATTTTATTCTATCTTTTCATGTGACAACACTGAAGAAATGACACTTTGCTACAATATAAAGTATTGAGTGTACAGATTGTATAACAGTGTAAATTTGCTGTCCCCTCAAAATAACTCAACACACAGCCATTAATGTCTAAACCGCTGGCAACAAAAGTGAGTACACCCCTAAGTGAAAATGTCCAAATTGGGCCCAAAGTGTCAATATTTTGTGTGGCCACCATTATTTTCCAGCACTGCCTTAACCCTCTTGGGCATGGAGTTCACCAGAGCTTCACAGGTTGCCACTGGAGACCTTGCGCTCCTCCACCTTCCATTTGAGGATGCCCCACAGATGCTCAATAGGGTTTAGGTCTGGAGACATGCTTGGCCAGTCCATCACCTTTACCCTCAGCTTCTTTAGCAAGGATTGGAATACTGCCCTGCGGCCCAGTCTCCGAAGGGAGGGGATCATGCTCTGCTTCAGTATGTCACAGTACATGTTGGCATTCATGGTTCCCTCAATGAACTGTAGATCCCCAGTGCCGGCAGCACTCATGCAGCCCCAGACCATGACACTCCCACCACCATGCTTGACTATAGGCAAGACACACTTGTCTTTGTAGTCCTCACCTGGTTACCACCACACACGCTTGACACCATCTGAACCAAATAAGTTTATCTTGATCTCATCAGACCACAGGACATGGTTCCAGTAATTCATGTCCTAAGTCTGCTTGTCTTCAGCAAACTGTTTGTGGGCTTTCTTGTGCATCATCTTTAGAAGAGGCTTCCTTCTGGGTCGGCAGCCATGCAGACCAATTTGATGCAGTGTGCAGCGTATGGTCTGAGCACTGACAGGCTGACCCCCACCCTTTAACCTCTGCAGCAATGTTGGCAGCACTCATACGTCTATTTCCCAAAGACAACCTCTGCATATGACGCTGAGCACTGCACTCAACTTCTTTGGTTGGCCATGGCGATGCCTGTTCTGAGTGCCACCTGTCCTGTTAAACCGCCGTATGGTCTTGGCCACCGTGCTGCAGCTCAGTTTCAGGGTCTTGGCAATCTTCTTATATCCTAGACCCTCTTTATGTAGAGGAACAATTCTTTTTCAGATCCTCAGAGAGTTCTTTGCCATGAGGTGCCATGTTAAACTTCCAGTGACCAGTATGAGAGAGTGAGAGCGATAACACCAAATTTAACACACCTGCTCCCCATTCACACCTGAGACCTTGTAACACTAATGAGTCACATGACACCGGGGAGGGAAAATGGCTAATTGGGCCCAATTTGGACATTTTCACTTAGGGTGTACTCACTTTTGTTGCCAGCAGTTTAGACATTAATGGCTGTGTGTTGAGTTATTTTGAGGGCACAGCAAATTTACACTGTTAGGCTCCATGCACACTGGACGCTCTCTGGGCATCAGATTATTGTGGCAGGAGACGCTGCTTAGAAAACGTGCTTTAAGGTGCCATGCACACTGGCGTATAAATCGCTGCTTCTACAGGAGTTTTGTGTTCTGCCTGTAGAAGCAGCTCAATGTTCTCCTAGGTGTCCAGGCACATTAGGACGTTTAGAGGCAGTAAAAAAAAATACTTCTGGTTCGTTTTCCTGATTGGAGCTTACTGGCAGAAAAAACGTAAAACTCTCCTAAACGCGTCTAAGCTTTGTACAAAAAACGCTCTAGGTGAAAGTTTTTTACTCCCAAAGGCACAGACTTTTTTTTAAGCCCAGTGTGCATGGAGCCTTAGCAGCGTTTTGTAAGCAGCGTTTATATGCGTTTTTTTTTTATTTTTATTTCATTAGCTTCTATTGATGGCCATTTAGCGGCGTTTATGAGTGTTTATCAGCGTCCATCATTTTTTGTGGTCAGAAGAACTGACCTTGAACCCCAATTCAGGGTGTTCTGATAACAGCCCATAAACGCCACTGCTGTTAAACGAGAATTAACGTCCATGTGTGCATGGATACATAGGATAACATAGAGGGGTGTTTATGGGCTGTTAAAAAAAACGCCCATAAACGGTACTTCATCAGCTACAGTGTGCATGGAGCCTTATATAAGCTTTACATTGTAGCAAAGTGTCATTTCTTCAGTGTTGTCACATGAAAAGATATATATATATATATATGTGTGTGTGTCATAATAACATAGGTTGGTCTCCAATGTGCATCAGTGATTGGCTGATCTCTCTGCTGTTGTCACAATGTTACCAAGCAAAGGACTCTATTTACTAACACAGCCTGGTGTGGAGGAAAGCTAGGATCCAGCTGGCAGGGAGTCCTCTGGCTGGCACAGAGTGTATTCCCGGGGAGCTCCAGACTTCTTCCTGGGTCAGATCTGATCAGTATAATCATAAATCTAAAACTGGCCATACACTATGCAATCTGATTGTACAATCTCAGTTAGATCTCTGTTGCCAAATGCTAGCTACATACTATAAAATCAGATTGTATCATTTCCTTTAGGCTTACCAAAACTATGAGGATAAACCTGAACAACCCATTTCATTTGTGTCTAGTCAGGTAGGTCCTTGTACTACATTATACAAGTACCTACCCGATTGGATGCAAATGAAATGGATTGTTGAGTTGTAGGCCTCATACACAAAGGAGTATCTTTAAAAATAAACAAAACGTCGGGCCCGACGTCAAGGAAAAAAAAAAATCGGCGTTTTTCGGCGTTATGCATCGGCGTTAGTGAGCGTCGTCGTCAATAGGCCTTTTTAAAAAAAAACATCCCTCTGCTATTTTTCAACCTAAAAACGGCAGCGTCAAAAAACGCCGGTACAATATTAGTTGGCGTTTGGCGGCGTCTGCGTCAAAAAATGCCAAAACGTTACAGCCTCAGAACGCAATGGCCGTGGTTTCTACTTTCAGCTCACTAACGCCGACGCCATCTACAGCTCAAAAACGCTGACGTTTTTATGGGGCCATTGATTAACATGGAGAGCTGCAAAAAACGCCAGAAAACGCCGGCGTCAAAAAACGTCCGTGTGTATGAGGCCTTATGTGTGTGTGTGTGTATATACATATATGCACTCACCGGCCACTTTATTAGATACCCCTTGCTAGTAGCGGGTTGGACCCCCTTTTGCCTTCATTCTTGGTGGCGTATATTCAACAAGGTGTTGGAAACATTCCTCAGAGATTTTGGTCCATATACATAACATCACACATTTTCCTCCACACAACTGATATTTTCTCTTTTTCGGACCATTCTCTGTAAACCTGAGAGATGGTTGTGCGTGAAAATCCCAGAAGATCAGCAGTGTTTGAAATACTCAGATCAGCCTGTCTGGCACCAACAACCATGCCACCTGCAAAGTCCCTTAAATCCCCTTTCTTCCCCATTCTGATGCTCGATTTCAACTTCAGCAAGTCGTCTTCACCACGTCTAGATGCCTAAGTATCAGTTCACACCACAAAAATGCACTCCGGATATGTTCCGGATCAGTTTTTGCCTATAGTTCACACCACATGCAGTTCCAGTGCATTTTTTGATACAATTTGCTATGTTCCACTACAGTTCTGTGCAGAAAAAATGCAGCATGCTAAATTTTTTTTTCTGCGCCGGAAACTGACTGCACTGGTGTGAACTAGAGCCATTGGAATACATGGAAAACACTGTGCATGCATTTTTAATGCAGAAATAATAGCTCATGGAACTGCATCTGGTGTAGCACTAAATGCATTGAGTTGCTGCCATGTAATTGGCTGATTCGCATTGTGTTACCTAGCAATTGAACAGGTGTACCTAATATATATATATATATATATATAAATATATAGATCATAGTTTTGGTAAATGTAAAGGAGAATGTGCAATTAGATTGTATAGTGAATGGCCAGCTTTAGATCTGCTGACAACCATGTAGTAGAGATTCACCCTATTTTCCATTTCAATTAGTTGTGGGCTACATCATTCCCGCCCTGCTGCACATGTAAACAAAGGGGCGGGGAATGTCCAGCATGTAAACAAAGGGGCGGGGAATGTCCAGCATGTATACAAAGGGGCGGGGAATGTCCAGCATGTATACAAAGGGGCGGGGTGCTGGTAATTCGTGCCTTTATGTGGATAGTTGCCTATATATATCCAATGTCATTAACCAAATATGGGCATGGTCCATAGAAGGGCGAAGCACCCACTTAGTTTATGTGTGCTGCGGGATAGGGAATGACCCAACCAACCCACAGCTGATTGGATAATAGGGTCAAGTGGGGGTTTGGATAGAGTGGAGTTCAGGGGACCCCCGTGTTCATCTCTGCTATGTAGCACACGATCCAACCAGACTGGGTAGATATGTAATAGATTTTTTAACCGCTTCCATACCGGTTGAATTCCGGCATTCCTCTCCTACATGTCAAAATCATCATTTTTTTCCCCTAGATAATTACTCAGAACCCCCAAACATTATATATGGGTTTTTTTTTTTTTAGCAGAGACCCTAGGGAATAAAATGGTGGTCATTGCAATTTTTATGTCACACGGTATTTGCGCAGAAATTTTTCTTGGAAATAATAACCACTTTCATGAATTAAAAACCGGGTGGATAAAAATCTATGATTTAAAAAAAATAAATTTTTTAATGTAAATCAGATTTTTTTTTTTTTTTATCAAATTTACTTTTAATAAATTGGTTTTGGAGTAAAAAATCTATCTAAAGATAGTTTTCTATTTTAATATATATTAATAATTTAGTTTATTCAGCATGAAATGGGGCTTCGTTATGTAACATGAGTCTGTATATTCTGCAATAGTTACATTTTTGGTAAACTCATTCAATGAATCCAAGCTCTGCAAGCTGAGATAGCATGCACTGCATTGATGCATTCACACAGTAACCATGAGTTAAAACAAAGTTCAGGAATATTCCTTTATCCTATTGTTTTGCAAATCTATGTACACTACAAACTGTATGATTGAATCGGTTCTGATATCGCTGTTTAACTAACCTGACAGCTTATTATTCTAAGAGCCGGTTCACACAGGGGCGACTTGTCAGGTTGCCCAGTTGCCTGACAAGTTGCTCTCCATGCAGTACAATGGAACCGTTCTAATAGGAGTGACTCAAGTCGCTCAGACTTAGAAAAAGGTTCCTGCACTATTTTTGGGGCGACTTCAAGCGACTTGCATTGACTTCTATTACAGAAGTCGTTTGCAAGCCGCGCTGAAGTCGCGCTGTGCGGGGCGGCTTCGAGTCGCCCCTGAAGTCGGAACGCCCTTGTGTGAACCGGCTCTTAATAGGAAACCTTCATTTTGTTTGCAAATATTAAAGATTCTAACTACCAGCAAGAATAAGTCCTTACATTTAAAGAGCACCTGTCATTTCAGATCCATCATGGCAGCGCCTGTTAGCGGGGCATCCACTCACCTGCTGCCGCCACGTCCCTCACCTTGTTGTGTCACTGCCGCATCACCAGCCGTCCCATTAACCACTTGCCGACCGTCAACCGCAGGTTGGCGGCGACAAAGTGGCTCGATATCGCAAACACGGCGGCTGCGAGATTGTGCACTGTGAGCGCGCGCCGCCGGAGGCACGCCCGCACGCTTACTGTGTTCGGGGGGGCCAGTGAGTGGGTGCGGCGGACTCGATCGCCGCCGGCTACCCGCGATGCTCCCCCGCACTGAAAGAATGGAGGTCCGTGTAAGTAAACACGGACCTCCGTTCTGTGAGAGGGGGAAGGGCTGTGATCACAGCCTTCCTCTACATGGAAGCTGTGATCACTCTTCTTCCCCTGCTAGAGCAGCCCACATATAGTTAGAACACGCCCAGGGAACACAGTTAGAACACGCCCAGGGAACACAGTTAACCCTTAGAGCGCCCCTGCAGGTTAACCCCTTCACTGCCAATGACATTTACACAGTAATCAGTGCATTTTTATAGCACTGATCGCTGTATAAATGCCAATGGTCCCAAAAAAGTGTCAAAATCGCAGATCGCTGCCGTTACTAGTAAAAAAAAATAAATAAAATAAAAACCCCAGAAATTAATTCTCATCATCCGTAAACGCGGCCACTTTTGCGCAAACCAATCAATCGCCAATTGCGATTTTTTTTTTTATCACAAATATGAGGAAGAATATAAATCGACCAAAACCGATGAAAAAAAATGTTTTTTTTTTGGATTTTTTTTTTGGATTTGTATTTTAGCAAAAAGTAAGAAATTTGGGTTTTTTTGCTAAATTGTCGCTCTTCTTTTGTTTATAGCGGCGATCAGAAATGATGCAGAGGGGATCAAATACCACCAAAAGAAAGTTCTATTTGTGGGAAAAAAAGGATGCAAATTTAGTTTGGGTACAACGCCGCACGACCGCGCAATTGTCAGTTAAAGCGACGCAGTGCTGAATCGCAAAAAGTGCTCTGGTCCTAAAGTGTGAAATCCTTCCGGGGCTGAAGTGGTTAAAGTGAATGGGACTTTCGGTGAGTCAACAGCGGGTCAGAGGAGGAGGCGCTGCGGGACAGAGATGACAGCGGCTCTTTTAAAATTAGGATTTAAATCAAATCCACCCTGATTAGAAAAAAACAAAACCGTAACGTTAGCCCAATTGTTTTCTATAATGTGAAAGATGAGGTTACGCCGAGTAAATAGATACCTAATATGCCACGCTTTAAAGTTGCACACACTTGTGCAATGGCGCCAAACTTTGGTGCAGAAAAATCTCCATAGGCGACACTTTAAATTTTTTTACAGGTTACCAGTTTAGAGTTACAGAGGGAATTATTGCTCTTGCGCTAACGTTTGCGCTGATACCTCACGCGTGGTTTGAACGTCGTTTACAAATGTGGGCGCAACCTATGTATGTGTTCGCTTCTGCGTGTGAGCAGACGGGGGGCGCTTTAAGTTTTTTTGTTTATTTTATTTAAATTTTTTTATTTTTACACTTTACCTTTAATTTTTTGTTTTGATCACTTTAATTCCTATTAGGGGTGCTGAAATTAATCGATGCATCGCGATTCGGTCGCGATGCGGCATCGATGCAGCGACTGCCCATAATCGATTAGGGGTGACGTCATTCGGCATGTGGACGACTCAGCGCGACCTCTGCACAACGCGACTTGCAAATTACTTCTGTAATAGAAGCCAATGCAAGTCACCCCCCAAGTCGTACAGGAACCTTTTTCTAAGTCGGAGCGACTTGGAACAGTTCCAATTGCACTGCATGGAGGTGACTTCTCAGGTGACTTAAGTCTCCTATGTGTGAACTGCCCGGATGTCTTCCTAATTGTCAGACCTGTCATTGAAACCCCAAATTACATTTTTAATTAGTAGATTAGTACAGTTATCCTTCATGCGGACTTATGTAGCAACAAACCATGGTGTCTCTCTCAGCACTCGTTACCACCCAGCCCGCCGCCCGCCTCTCTTGTCTCTGGCAGACGTCAGCGGTGGATTCCTCAGCCCCGCACGCCTCTTTCTGACCTATCGGCTACAATCAGCGGGCAGGGCTGAGGAATCCACCGCTGACGTCTGCTGGAGACAAGAGAGGAGAGAGGCGGCTGGGTGGTAATGAGCGCTGAGAGAGACACCATGGTTTGTTGCTACATAACTCCGCATGAAGGATAACTGGACTAATCTACTAAATTAAAAATGTAATTTGGGGTTTCAATGGCAGGTCTGACAATTAGGAAGAACTGAGACACCCCTCACCCACCCACTGACACCCCTCACCCACCCAGTGACACCCCTCACCCACCTAGTGACACCCCTCACCCACCTAGTGACACCCCTCACACCCACCCAGTGACACCCCTCACCACCCACTGATACCCCTCACTGACACCCTCATCACCCACTGACTTTATGTCAGAACTTTTATTATGATGTACTACTACCTATATGTTGGTGGCAGAACTTAGTTACCCCATTTTTGATCCAGTGCGCTTTCAAGTGAATTGCTCTGTGTATATACAATTGGGTTGTAACATGTGGTGAGCTTTAAGCCTGGCACACACTAGAAGTTTCTTTTCATTCAACCCGGTGGGCAGGCTCCTATTGCCTGCTGTCAGTGCTGCAGATTGGTGAAGGCTCATACACCAGCCAGTTCTGGGTGGAGAAGATCTAAGAAAACCTTAAAGTGGTTGTCTACCCATTTTATTTACTTTTACCTACAGGTAAGTCTATAATAAGGCTTACCTGTAGGTAAAATTAATATCTTCTAAACCTGCATGGTTTAGAAGATATTCCCTTCCTAATTCAATGTGGTGACACGGCGCATGCGCCGTGTGTGTCCCGGCAAAGGCCCGGCATTAGTTCTGGACCGTGTCGGAAAGACGGGTCCCATGCGCGCGGGAGTGACGTCTCGCGGCTCTGGCCAGTCTCGGCACCGGAGCCGGGTACCCGGAAGCAAGATCCGAGGGAAGATGTCCGCTCCCACAGAGGGGACCGAGCAGCCTGGTTGGATCTTCATTTCAAGGTGAGTATTTCATAATGAGCTAGTATGCAGTGCATACCAGCTCATTATGCTACTGTCTTGCAGGTTTTTTTTTTTTTTTTTAGGGTAGACAACCGCTTTAAGCTGGCCATAAATGGATTGAAATTTGGCTGGTTCAGCAGAGACCAGCCAAATTTTGATTCATGTATGGCCACTGTGGTTGAACAGAAGTCATCTAGCAATCAACTTCTGTACAACCGCCCTGTTGGATTTTAATCGTTTGATCTGCACTGCGGTCTATAGACTGCCTTGGAGATCTGTGTATTATGATGACAGGGAAGCTGTCAGAATACAAAGACATAGCGGGGAGGATTCCCCATTCAACTGTGTGGATGGAGAAATCAGGTCAAGTTTTTTTTTTTTTCATTCAACCCCCTGGTTGAACAAAAAAAAAAATGGACTCCTCTCTGGGCAGCTTTACTCTGTATTTATAGGTTACCGGGCAACTACTGACACCATTCCTGAGTATTGTATAACCTAGTCATTGTGTACAAAACTCGTTGTGTTACTTTGTAATAGGGAGACAATACAGAGGAATGTAGAGGAGGTCATTCCTTCTGAAAATGTTTGTTGCCTGGCTTTCACGTGATCCTCTAGATTTAAAGCAGTGGTCTTCAAACTGTGGCCCTTTTCTTGCATTTATCTGGCCCTTGGGGCACTATTTTCATCCACTAATATCAACAATGGGGCATAACCCCCCCCCCCCCCCCCACTGACACCAATGACGGGGCACTATTCCTCCCACTGATACCAATGATGGGGCACTATTCCTCCCACTGATACCAATGATGGGGCACTATTCCTACCACTGATACCAATGACGGACACTATTTCTACCACTGATACCAATGATGGGGCGCTATTCCTCCCACTGACATCAATGATGGGGAGCTATTCCTCCCACTGATACCAATGATGGGGCACTATTCCTCCCACTGACACCAATGATGGAGCACTATTCCTCCCACTGACACCAATGATGGAGCACTATTCCTCCCACTGATACCAATAATGGGACACTATTCCTCCCACTGACACCAATGATGGAGCACTATTCCTCCCACTGATACCAATGACGGGACACTATTCCTCCCACTGACACAAATGATGGAGCACTATTCCTCCCACTGATACCAATAATGGGGCACTATTCCTCCCACTGACACCAATGATGGGGCACTATTCCTCCCACTGATACCAATGATGGGGCACTATTCCTCCCACTGACACCAATGATGGAGCACTGTTCCTCCCACTGATACCAATAATGGGACACTATTCCTCCCACTGACACCAATGATGGAGCACTATTCCTCCCACTGATACCAATGACGGGACACTATTCCTCCCACTGACACAAATGATGGAGCACTATTCCTCCCACTGATACCAATAATGGGACACTATTCCTCCCACTGACACCAATGATGGGGCACTATTCCTCCCACTATCTCCAATGAAGGGACACTATTCCTCCCACTGTCACCAATAATGGGACACTATTCCTCCCACTGATGCCAATGATGGGGCACCATTCCTCCCACTGTCACCAATGATGGGGCACTATTCCTCCGATGATACCAATGATTGGACACTATTCCTCCCACTGATACCAATGATGGGACACTATTCCTCCCACTGATACCAATGATGGGGCACTATTACTCCCACTGTCACCAATGACGGGGCACTATTCCTTCCACTGATACCAATGATGGGGCACTATTCCTCCCACTGATACCAATGATTGGACACTATTCCTCCCACTGTCACCAATGATGGGGCACTATTCCTCCACTGATGCCAATGATGGGGCACCATTCCTCCCTCTGTCACCAATGATGGGGCACTTTTCCTCCGCTGATACCAATGATTGGACACTATTCCTCCCACTGATACCAATGATGGGGCACTATTCCTCCCACTGATACCAATGATGGGGCACTATTCCTCCCACTGTCACCAATGATGGGGCACTATTCCTCCGCTGATACCAATGATGGGGCACTATTCCTCCCACTGATACCAATGATTGGACACTATTCCTCCCACTGATACCAATAATGGGACACTATTCCTCCCACTGTCACCAATGATGGGGCACTATTCCTCCGCTGATACCAATGATGGGGCACTATTCCTCCCACTGATACCAATGATTGGACACTATTCCTCCCACTGATACCAATAAATGGGACACTATTCCTCCCACTGTCACCAATGATGGGGCACTATTCCTCCTCTGATACCAATGATTGGACACTATTCCTCCCACTGTCACCAATGATTGGACACTATTCCTCCCACTATCACCAATGATGGGACATTGTTCCTTCCACTGATACCAATGATTAGACACTATTTCTCCTACTGACACCAATGATGGGGCACTATTCCTCCCACTGTCACCAATGATGGGGCACTATTCCTCCGCTGATACCAATGATTGGACACTATTCCTCCCACTGTCACCAATGATGGGACACTATTCCTCCCACTGTCACCAATGATGGGGCACTATTCCTCCCACTGTCACCAATGATGGGACACTATTCCTCCCACTGTCACCAATGATGGGTCACTATTCCTGTACAAACGCCCTGTTGGATTTTAATCGTTTGATCTGCACTGCGGTCTATAGACTGCCTTGGAGATCTGTGTATTATGATGACAGGGAAGCTGTCAGAATACAAAGACATAGCGGGGAGGATTCCCCATTCAACTGTGTGGATGGAGAAATCAGGTCAGGTTTTTTTTTTTTCATTCAACCCCCTGGTTGAACAAAAAAAAAAATGGACTCCTCTCTGGGCAGCTTTACTCTGTATTTATAGGTTACCGGGCAACTACTGACACCATTCCTGAGTATTGTATAACCTAGTCATTGTGTACAAAACTCGTTGTGTAATAGGGAGACAATACAGAGGAATGTAGAGGAGGTCATTCCTTCTGAAAATGTTTGTTGCCTGGCTTTCACGTGATCCTCTAGATTTAAAGCAGTGGTCTTCAAACTGCGGCCCTTTTCTTGCATTTATCTGGCCCTTGGGGCACTATTTTCATCCACTAATATCAACAATGGGGCATAACCCCCCCCCCCCCGAAACCAATGATGGGGCACTTTTTCTCAAACTGATACTACTGATGGGGCACTATTCCTCCCACTGACACCAATGATGGGTCACTATTCCTCCCACTGATACCAATGATGGGACACTATTGATCTTTTATTAAAAAGAATCAAGCAACCATTTTATACAAAAGTAAAAAACAAAACCATATTACATTTCTTCAATCACCTACTTTTATCACGGGGTTCCCGGTCTATTTACGTTCTTTTCCCGGCGTCAAACTTCTGGTGACGAAATTTAGATCTCCTAGTGCACTTTCGGTCCGTTGTTTGTAAAAGTCTTCCTTACTGGAGGAGATGTAAGGAGACATAACAGAGGGATAATGTGTTGCTCAAAACATGTGTTACTGATCCAATATGTTATGAGTCCTTACCACAGTCATCAACGGGCCATTGGATATTTATGTCTCATTTCGACGGGTCTC
>BLSH010237228.1:751147-761464 GCA_018402905.1 Glandirana rugosa | reverse complement strand
GCCAGGTGACTTTTTGATGGCAAGCTGTTCAATTGCCCTCATCACCTCTTCAACTGTGATCTCCTCTGTCAAATTCATCAATGGAACATCTCCACCATTTAGACCTGGAGTAGAGTCCAAAAAGCTTTCCATCTTGTCACGGTCAAGCTCTTTCCTCCCAAGAAGGTCAGCATAAAAGGACCTCACGACCTCCAGGATCCCTGACCTGGACTTTGTCAAGGAACCTGTACTATCCTTAAGGCCAACGACCGCTTTAACAGCTACACCTTGTTTGCAGTTCTGGTAAGGGTCAGGCGAGTGGTACTTCCCATAGTCCCTCTCCAGAACCAAAGAGGCATGCCGGTCATATTGACACTTCCTGAGAAGGAGTTTCACTTCGGAGATTGCCCCAGGATCTCCTCCTCTCGAGACAAGAATATCCAGCTTCCTCCGTAAACGTTGGTAGGTCATGTATTTATCAAACAGTTTTCTATTGGCTAGGCCCCTGAAGAATCCAGCAATCCTCTTTTTGGTCAGCTCCCACCACTCAGCCTTGCTGCTACAAAAGTCCAGGATGGTCACCTGTGCCTGAAAGAATTCCTCAAAGGATTGTCTAACATGTTCTCCCTCGAGGAGAGTCGAATTCAATCTCCAGATGCCCTTGCCCCTCTGAGGGGTGTCTGAAGCATTCAAGACCACAGATAGCATACAGTGATCAGAGAACTCTACTGCTGGGGGCGAGAAAGCAGAGGTCTCCTTAAAAAAAACCTATCTATCCTACTCTGACTATTACCCCGATGAAAGGTGAACCCAGTGTCATCCGGGAGGTGCTTAATGTGCACATCCACAAGACCAGCATCCCTAATCATACTATTGAAAAAAACACTATCATATCCCAGCTTGTCCTTGAAGTCCTTCCTGTCCTTGGGCCTAGTTACTGTATTAAAGTCACCTCCAAAGACCACTTGCCGGGATGTAAAAAGAAATGGCTCGATCCTTGTAAAAAGGCATTTCCTGTCCCACTTTGTGTGTGGTCCATAAACATTAATTAGGCGCAGGTCCTGCCCTCCCACAAGGACGTCTAAGACCATACATCTCCCAATCTCCACCTCAATAACCCGCCGGACAGTTAGCATGCCGGTTTTAAACAATACCGCCACACCGATGTAAGGCTCGGCCGCAAGAGACCAGTAAGATGGACCATACCTCCACTCTCTCTTGGCCATATGAATATCTGCCAAGGAGGTGAGCCTAGTCTCTTGTAAAAATAAAATGTCAGCATCTAATTGGCTGAACAAAAAGAAGGCCATAGAACGAGCTCTTACTGACTTAATGCTGGCGACATTTATTGTCGCCACTTTTAACGGAGGGGGAACCGCCATTTGGGTTATTGGGTGGATTGCTTCTTAGCTCCCCTCTGCTGCTCATCACCAGAAGCCCCTCTCTTTCTTAAGGCCTCCTGCAACTCCATCTCATTATCTGAACTTGGTTCAGAAGAAGCCCCAGATGAGGAAATGTCTAACTTGGGGGACCTATGACGGTTGGAGAGAGGCACTGGAGCTTCCCGTCCCTGTTCCCTCCTCACCACCTGCCTCTTCCGCCTCCCAACCTTCCTTCTCTCCTCCAGGTACTGCAGGTCCGATTCAGAGAGGCTCTCATCTCTTGCTTTTTTCTTTGAAGTCTTCACAGAAGACTTCTTTACAGAGGAAGAAGCGGTACCCTTTTTGGCACTCTCTACCACTCCTGGTGGAGGAGGACCTTCTTTTAAGTCAGACTTAGGAGGGGGAGACTCATGGGGAATAACTGACTCAGTGGGCATAGACTTGGAAGGTTCTGACACAAGAGGAGTGGATACAGTAGGCTGGGGGGGCACAGTAGGCTGGGGGGGCACAGAGACAGACACAGAAGGTAAACTTACGGACACAGGAGGGGTGGCCACAGGAACTGAGGAGGGATCCTGACCAGGACCAGGGGAGCCGGTCACCGCAGAGGAGGGTGGTACACCAGGGGCCTCACCCTCAATCCTATCCAGCCTCAACAGTTCTTCTATTACCTCCTTCTCCATATTGTGCCAGGCATCAGGACATCGGCTGTAGGGGTGACCAAGACGCTGGCAAAGGTTGCACCTTATCATCTCAGTGCAGTCCTTAGCCACATGACCCCGACCCCGACACACTGAACATATTAAGGCTGAACAGGAGGAGCTAAAATGCCCCTTTTCTCCACAGCGGTGGCACAGCTTTGGCTGACCAGGGTAGAAAATAGTCATCCAATCCCTCCCTATGAAAGCTGAAGAGGGCAGGTGGCGGACAACATTCCCATCTCTGTACAACCTGACTGTCGCTGACCAACCACCTGTCCAGATGCTACGCTCATCCAGGATTTTATTTGGCCTTGTCAAAACCTCACCATAATTTCTTAGCCAGACCTCTAAATCCCGAGCAGGAACGCTCTCATTACTGAGTATGATTGTTATCTTTTTTACTGTTGACCGTTGTGAGACTGCAACTGGTGCCAAACCTTCCCATTCGGGTCTTGTCCTGCACAGAGCCTCATATCGCTCACAGAACAGGTCAAGACCCTCTGGTTTGGTGAAGCTAATAGTATATTCTCTACTTCCAGCTACATGTATTAGGGCATACAGGTAATTTGCCCCAAAACCCATCTCCAAAATCATGTCTACCACCACACGCCGCGCTGGAGGGATTGCACCACCTTCCCATTTAAGGATGACTACATTTCTCCTAGGACCTCCAGCAGAAGCCAGAGACCCAAGACCAGATCCTGGGGTGCTCACAGTGGTAGCTTGTGGGGGGTAGACCTGCCTGGAAGCGGAGTTACCAGGAGCACAGCGCACCACCTGAGCAAATGTGGGCTTATCAGGGCCAAGGCCCCACACTGATGCAACATTAGTCTGTACATTACTGTTATTATTAGCATCAACTGCTGCAACTGGGCTGGCAGAATTGTCCATCACACCTGTACTGGGAAGATTGCTATCAGTCACACCCACATTCAATCTCCCATAAGGTAAAGTCACAGTTTCAGCTGCAATACCGGTGGTCACCTGCTGCTGCACTGTAGAGTCAACAGGGCAAGTAGCTTTGGATTCAGCTACAGCAGGGTTAATGGGTTCTGCTGAGACTTGCAGTCCCTCTGCAGGAATGACATTTTTTAAATGTAAGTTTTGCTCAGCAGAATCATCAGCAGGCATAGCATTGCTGCACACAGGATTGGCAGCCTGATTGTCACTGGGCACACTGTCAGCATTACTCCCTGTGTTTAATGGCACAAAAAGTTTTATCCACCACATGGGGCTTGACAGTCTTTACCTTATCAGATACTTCATTCATTATGTCCTCATTATCACAGGCCAGCTGATCATCCCGCATAGGAGACTCCATTGCCTGGATGGCCCTTAGCATGCCTCCTGAGTCCTGGGATGGCATAGGGCTGCTTACCTCTCCCTGAGGGGGCAGGGGGTCAGAACTGGGGATCTCCTCCTCCACCTCCATCTTTGCCACTCTTGCAAACCTGCGATCATTGGTAAACTTCTCTTTGAAGGGCCCATCTCTGCCTTCCATCATGGACACAATGGTTTCCTGGTGTTCCACCCGGACCTTAGCCAATTGGATCTCTGCATCCATGGATCCACGGCAGCCAGGCCTGTACTGGCCATTGGGACTACCGGGAGTTTCCCGGTGGGCCGATGGCTCAGTGGGCCGGTTCAGTGACACAGTCTTTCAAAGTAATGGCTGCACGAGCCGCGCAGCCATTACTTTGATCACCACTGTACTTTCTAAAGCAGGGCCGGGCCGGTATAAGAAAGGGGCGGGTCATGCCCTGGACTGGCCGGTACTATTTGCTGGAGAGGGGGGGGGGGCACAGGTGAAGTGCCGGGCCGGCAGTGCTTCACACTCGCCGGCACCACTAGTGTCTCTCCCTGTGTGTCACTAACAATGTGCCGAGTGCGCTCTTGCACCCGGCACAAGCACCGCACCAGCCGTCATCTCTGTCAGCTGCCTCTTCTCTTCACAGTCCAGTCTCCCCCTAAAAAGGCAATTTGTAGGCCCGTCCCGGCGGCGTGATGTCACTCACAGCCGGAGGCGGGATGGGAGAATGGAACCACCGAGGAGGAACCACTACAGCCTGCAAGTTCAGCAACAAAGTAAGCTTACACTTTGTAATCAGACTGTCAGTGATTGCCATGCCATCCATAGTCAGCCACGAGCCATCCCCATCCTCACTCAGCCCCCATCCCCATCCTCACTCAGCCCCCATCCCCATCCTCACTCAGCCACCATCCCCATCCTCACTCAGCCAACATCCCCATCCTCACTCAGCCACCATCCCCATCCTCACTCAGCCACCATCCCCATCTGCACTCAGCCATCCATACAAATATTGTTGGAATGCATCTATTTCTCTAAATAAAGAGTTTTTTTTAAAAAAAAAGCCGTTTATATTCACAGAGGGAATTTTTTTTTTGTTTATACACTGTTTTAGTGCATGTTTGCAAAGTTAAAGTGGGCCAGTCTGGATGAAGTCCAGGGCCGATTTTTTGTCCCAGTCCAGCCCTGACGGCAGCGGCTGTGCAAACCTTCACGTTGCCTTCGCAGGCGCTTCAATTCCGCTCTAAGCTTGTACAGCTTCTCTCTCTCCCTATTCAGGACTTTAATCCCGGCCACCACTCGCTCCCGAATGGCCTCCGAGCCTTCATCTTCACCAGGAGCAGAGAGATCCCCAGCCATGGCTTGCATGGGGGCAGGCATGTCACCCGACAGTCCAGGGGATGGCTGTGAACTTCCAGCAGGAGAGGCCTCCATGGCCTCCCCAGGAGGGGGCCACAAGTGCGGGGAGAGATCTCACCAAACTCCCCTCTCACACAGAGCACCTGGAGCAGCTACACCAGCAGACAGCAGCAGGAGAAACTCCTCCCTCCTGACACACCTGTGATCAATGATGGGGCACTATTCCTCCCACTGACACCAATGATGGGACACTATTCCTCCCACTGACACCAATGATGGGGCACTATTCCTCCCACTGATACCAATGATGGGACACTATTCCTCCCACTGACACCAAAGGTGGGACACTATTCCTCCCACTGATACCAATGATGGGACACTATTCCTCTCGCTGACACCAATGACGGGGCACTATTCCTCTCGCTGACACCAATGACGGGGCACTATTCCTCCCACTGACACCAATGATGGGGCACTATTCCTCCCACTGATACCAATGATGGGGCACTGTTCCTACCACTGATACCAATAATGGGACACTATTCCTCCCACTGACACCAATGATGGGGCACTATTCCTCCCACTGATACCAATGACTGGGCACTATTCCTCCCACTGACATCAATGATGGGGAGCTATTCCTCCCACTGATACCAATGACGGGGCACTATTCCTCCCACTGACACCAATGATGGAGCACTATTCCTCCCATTGATACCAATAATGGGACACTATTCCTCCCACTGACACCAATGATGGGGCACTATTCCTTCCACTGATACCAATGACGGGGCACTATTACTCCCACTGACACCAATGATGGAGCACTATTCCTCCCACTGATACCAATAATGGGACACTATTCCTCCCACTGACACCAATGATGGAGCACTATTCCTCCCACTGATACCAATGACGGGACACTATTCCTCCCACTGACACCAATGATGGAGCACTATTCCTTCCACTGATACCAATAATGGGACACTATTCCTCCCACTGACACCAATGATGGGGCACTATTCCTCCCACTGTCTCCAATGAAGGGACGCTATTCCTCCCACTGTCACCAATAATGGGACACTATTCCTCCCACTGATGCCAATGATGGGGCACCATTCCTCCCACTGTCACCAATGATGGGGCACTATTCCTCCGATGATACCAATCATTGGACACTATTCCTCCCACTGATACCAATCATGGGACACTATTCCTCCCACTGATACCAATGATGGGGCACTATTCCTCCCACTGTCACCAATGACGGGGCACTATTCCTTCCACTGATACCAATGATGGGGCACTATTCCTCCCACTGATACCAATGATTGGACACTATTCCTCCCACTGTCACCAATGATGGGGCACTATTCCTCCACTGATACCAATGATGGGGCACTGTTCTTCCCACTGACACCAATGATGGGACACTATTCCTCCCACTGTCACCAATGATGGGACACTATTCCTCCCACTGATGCCAATGATGTGGCACCATTCCTCCCACTGTCACCAATGATGGGACACTATTCCTCCGCTGATACCAATGATTGGACACTATTCCTCCCACTGATACCAATGATGGGGCACTATTCCTCCCACTGATGCCAATGATGGGGCACCATTCCTCCGCTGATACCAATGATTGGACACTATTCCTCCCACTAATACCAATGATGGGGCACTATTCCTCCCACTGATACCAATGATGGGGCACTATTCCTCCCACTGTCACCAATGATGGGGCACTATTCCTCCGCTGATACCAATGATTGGACACTATTCCTCCCACTGTCACCAATGATGGGACACTATTCCTCCCACTGATACCAATGATGGGGCACTATTCCTCCCACTGACACCAATAATGGGACACTATTCCTCCTACTGTCACCAATGATGGGACATTGTTCCTTCCACTGATACCAATGATTAGACACTATTCCTCCCACTGTCACCAATGATGGGGCACTATTCCTCCCACTGTCACCAATGATGGGACACTATTCCTCCCACTGTCACCAATGATGGGGCATTGTTCCTCCCACTGTCACCAATGATTAGACACTATTCCTCCCACTGATACCAATGATGGGACACTATTCCTCCCACTGAAACCAATGATGGGGCACTATTCCTCCCACTTTCACCAATGATGGGACACTATTCCTCCCACTGATACCAATGATGGGGCACTATTCCTCCCACTGACACCAATGATGGGGCATTATTCCTCCCATTGTCACCAATGATGGGACACTTCCTCCCACTGTCACCAATGATGGGACACTATTCCTCCCACTGATATCAATGATGGGGCACTATTCCTCCCACTGACACCAATGATGGTACGCTATTCCTCCCACTGTCACCAATGATGGGACACTATTCCTCCCACTGTCACCAATGATGGGACACTATTCCTCCCACTGATACCAATGATGGGGCACTATTCCTCCCACTGACACCAATGATGGGACACTGTTCCTCCCACTGTCACCAATGATGGGACACTATTCCTCACACTGTCACCAATGATGGGGCACTATTCCTCCCACTGTCACCAATGATGGGACACTATTCCTCCCACTGTCACCGATGATGGGCCACTATTCCTCCCACTGATGCCAATGATGGGACACTATTCCTCCCCACTGATACCAATGATGGGGCACTATTCCTCCCACTGTCAGCAATGATGGGACACTATTCCTCCCACTGATGCCAATGATGGGACACTATTCCTCCCACTGTCACCAATGATGGGGCACTATTCCTCCACGGATACCAATGATTGGGCACTATTCTTCCCACTGATACCAATGATGGGACCCTATTCCTCCCCACTGATACCAGTGATGGGGTTACTATTCCTCCCACTGATACCAATGATGGGGACTATTCCTCCCACTGTCACCAATGATGGGGCACTATTCCTCCACTGATACCAATGATAGGGAAATATTCCTCCCACTGATACCAATGATTGGACACTATTCCTCCCACTGATACCAATGATGGGACCCTATTCCTCCCCACTGATACCAATGATGGGGCACTATTCCTCCCACTGATACCAATGACGGGGCACTATTCCTCCCACTGTCACCAATGATGGGGCGCTATTCCTCCCACTGATACCAATGATGGGACCCTATTCCTCCCCACTGATACCAATGATGGGGCACTATTCCTCCCACTGATACCAATGATGGGGCACTATTCCTCCCACTGTCACCAATGATGGGGCACTATTGCTCCACTGATACCAATGATGGGGAACTATTCCTCCCACTGATACCAATGATTGGACACTATTCCTCCCACTGATACCAATGATGGGACCCTATTCCTCCCCACTGATACCAATGATGGGGCACTATTCCTCCCACTGATACCAATGATGGGGCACTATTCCTCCCACTGTCACCGATGATGGGGAACTATTCCTCCCACTGATACCAATGATGGGACCCTATTCCTTCCCACTGATACCAATGATGGGGCACTATTCCTCACACTGATACCAATGATTGGACACTATTCCTCCCACTGTCACCAATGATGGGACCCTATTCCTTCCCACTGATACCAATGATGGGGCACTATTCCTCACACTGATACCAATGATTGGACACTATTCCTCCCACTGTCACCAATGATTGGACACTATTCCTCCCACTGACACCAATGATGGGGCACTATTCCTCCCACTGTCACCAATGATGGGGCACTATTCCTCCGCTGATACCAATGATGGGGAACTATTCCTCACACTGATACCAATGATTGGACACTATTCCTCCCACTGATACCAATGATGGGGAACTATTCCTCACACTGATACCAATGATTGGACACTATTCCTCCCACTGATACCAATGATGGGGAACTATTCCTCCCACTGATACTAATGATGGGACACTATTCCTCCCATTGACACCAATGATGGGGCACTATTTCTCCCACTGACACCAATGATGGGACACTATTCTTTCCACTGACACCAATGGTGGGACACTATTCTTCCCACTGACACCAATGATGGGACACTATTGTTTCCACTGACACCAATGGTGGGACACTATTCTTCCCGCTGACACCAATGATGGGACACTATTCCTCCCAATAATACCAATGATGATTGGCTAAGATGATGGAAGCTCATTATTGACTAATTTTAATTTTTACTAAATCCACAGCAGTAAAATCAGTTTGTATATGCAGTAAAGCATACTTGTTATACTCACTCTGGAACCTAAGGGGTTAATCCTCTGAATTATGTTAAAAGGCTGTTTGATCCTGTCTCTCTGATCCTCCCCTTCTTCCACAGTCCCCTATCCATCTGCTGATTGAAACGAGCTTTGGGGGAACTCTGCACATGCTCATTTTGGTGTGTATTGCTAGAAAGTTGTTTTTTTTTCTCTTGGGAGGGTGCATGTGATCAGCATAGGGCCAATCAGCACTGTCCAGATAGAGGGTCAGGGGTCTTGCAGCATCATAGGACAGTCTGAAAACTCCTCCTACAAGCTTTAACCTGTGCTTTGCTGGACACTGATAGAAGTCACAAGACCGCTATATACTGCTAATGAGAAAAGATATTTAGCAGTTCATATTTACTAAAACGATTGCATTTCCATGTTCTGTGTGCTGTGGGAGACCAGATATAGTGAATGCAGGGTCCTGGGTTTAGTAACGCTTTGAGTTATTAACTACCTCCCATCCGCGCTATAGCCGAATGACGGCTACAGCGCGGCTCTAAAATGCCGGGAGGACGTCAATAGACGTCCTCCCATTCGGCTCGTGCTGGGCGCGCTCCCGCGCTCTCCGTACAGACAGGAGGAACGGGGAACCGCTGAAGTAAACACGGCGGTTCCCCGTTCTGTGAGGGGGGCATGCCAGATCTACTGATCCCTGTCACTGGGATCAGTTAGATCTGTCATGCCCCTGTCAACCACGCCCCCCCACAGTTAGAACACGCCCAGGGAACATAGTTAACCCCTTCACTGCCCCCTTCTGGTTAACCCCTTCACTGCCAATGACATTTACACCGTAATCAGTGGACATTTAAATTTCTGATCGCTGTATAAATGTCATTGGTCCCAAAAAAGTGTCAAAAACGTCCGACATGTCCGCCCCGATATCGCATTACCGATAAAAATCTCAGATCGCCGCCATTACCAGTAAAAAAAAAAAAAATAATAAAAACGCCATAAATCAATGTCCATAGTTTGTAGGCGCTATAACTTTTGCGCAACCCAATCAATAAACGCCGAGTGCGATTTTTTTAACCAAAAATATGTAGAAGAATATATGTCGGCCAAAACTGATGAATAAATTTGTTTTTTAAATAACTAACCCAACGCGTTTTCAATATCGCGGATGTTTGATACCTGTAACTAAATACCGCAAAAATAATAAAAAAAAAAAAAATGACCATTACCGCCGCTAGACTCTAAAAATAGCCATTACGCTATAGCCCCGCCTGTACAGCCTGCAAAAACTGTGAAAAAACCCTGGTTACTGTAAATATGTCGCTAGTCTTTAAATTTACAGGTGACTAATGACACATTTACAGTAACCG